>JARQOC010000002.1:38439529-38520910 GCA_033576535.1 Allobates femoralis | reverse complement strand
CAGCTTCAAGGTGATTTTAGATCTGATGGGTCCCTATCCTATCTTGTCACTCTTTCCTTGGGCTCAGCTAAGCCTCCATTTTTACTATTTCTCAGTGGGAGGACTCCCTTAAATCAAAGAAACAATGAGACATCATATACAGTGCTTACCACTGAGCCACCATATACAGTGCTAACCACTGAGTCACCATACAGTGCTAACCACTGAGTCACCATACAGTGCTAACCACTGAGTCACCATACAGTGCTAACCACTGAGCCACCATACAGTGCTAACCACTGAGCCACCATACAGTGCTAACCACTGAGCCACCATACAGTGCTAACCACTGAGTCACCATACAGTGCTAACCACTGAGTCACCATACAGTGCTAACCACTGAGTCACCATACAGTGCTAACCACTGAGCCACCATATACAGTGCTAACCACTGAGCCACTGTACAGTGCTAACCACTGAGCCACCATATACAGTGCTAACCACTGAGCCACCATATACAGTGCTAACCACTGAGCCACCATACAGTGCTAACCACTGAGCCACCATACAGTGCTAACCACTGAACCACCATACAGTGCTAACCACTGAGCCACCATACAGTGCTAACCACTGAGCCACCATATACAGTGCTAACCACTGAGCCACCATATACAGTGCTAACCACTGAGCCACCATATACAGTGCTAACCACTGAGCCACCATATACAGTGCTAACCACTGAGCCACCATATACAGTGCTAACCACTGAGCCACCATATACAGTGCTAACCACTGAGCCACCATATACAGTGCTAACCACTGAGCCACCATATACAGTGCTAACCACTGAGCCACCATATACAGTGCTAACCACTGAGCCACCATATACAGTGCTAACCACTGAGCCACCATATACAGTGCTAACCACTGAGCCACCATCCCAACCACTGAGTACAGTGTATTTGAAATATGGCGCGCGCCGCTATCCTTATTGGTCGGCGCTGAACGTGGGCGGCCAATCAGCATAGCGGCACTCGCCACGGCGTCCTGTGTAAAATCCACCCATGACTTCAGATTTTACACATGGCGCCGTGGCGAGCGTCGCTATGCTGATTGGTTGGCGCTGAACGCTATGGCGCCATATTTCAAATACAATGTCCTCAATGAGGGAAGCGGCGCGCGGTTTGAATGCGGCTCCTCTGATTGGTCGGCGCTGAACGCGGGCGGCCAATCAGCATAGCGGCGCTCGCCATGGCGCATGTGTAAAATCTGAAGTCATGGGTGGATTTTACACATGACGCCGTGGCGAGCGCCGCTATGCTGATTGGTCGGCGCAGAACGCGGGTGGCCAATCAGGATAGTGGCGCGTGCCATATTTCAAATACACTGAGTACAGTGTATTTGAAATATGACGCCATAGTGCGCGCCGCTATTCTGATTGGTCGCCGAGTTCAGCGCCGACAAATCAGAGGAGCGGCATTTAAACTGCGCACCGATTCTCTCATTGGTCGGCGCTGAACGCGGTGAGCAATCGGAATAGCGGCGCACGCCATGGCACCATATTTCTAATACAATATGGCGCGAGCCGCTCCTCTGATTGGTCGACGCTGAATGCAGCGACCAGAGGAGCGGCATTCAAACCGCGCTACTTCTCTGATTGGTCGCCACGGCGACCAATCAGAAGAGTACTGCGGCTTGGCGCGCTGTTTGAATGCCGCGAAGGGTGCCACCGCTGCGAGCATCTCATGCCGGTCATCTCCCGGCTGGCTCGCCACTGACCTCTGTGCCGCATGTAGCCTCGGCTGAGCTCCGGTTAGCGGCTCGCCGGTCGTCTCCCGACTGGCTCGCGCGCGCTGGGTCCACCGTTTGCAGGACCGCCACTTCCGCCGGGCTGCAAATTGGTGCGAAATTTGAATGTTCAGCACGCACTATTTGCATACTCAGAGCTCATTGGCCAATGAGCTGCCTCTGTGTGGCGCGCGATTTCGGCGACAGACAAGACTCAAAAAACCCTTAGACAATTATACAGTAGATAATTACCTACTTCCGGGGCAATGTCCACAAATTCTAGAATGCAATGCGGCCACTGGAAACCGTGCCATATTAACACACCCAAGTAATGAGTACGCTAATATGGCGTCCGCTGCCGGTGGCAGACACCTGATGCTGACACTCCACACGCCGCCCGACAAACAAACTCACAGGACCTGTGGTGACGTCATGATAATGAGCAGGGCCAGGTCACTGTGACGTCACCACAGGTCCTGTGCATAAAGGAGCACAGATAGGAGCAGGAGCCAGGTACTGCAGCCCCCACACCACGGTCACCCCACACTCAGCCCCACGCCCACCCTCATCACACCACAGCCGGCTCAACCCACTCACCCTGCCGAATGAGGAACTGCGACAGTTCCTCATACCACCATCCTCTTCCTCATGGTGCCTCCGCATCAGAGTGAGCACAGGGGAGGCGTGGGCGCAGACGATGCAGCACAGGGGAGGGGTCAGAGAGCGAGGGGGGAAAAACAGAGGATGTGAAGAGACCAAGGGGGAGTGACGGCTGACGCCCCCAGCGCCATAGAGCCTGTCCCCATCGTGATGCCACTGCCCACCCGATGCGATATCATTGAGCTTTTATCTACTATTGTATAAATATACAAAATTCCTCTTCAGAGAGAAAGAAGGCTTGAGCTCAAGTGCCACCTATTTGGCATATTGCTATGGTAGCAATCTACGAGTCAATATCGAGCCTTGTCATATGACTGACGATAAAAGCCAAATCATATTGTCAATTTGCGGGTTTCGGGTTATTGCACTGATAGGCGAGAGTGATTTTTTTTTTTGCATGATAGCCACAGGTTCAACACCTTGCAATGCTCCTGTAATTTGGGCCACCTCATATTCACATAATATATGTTCCCTGTATAACCCCATGACCACATCCTGGCACAGGGGAGAAGAAACCATTTTCAAACGTCTTCTCTGTCCAAGTCTGGGATGTATACAGAGGTTGCGTTTGGTCAGTTGCAGACAGGACACTTACGGAGGCTGTGGTGACAGAACACATCACTTCTCCTCGGTGAGCACTCATGATTTTAGCAAATGCGCCAATCACTTCTGGGGTGTAACGCAGACGACCGTTCTCAGCCAGCAGACCTGTCAACAAAGGCAGGAGGGTAACGATGACGATAATATCAACGCCATAACTACAGACACAGGAGGAGACTCCACTGCTCTCAACCATATTCATTTTTCCAATTCTTTCCAATAAGCTCAATAGTCATAATTCTGCTGGTTCTCTTAGTGTATGTTATGTGTCCTAACAACAGAGGACACTCACTGCTCTAGACTATAAGATAATGGGTTGGGTGAACCAAGTAGTAGGCCTTATTCAGCGCAGGAGAAGGATGAATACTCACTGACAAAGTTGGAGGTGAGCGGGGAAAACTTCTCTTTGACTACGAGATCAGTGACCGTCTTCTGTTTCAGGGCTCGCTTGACGTGGGGGTTACTGACGATAGTAAATAACTTAGGATCCTTAATAAGAGTCTGGAAGACAAAGTAGGAGTATCGTATATAATTACTGTGTTTTTTGGATTATAAGACGTACCTTTTTCCTCAGAAATTGGGGGTGCCTCTTATCTGAACACAGTAGCAGCAGCATAGCAGTTTACCGGGGGTGGGTGGTCACAGGAGGGATCGTCATGGTGGCAGCAGCGGCACAGTGGGATAATGCATCTGGGGGCCCATGGCTGTGTGGATGGGGTGTCCCAGCAGTTTATTACCAGGCACCATTGATCTCCTGCAGTTGATGGGCGAAATGAAAATGCAGCCATTTTCATCTCACTTATCCAGTCAACTGTTGGGAGATTAATGGCACCTGGCAAGCGCCTGCCAGGACACTCCATCCGCACAGCGTCAACCCCCAAAGCATTGCCCCACCATGCTGCAGATAACCCCCAAAATCCTGCCTCCTGTTTGTCCTACCTGGGTAAGCTACACTGCATATAAGATGGACCTAGGAAGCCTTTTTTTTCCCTCCCAATTTAAATTTGGGGTGCGTCTTATAACCCGCAAAGTACGTTATGTCCAGTAGTAAGAGGGACACCTGTCCTAGGATGAGGTTCACCTCCCTATAGGCCAGGTCCGTACATTCTGTGGATCTGGCCTGGGGACGAGCACCCGCCGTCATACTCACAGACATTCTGTTCAGCTCCTTCTCCACCTGGTCCAGCTTCTTCTCCTTGGAAGCGGCAGAATATAGGGCGGTGGCATAGCGGCCTTCCAGACCATACACCTGGATGGGCGGCTGCAGAAAAGTGAAAGATGGAAAGAATGAATATATAAAAACTGAATGAACCCCCTTCTTCCCAAAAATATTAATTTCCTTCTGATTAGCAGCCTGGCACAATGTCATGTGTGATCGTCACAGTGCAAATGTAGAGTTGAGCCTATAAATCGTCCATAAATACAGGGACATTCCCAGGGCTTTTACCAGCAGCCCCAGGACACATATGGCAGCCACACCAGGGTCCTGCTCATTATTCTTGCTCCAATCTAGTAACTATGATGAAATGTCAGTGTGGTGGGCAGTAACTGACCGCCATGTGCCCAGGAAATACCAGCTGTGGCAAAGATGACCACAGCCTATTCACATAACACAGAATGAGCTCACTAAACACTTACCCTGACCAACTTGGTGACAGGTCTGGAGACGCTCGTGCTGAAGGAACGCACCTGCAATAGAAGACACAGATGAGGAGGTGTTTTTCCACCTTAGATCTAAATACAAGATATGTCTTGGTGCATAGAAATGTAATTGACAGAAAACCTTTGCACCAGTAACTTGCACTGAATGTGACCCAAGTAACCACCAATTATAAGGGGACATCTCATAGCTGGAAATTCTCCTGTATATATCTCCCCCCATACAAAACGATGATAATGAAAAGCGCCCCTCACTCTCACTTCCCAGCCAGTCCAGGTATTATGTGACCAGACTAGGCTTTCTCCAATATCCCATCAAGCTTCACTCCAGATGTCACTTGTTGCGTTCAGCATTATGTTCTCCGCAGAGGGTAGAAGAAATAGTGCTTAAAATCTTCTCCTGAAATGCTAGAACTGTTCAGTATCCAACCAGTGTGAACGAAGCCTTACTGGAAAGGATTAAAGTGCGTTCTGCCAGGCTGTGTACCTCAAGGTAAGTGAGCGCTCTGGTGACCTTAATAAATGTCAACGGCCGCCTTAGTAGTAAAACACAGTTACAACTAATAGATTGTAAAGAGAACGGTCACCAGGTTTTTCTGATATAAGCTGCATCCACCACCAGTAAGGCCTTATATACATCATTCTAGAATACTGTATACAAGTCCCCAAGCCGATCTGTATAATAATAAAAAACAACTTATTATGCTCATCTATGGGGCGGTCCAGTCTGATGGACATCACTGGTCTTGATCCGGTGCGTCCTCACTGCTTGCAACGCGTCCTACATCATCCACACAGTCTCTTCCATCACACTAATGCGCAGGCGGGTATAATAAAAGCTGATCTTCACATTATACAGATTGGCTGGGGACTATTATACAATATTCTAGAATTCTGTATGTAAAGGCTTATTGGTGGTGGGAAAAACCGTGACCGGTTCACTTTAAAAGGGAACTTGTCAAGATTTCAGAGGTGTATGAGGAGCGGTGCTAGCAGAGGGGGCACCGAGCATCGTCCTGAAGGTGTGCAAATAATGAGGACGTCTTGGTTTATATATAAAGATAAATAAGCTCAGTGGCCGGTGCCCCTTTCAAAAGGGAACCGGACATTGATACATCGCAGGGCTGAGCAGTTGGTAAGATAAACCTCAGACTTCTCAATTTCCCTGAATCATACTCCACAACCCTGGATACATGATGTTCAATCCAAGGTCAGCATGTATCAGGCGCTGGCTGTGTGATCGCAGCCAGGTATGAGAGACCAGGGGGCTCAGTCCCAGCCCGCTCCCCTGCAGTGACAGGTCTGTCTCTATACCCGCAGGCAGGGAGAAGCCACCAGGAAATCACTGGCCTAACTAGTGTCCTGTGCAGCTCTTAAAGAGGACCTGTTACCCCCTTGGTGCTTGGCAAACTGAATGCAGCATGTCTGCTGCATTAAGGGAAGGGGTCCCCCATGTCTCTAGCCCCCTGTAAGCTTTAAAAAAAAAAAATAAAAAAAAAAAAAAAAGACTTTAGAAACCTTACAGTTAAGAGGTCGCCTCCTCTTCTCCTGCTCTGTCTAACGTCAGGAGCAGAAGAGGAGGCGGCAGACAGAGGGGGCAGAACACAGAAGGAGGAGGCGGGGAGGATTGTGCCAGCAGCCAGGACCTCTTAAGATCCCACCCAGGCGACCTCTTATCTGTAAGGTTTCTAAAGTCTTTTTACAGCTTACAGGAGGGCTAGAGACATGGGGGACCCTTTCCCTGAATGCAGCAGACATGCTGCATTCAGTTTGCCATGCACCAGGGGGGTGACAGGCCCTCTTTAAAGTGAGCTTTTCACCAGAATTTTGTCTTTTTAACCAATAGCGCCCCCTTCAGCATCACCTGCTTTCTATGAAGGTGGCTAGTATGCCCTGATGCCCCTGTACACGGAATACTTTATAAAAGTCTCCTGCTCTGTATTATAATTCCCTGGTTTTGGTCCATCTCTTTTCGCACCTTGCAGCATTCTGCCTAGATTATATGGCTCCTTACTGCAGTCCATACAATCTAGGCTGAACACTGCAGAGCTGAGTGCGCATGTGTGAGATCTCTGGAGCTGTGCATGCTCTCCCCCAGCATTGTGGATGAGGCAGGAGGCATCAATCATAAGAAGGACTGTGATTAGCGCAGAGAGGGGGAAGGGGTGCACAGCGCACAAAGGAGGCGGGGCAGATGGTGCACAGAGGAGGCGGGGCAGACAGCGCCACGATCAAGCCTATTGGACCAAAACCAGGTCATTTTAATACAGGGCAGACTTTTATAAAGTATTTATTCTGTGTACAGGAGCATCAGAGCATAATAGCCACCTTCATAGAAAGCAGGTGCTGCTGAAAGGGGCACTATTAGCGCAAAAGCCAATTATCTGGTGACAGGCTCACTTTAAGAGCCACACAGGACACTAGTTAGACCAGCGGGTCCCTGGTGGCTTCTCCTTGCCTGCGGGTATAAAGACCGCTCACTGCAGGGCAGCAGGCAGGACTGAGCCACACAGGACACTAGTTAGACCGGTGTGCCCCTGGTGGCTTCTGCCTGCGGATATAGGGATCGGTCACTGCAGGGCAGCGGGCAGGACTGAGCCACACAGGACACTAGTTAGACCGGTGTGCCCCTGGTGGCTTCTGCCTGCGGGTATAGACCGGTCACTGCAGGGCAGCGGGCAGGACTGAGCCACACAGGACACTAATTAGACCGGTGGGTCCCTGGCAGCTTCTCCCTGCCTGCGGATATAGGGATCGGTCACTGCAGGGTAGCGGGCAGGACTGAGCCACACAGGACACTATTCGGACACTCGGGCCCTGGTGGCTCTTGTGTATTTGTCTCCCACCAGGCTGAGATCACACAGGCACAATCCTCTGCCGTCACCTCCTCAGGGATCCACCTCAGAGGATGAATCCTGCAGCAGGAGATCCACAATCCTCAGCTCAGGATATTGTGTGTCCAGTATAGGCCATCACTGTGCTGCTGTAATGTACAGAGCGGATCAGCCACTGATGGGGGAATGAACACACCAATATGGAGCTTTACAGACACTGCTCCAGTGAGAGGAGCCCTGGAGGAGATAGAGGGGAGGTCAGGCCTGGAGGTGACACAGAGGGGAGGTCAGGCCTGGAGGAGATACAGAGGGGAGGTCAGGCCTGGAGGTGACACAGAGGGGCGGTCAGGCCTGGAGGAGATACAGAGGGGAGGTCAGGCCTGGAGGTGACACAGAGGGGCGGTCAGGCCTGGAGGTGCCCCCTCCCCGCACACTGTTACCTTCCAGGAGATCCTGCCGGGGTAGCGTCTAGTTTGGAGTTGAATTTTGGAGGGGGCGGAGTGATTTCATGAAATCATGACGTCACTGGAATGGGCGTGGCCTCCTCCGTCCAATGGAAGCTATTGCAGCGTGAGCGTGCTCAGTCAGTCAGTCTGCATTGTGTGGGGCGGGCTGTGCTGATCTGTGCGGCTTCTGGAGCAGCCTGTGCCCGGGACTCTGCTGAGGGGAAGGAGAGCAACGAGGAGAGGACTGAGGTTGGAGAAGAAATCCAGAGGGCTGTGTGTGATGTGTGGTGTATACAGGGGGTGGGGCTGTGTGTGATGTGTGGGGGGGGGGGGCTGTGTGTGATGTGTGGTGTATACAGGGGGGGGGGGGTTTTGGGGGTGTTAGGGGTGGGGGGTGGTGTGTGTGTGTGGTGTATACAGGGGGTGGGGGGGGGGGCT
Organism: Allobates femoralis; assembly: GCA_033576535.1. NCBI lineage: Eukaryota > Metazoa > Chordata > Amphibia > Anura > Aromobatidae > Allobates > Allobates femoralis. The sequence goes on along the minus strand of JARQOC010000002.1, from coordinate 38,512,506 downwards.
GTGTGTGGTGTATACAGGGGGGGGGGGGCTGTAGGGTGGGTGGGGTGTATACAGGGGGGGGGGCTGTGTGTGGTGTATACAGGGGCATCCAGGGGGGGTAGGGGCTGCGTGTCATGTGGGGTGTATGCAGGGGTATCCAGGGGGGCTGCGTGGGGGTATACAGGGGCATCCGTACGTAGGGGGGGGCGCTGTGTGGGGTGTATACAGGGGCATCCAGGAGGGCTGCATATGGTGTATACAGGGGCATCCAGGGGGGCTGCGTGTGATGTGGGGTGTGTACAGGGGCATCCAGGGGGGCTGCGTGTGATGTGGGGTGCGTACAGGGGCATCCTGGGGGGGCTGCGTGTGATGTGGAGTGTATACGGGGGCATCCAGGGGGGCTGCGTGGGGTATATACGGGGGCATCCAGGGGGGCTGCGTGGGGTATATACGGGGGCATCCAGGGGGGCTGCGTGGGGTGTATACAAGAGCATTCGGGGGGGGGGGGGGGCTAGTGTCCACAGACGACAGGTAGGAGACGTATCACGTCTTCAGTGTGATTCTTTTTTCCCTTATTATTTTCTGCTCTAGGTATTATGTATTTTCCTCCCGGTGGAGACATTTCATCACTGCTCATCTCTCCAAGTGGAGGCTGCTGTCTGTACAATCCATGTGAGGCTGCTGAAGAGGTGACACTGCGGGATCATGATAATCTCGCATAGATGAGCGTAATCCCTCCCCTTGCTCTCTCTCCGCCCCCGCCCCTCGCGCTCCTCTCTCGCCCCCCCCCCTCGCTCTCTCCTCGCCCCCCCCTCCGCTCTCTCTCTCCGCCCCCCCACTCCCTCTCTCTCACCTCCCCCTCCTCTCTCTCCCCCCCCTCCTCCCTCTCTCCCCTCCCCTCCGCTCCTCCTCTCGCCCCCCCCCCCTCGCTCTCTCATCTCCCCTCCCCTCCTCGCCGCTCCTCTCTCTCGCCCCCCCCCTCCTCCCCCTCGCCCCTCCTCTCTCGCACCCTCTCCTCCCCGCCCCCCCCTCGCGCCTCCTCCCTCTCGCCCCCCCTCCCTCTCCCCCCACCTCCTCTCTCCCCCTCCCGCCCTCCTCCTCTCGCCCCCCCCCCGCCTCTCTCCCTCGCCTCCCCTCTCTCTCCTCCCCCCCCCCGCCTCTCCTCTCTCCCGCCCCCCCCCCCATCCCCCCTCCCCTCTCCCCCCCCCCCCCCCCCCCCCCCCCCCCCCCCGCTCCTCTCCCACCCCCCCCCGCTCTCTCTCCCCCGCCCCCCCCCCCCCCCCCCCCTCCCCCCCCCCCCCGCGCTCTCCTTCTCCCCCCCCCTCCCCTCCCTCTCTCCCCCCCCCCCCCCCCTCCTCGCCCCCCCCTTCCCCCCCCCCCCCCTCGCGCTCTCTCTCTCTCGCCCCCCCCCCCCCCCTCCTGCCCCCCTCCCTCCTCCCCCCTCCTCTCCCTCTCCGCCCCCCTCGCGCTCTCTTCCTCCCCCCCCCTCCCTCCTCTTCTCGCCCCCCCTCGGCTCTCTCTCGCCCCCCCGCGCTCTCCTCCCCCGCCCCCCCCTCCCCCTCGCTTTCCCCCTCGGTTTCTTGCCCCCCTGCCTCTCCTCCCCCCCCTCCTCTCTCTCTTCCCCCCCCCCCCTCCCCCCCCCCCCCCCCCCCCCCCCCCCCCCCCCCCCCCCCCCCCCCCCCCCCCCCCCCCCCCCCCCCCCCCCCCCCCCCCCCCCCCCCCCCCCCCCCCCCCCCCCCCCCCCCCCCCCCCCCCCCCCCCCCCCCCCCCCCCCCCCCCCCCCCCCCCCCCCCCCCCCCCCCCCCCCCCCCCCCCCCCCCCCCCCCCCCCCCCCCCCCCCCCCCCCCCCCCCCCCCCCCCCCCCCCCCCCCCCCCCCCCCCCCCCCCCCCCCCCCCCCCCCCCCCCCCCCCCCCCCCCCCCCCCCCCCCCCTCTTCCTCCCGCCCCCCCCCCTCCCTCTCTCTCTCCTCGCTCCGCCCCCCCTCCCCTCGCTCTCTCCTCTCCCTCCTCTCCTCTCCTCTTCCCCTCCCCTCCCCCCCTCCCCCCTCCCCTCTCTCTCTCATCTCTTCCCCCCCCCCTGCCTCTCTCTCTCTCCCCTCTCGCCCCCCCTCCCCCCTCCTCTCTCTCTCGCCCCCCCTCGCCTCTCCGCCCCCTCCCTCTCCCCCCCCCCTCGCGCTCTCTCTCTCTCGCCCCCCCTCGCCTCTCTCTCTCCCTCCCCCCCCCTCGCGCTCTCTCTCTCCCCCCCCCCTCCTCCCGCCTCTCCTCTCTCTCGCCCCCCTCCCTCTCTCTCCTCTCCCCCTCGCGCTCTCTCCTCTCCCCTCCCTCTCTCGCCCCCCCTCGCCCCCCCTCCCTCCTCTCTCTCTCCGCCCCCCCTCGCGCCTTCTCCTCTCTCCTCCTCCCCCCCCCCTCGCCCTCTCTCTCTCCCCCCCCCCTCCTCCTCCCCCCTCCCCCCCGCGCTCCTCTCTCGCCCCCCCTCGCCTCCTCTCTCCCTCGCCCCCCCCTCCGCTCCTCTCTCTCTCCCTCCCCCCCTCACGCCTCTCTCCTCTCTCCGCCCCCTCTCTCGCCTCTCTCTCTCTCTCGCCCCCCCTCGCCCCTCTCCCCCCCCCCCCCCCTCTCCTCCCTCTCTCTCTCCCTCCCCCCCCCCCCCCCCTCGCGCTCTCTCTCTCTCCCTCTCTCTCTCCTCCCCGCTCGCCTCTCTCCTCTCCCCCTCGGCTCCTCTCTCTCCTCTCCGCCCCCTCCCTCTTCTCTCTCTCGCCCCCTCTCTCTCTCGCTCTCTCTCTCCTCCCCCCTCCTCGCGCTCTCTCTCTCCTCGCGCTCTCCTCTCTCTCTCCTCGCCTCCTCTCTCTCCTCTCTCTCTCTCTCCTCTCTCCTCTCTCTCTCCTGCCCTCTCTCCTCTCTCTCGCGCTCTCTCTCTCCTCTCGCCCCTCGCTGCTCTCTCTCTCTCTCTCGCGCTCCTCCTCTCTCCCCTCCCTCTCCTCTCTCTCTCTCTCTCGCCCCCGCCTCCTCTCTCTCTCCTCTCCCGCCCTCTCTCCCTCCCGCGCTCTCCTCCCTCTCTCCGCCCCTCCTCCCCTCCTCTCTCTCTCCCCCGCCCTCGCCCTCCTCCCTCTCCTCCTCTCGCCCCCCCCTCGCGCTCTCTCCTCTCTCTCGCCCCCCTCCCCTCTCCCTCTCCCCCCCCCTCGCGCTCTCTCTCTCTCCTCGCCCCCCCCCTCGCGCTCTCTCTCCTCTCCCCCCCCCTCCTCTCTCTCTCTCCCCCCCCTCCCTCCGCCTCCCCCCCCTCGCCCCTCCCTCTCTCGCCCCCTCCTCCTCTCTCTCTCGCCCCCCCCCTCGCGCTCTCTCTCTCTCTCTCCCCCCCTCCCCTCCTCCCTCGCTCTCTCTCGCCTCCCCCCCCCTCTCGCTCTCTCTCTCGCCCCCCCTCGCGCCATTCCCTCCCTCCCCCCTCGCGTGCTTCTTAATCTCGTGCTCCTGCTTCATTCAGACATAATTACGACAGAGCTGAGCTCAGTGGGTTGGGGAGCTCATTCCGAGAACATGTGTTATAGGGGTGGTGGGATCCAGAGCACTCCCACATGTTCTCCAACCTCAGAAGTTGTAGGCCATAAGAAAAGCCATAGAGGGGTTTTTTTCCTCTCCTGATAGTTCAGGCTCATGACATATTCCTATCTGCCTGCACATCAAGGGGATCTAAACTACCAGGCAGACTTCCTGAGTCGCACACAGAAAGGGAATGGAGGCTAGACCCAATAGTGTTCTGACAGATATCAGGTAGGTGGGGTGTTCCGATGATAGACCTTTTCTCAACTTGCAAGAACAGACAGCCCAATTCTGCTCTACAGTCATGGCCAAAAGTTTTGAGAATGATACAAATATTAATTTTTACAAAGTACTGCTTCAGATTTTCTAATGGCAATTTGCATATACTCCAGAATGTCATAAAGAGTGATCAGCTTAACAGCAATTACTTGCTAAGTCAATATTTGCGTAGAAAATGAACTTTAACCCCCAAAACACATTTCAACATCATTGCAGTCCTGCCTTAAAAGGAGCAGCTAACATCGTTTTAGTGATTGTTCCATTAATACAGGTGTGGGTGTTGATAAGGACTGGGCTGGCGATCAATCAGTCATGATTAAGTAAGAATGACACCACTGGACTCTTTAAAAGGAGGCTGGTGCTTGGTATCATTGTTTCTCTTCAGTTAACCATGGTTATCTCTAAAGAAACACGTGCAGCCATCATTGCACTGCACAAAAATGGCCTAACAGGGAAGAGTATCGCAGCTAGAAAGATTGCACCTCAGTCAACAATCTATTGCATCATCAAGAACTTCAAGGAGAGAGCTTCCATTGTTGTCAAAAAGGCTCCAGGGCGCCCAAGAAAGACCAGCAAGCGCCAGGACCGTATCTTAAAACTGTTTCAGCTGCGGGATCGGACTACCAGCAGTGCCGAGCTTGCTCAGGAATGGCAGCAGGCTGGTGTGAGTGATTCTGCACGCACTGTGAGGCGGAGACTCTTTGAGCAAGGCCTGGTTTCAGGAGCACAAGAGCATTCTTCAGAAAAACATTAGGGACCGGACTGATATCTGCAAAAAGTAAGGAGTGACTGCTGAGGAATGGGGGAAAAGTTAAGGGAGTGGACTGCTAGGACTGGGAAAGATACAGGGAGTGGACTGCTGAGGACTGGGGGAAAGGTACAGGGAGTGGACTGCTGAGGACTGGGGTAAAGTCATTTTCTCTGATGAATCGCCTTTTTGATTGTTTGGGACATCTGGAAAACAGCTTATTCGGAGAAGAAGAGGTGAGCGCTACCACCAGTCTTGTCTCATGCCAACTGTAAAGCATCCTGAAACCATTCATGTGTGGGGTTGCTTCATCAGTCAGGATTTGGTCCAGAAGTTGATTGAGAGCAGCCAGGGAGAATTGCAGAGGTCCTGAAGAAGGGGCAACACTGCAAATATTGACTCATTCTAACTGTCAATATAACCTTGTGGTATCATAATATGATTGCAATTATATTTCTATATGTGATAGAAACATCAGACAAACACAAATACAAACCAGAGGGCAGCAGATCAAGTGAAAATATAATTTTGGTGTCAATCTCAAAACCTTTGGCCATGACTGTAGATCCCAGAGACCTGCCCTATGCGGTAGATGCACTCCAGATACCATGGAGCTCCGGCCTGCTCTGTGCTTTCCCTCCACTGGTAATTATTCCAGCTGTTCTGTGGAAGATTCTAGGAAGATCAGGCCAGGGTCATCCTGATAACGCCCTTTTGGCCGAAGAGGGCTTGGTTTTATTGGGTTTCCAAGATGTCAGTGACAGATCCCTGAATCCTGCCAGACTGTCTGACACTTCTGTCACAAGGTCTGATTTACCATCCTTAAGTCTCGAATCTTCGACTGCCAACCTGGAATCCGAGCAGGAGCTACTAAGTAGGCGAGGGTTCTCGATGAATCTGGTGAACACCCTCATGAGCAGCAGTAAGCCAGTTACCACCAGATTGTATGGTAAGGTGTAGAGAAAACTTCTTTCCTGCTTTTTGGTAGTCCTCTCCATACTCTGTAACCAACTGAGGCAGAGAGGGGGTGCTGCCCTTTTTATTTCAGGGCGTTCCTGTACTGGATGGGCAGAACCTCTCTCAGGTGATGCTGTCATGGCTCCGGTAAAAAAAACATTATCAGTAAGTAATTTAGCTTTATGATCCCCATATCCCCATTACGGTTCCTAAAAAAAAAAATAAAAACACACACCTTTTCTCTATGGAGCTCTGGTACATGTTTGTTTCCATATTCCGCCACCACTCTGAGCTCTTTGGTTCAGCTGCCGTAGATGTACAGTAAACCGCCGACCAATCAGAAGCCCGCATGTAAGGTCATGTGACAATATTAGCTGCTGCTATCTGGTCAGTGGAGAGCTCAGTGTGGCGCCAGAACAAATACAGCGGTGATCACCACGGGCGATCTACAGTAAATACAGTATAATCACACCTGCATGTCCTGTTAGGCGGGCATGCCTAAAAAAATATTAAACTTTGCTAGGTCTTATTTTCATTGAGTCCCTATATTTAGCAGTTCTGCAAGCTCCCCTATTATGCCTTCTTTTAGGGAAAACATGGTACTATTCATCTTTCTACTTCCTTCTGCTCCTCCCTTTCTTGCCTTCTTCTACTCCTACCACTTCTACCCTCCCTCTCCCCTTTCTATTCTTTATCGCTTCTTTATGGCTTTTTTGTAGGGCTTTGTCATTTATTTTTTTGCACTATCCTAGGAGATGTTCTCTGTGGCACGGGGTCCACCTAGGTCCCCTCTGATCTGACTTTTTTCTTTCAGCGCTATCTGGGCGGCTCACATGGACACAAGCTCCCTGACACTGGTATTATGGCTACAAGAATGAATGACCTTGAGTTGCAGAGGATATATACCACGCTCGTGTCCTCCAGTGTATTCAACAAGGAAGGAATTTTATCATAAATACAGAAATGTGATTTTTCAACAATTTTCACAACTAAAGTGCAGGAGACCCTGGTCCAGAAGGTTTCTGCTTTCATTGTCACTTATCTCTGATGTCACTTATTTATATCTTGATTTGTAAAGATGATTGTTCTACATTTGTATAAATATATTTATCGTTCCCCTTTTTGTTATATAAATAATTCTATTTGCTTTAATAAAACAGAAAAGAATGTGTTGAATTTTCATTTCTTGTGACCTTAGTGAACAGTAACTGCGGGTTGGATCTACATCTGGCCGTGTTCACACATTGCAATTTGTTGGGGAAACTGTTTACACCAAAGTCCTCATGTAGACCTGCACTAAATCTTTCAGATCTCGCTTAGGGCCACTAAACAAACAGTCAAATCATGGACACATTGTTCCATTTTGTGGCTGTGTACAAATGTAACAATGTGTCCATGATTTCACTGCAACCAGAGATCTATTCAGAAGTTGGACACAGAAGTTGGTGTGTGTAACGCGGCCCTAACAGTGATGTGCCCAGGCTGCTGTCACTCATGCCCCGCCCCTGCCAGTGATGTCTCTTTTTAGTATGTATGATTTTGGTTGGAAGTAGCATAACCAGAAATGCAGCAGAAGAATATCAAGCAGCAGAGAGCTCATATTATAGGAACAGGATAGGTGGTAGAAGTAGAACTCCAGTGTTATTTAGGACAAAAAAAGGGTGAAATTAGTGAAAAACCCCTTCAAGAACTCTGTTCACCAGTGCATTCAAGCATGAGTTTAGAGAGCTTGTTTTGACCGGACAATCCCTTTATCACTTCTATATCCAGCAGAATATGGTCCTTTAATCTTGTTTAGAGTTGAGCAGCAGTACACATACTCAGTCTGAGCTTTATTCTTGCACTATTGGGCAGCCACGCTCTCCTCTGTTCTTTCAGACAGCCACATTGAGAAAGAGTGGAGCAGTGGTCGGACATCCAACAAGCCGCTCTATTCTGTAATCGGAATAAAAATTCTCCGCTTTCACGATCTGTGGTGTTCCCAGAGTTCGGACACTCAATGATCAGCATGTTATCACCTATCCCAATGGGTAGGTGATAATTTATTTTCACTACACAAATCCTTTAAGGCCCATAAACCCCCAATCCCTACAATCGTTCTCTCTCCTGACTGTAACATACAGGAATGTTTGACCAAATCTTCTTGTGTTCTCTATTAGTAAGGAGATGTCGGCTTCTCTGGTGGCGGTTATCTTCAGAGAGACTCAAAAGAATCAACCATTAGAATTTGAACATTCCACGCCCTTCTCTCCCCTGACATCAACAGAGAAGCCTTTGCCCTGTACACAGCAGATTGTTGTGTAATCCTGCAGACTTTACACTAAAGCTCACATACACCTAATCTGTATACGGGCTTGTTCAGACATCTATGCTCATCGCTTCAATCTCTGAACACTGACTGGCCATGACTCCCCCAACCGAGAGTGACAGCCTCAAAGAAATATATGAAGACTTCATTCTTTGGTCGGGAGAGCCTGAGCCAGTCTGTGTATTGTGGTCTGAGAAGGAACTGATGTGCATATGTCTAAATGAGCCCTAATGGACAGTAATGTGTGCCCTGAAATCATGAACCTCAGTGCAACAACTATGACCTAGACACCTCTGTAGTGAGACATCTAGAATAGAGTTACTGTACAGAGCAGGGGTCTCCAACCACCGGTCCGTGGACCAGGACCGGGCCATGGGGGTCTTTGTGCCGGTCTGCGGTGTGCTGTTGGCTTCCCCGCCCCCTGCCCACCACGCCCTTCACCTGCAGCACTACACCGCTGAGCAGAAGTCTCTACCTCAGCTGTGTGGGGAGCTGTCGGCCAATCAGTGCAGCAGCCATACCCTGATTGGCCCGCTACTGCTGCACTGTTATTGGCCGACTGCTTCACTCGTATAACTAAGCAGCTGAGGCAGAAACGTGGCCAAAATTTCATATCTTGCGCTATTTCCAAGCGCATCACGGGCCGCGCTTGGAAATAGCGCGAGATGTGAAAAAAACATCTCTGCCTTAGCTGCTTAGTTGTACTGCCAGCAGGAGAGGTGAGCGTCAACAGAAGAGTCGCGCTCTCTATGTGGTCAATGACTGAGTGTGGGGGGTTATTCAGGGGTCAATGTGTGCGTGTGTGGGCAATGACTGTGTGAGGGGGGGTTATACAAGGGGCAATGACTTGGGGGGGGGGGGTAGGGGTTGTACAAGGGGCAACATCTGTCTGTGGGGAGTATTCAGGGGTCAGTGCGTGTGTGTGTGGGGAGGATTGTACAGGGGGCAGTATGTGTGTGTGGGGATTATACAAGGGGCAATGTGTGTGGGGGGAGTGGAGTTGCGGTGCCCCCGAATCTGGACCCGGTACGACTACCAACCGAAGGGATCAGTCCTGGAACGGAGGACCGGCTTTCTTTAGGAAGTTGTGGCCGAACGCCCGGCGTAATCCTTAAAAGGCACCAAATAGGTGCCAGAGAGGGCCCAAGGGAGCTGGATGAAGGCTCTGCGCGCGGGAGCGCTGAAGGGAGGCAGGAGAGAGAGAGCGCAGTGAAGGACAAGCAAGGAACGGCAGGCACACCACCGAGGGTCCGAAGTGAACTATCCTGGTTCCCTGGTGACTACCCAGGCCAGGAAGACCTGATAGACCTGCTTGCCTGCACTAAGAACTTGCCAGTAAACCCGTTCAGAGCTAAAGACTGTGGAGTATTCATTCCTCTCAGCTGATGAGCCACCTTCCTTTTCAGCACTAGTGACGGGACCACCTGAGGAGCCGCCTCACAGCACAAAAGACTTAATTACACCATCACTGCCCTGGGAATCCGGCTCCACCTATGGGGAGCGTAACCATCTTGCTGCTCCACCATCACCCCAGAGGATTGTCCCACAGTGCCGGTAACATGACCGGAACCATAGGTGGTGTCACAAACTCTTATTTTTAATCTTTACCCCCTTTTTAGCGACCACCAGGGCCAGGCACAGGCCGCCCGTGATATCCCCTTGAAACCAAAACCCGAGACCGGGTGGGTCATAATTATATTATAAAAAGAAATAATACATACAAGTATATATAATTCATATGCCACTAGATTGGAATCGGTGAGGAGGTCCTGGTATTAACTCTAGTCTGGTGGTTTCCGTCATGAGCCGTCTAGATTGAAGTTTATGCTATGAGGACCTCATTCTATCAACTCCATTCTAGTCATCTCAGCAACAAACTCTGTCGGCTGCGCTCTGCGACACTTCGGACGAGGCTCCGCATAACCTTCAGAAAAAAAATGCTTTGAGCCACCTCAGCACCAAACTGTACAGAGTGGAGGCTATGGGGAGGTCCTCCAAAAATTCATGTCGATTTACACAACTTACTGGTGAATCAGCTACAATGGAGTTGCTAAAATGAGGTCCTCAAAGAATCCACTCCGATCTAGACGGCTCACTGGTGAATCAGCTAGAATGGAGTTACTAAAATGAGGTCCTTAAAAAATGCACTGCGATCCAATGTTGTAAATATGAGGACTCTGTCACTGCCCTCAGTTACGCTTCTCCCTTCAAAACTAGACCCACTCCTCACAAAACTCGATTCCAGTCACCTCAGCAACAAACTGTACAGAATGTAGTTGCTAAAATTAGGTCCTCAAAAAATCCACTCCGATGTAGATGGCTCACTGGTGAATCAGCTAGAACGGAGTTGCTAAAATGAGGTCCTCAAATAATCCACTCCGATCTAGATGGTTCACTAGTGAATCAGCTAGAACGGAGTGGCTAAAATGAGGTCCTCAAAAAATCCACTACGATACAATTTTGTATATTATGAGGACTCTCAGCTGCGTTCTGATACGTTTTTCCCCGTGAGGCTCTGCCCACTCTTCAAAAAACTGAATTCAAGTCACCTCAGTACAAACTGTACAGAATATAGTTGCTAAAATGAGGTCCTCAAATAATCCACTCTGATCTAGACGGCTCACTCGTGAATCAGCTAGAACGGAGTGGTTAAAGGGAACCTGTCACCCCAAATCACCCTTGTAAACTGTAAATACATGTCCCTGAAGCATAACACCACAGTCCTACACATCCCTTTGTGGTGTTTTACTTCAATATGAAAGTGCACTTTAGTCGTTTGCCAACTTACAAAATCCATGGCAGTGGGGCGTTCCCAGGCCTCTTTGTCCAAGAGGCGGTTCCCCTGTGTGCCGCTGTATTACGCCCTAATGGGCGTTTGTTCAATCTTTCTAGCGCGGGCACGAATCCTAATCTCGCGCCCGTGACGTCACGGTCATGTGATGCCGTGACGCGTCAATTCAGGGCGGGCGGGGCGCTGTTGTGTGACGCGCACCCGCCGACTTCAGTAAGCGATCTGCGCATGCGCCTCTGTCTGTGAACGCGCACTGGCCAACTTCAGCGCATGCGCAGATCGCTTACTGAAGTCGGCGGGTGCGCGTCACACAACAGCGCCCCGCCCGCCCTGAATTGACGCGTCACGGCATCACATGACCGTGACGTCACGGGCGCGAGATTAGGATTCGTGCCCGCGCTAGAAAGATTGAACAAACGCCCATTAGGGCGTAATACAGCGGCACACAGGGGAACCGCCTCTTGGACAAAGAGGCCTGGGAACGCCCCACTGCCATGGATTTTGTAAGTTGGCAAACGACTAAAGTGCACTTTCATATTGAAGTAAAACACCACAAAGGGATGTGTAGGACTGTGGTGTTATGCTTCAGGGACATGTATTTACAGTTTACAAGGGTGATTTGGGGTGACAGGTTCCCTTTAAAATGAAGTCCTCAAATACTCCACTATGATACTATTTTGTGTATTATGAGGACTCTCGGCTGCGCTCTGTTACGTTTTTCCCCATGAGGCTCCCCTTATTCTTAGAAAAAATCAATTCCAGTCACCTCAATACCAAACTATACAGAATATAGTTGCTAAAATGAGGTCCTCAAAAAATCCACTAGGATCCAATGTTGGAAATGATGAGGACTCTCGGCTACGCTCTGTTATGTTTTTCCCTGTGAGGTTCCCCCCATTCTTCGAAAAAAACAATTCCAATCACCTCAGTACAAACTATACAGAATGTAGCTGCTAAAATGAGGTCCTCAAATAATCCACTCCGATGTAGATGGTTCACTAGTGAATCAACTAGAACGGAGTGGCTAAAATGATTTCCTCAAAAAATCCACTACGATCCAATTTTGTATATTATGAGGACTCTCGGCTGCGTTCTGATACGTTTTTCCCCGTGAGACTCTGCCCACTCTGTGAAAAACTCAATTCCAGTCCACTCAGTACAAACTGTACATTATGTAGTTGCTAAAATGAGGTCCTCAAATAATCCACTCCGATGTAGACGGTTCACATAGTGAATCAGCTAGAACGGAGTGGCTAAAATGAGGTCCTCAAAAAATCCACTACGATCCAATTTTGTATATTATGAGGACTCGCGGCTGCGTTCTGATACGTTTTTCCCCGTGAGACTCTGCCCACTCTGTGGAAAACGCAATTCCAGTCACCTCAGTACAAACTGTGGTGGCTAAACTGAGGTCCTCAAAAAATCCACTCCGATACAATTTTATATATTATGAGGATTCTCGGCTGCGCTCTGTTATGTTTTTTCCCGTGAGGCTCTGCCCACTCTTCGAAAAACTCAATTCCAGTCACCTCAGTACAAACTGTACATTATGTAGTTGCTAAAATGAGGTCCTCAAAAAATCCACTCCGATGTAGACGGTTCACTGGTGAATCAGCTAGAACGGAGTTGCTAAAATGAGGTCCTCAAAAAATCCACTCCGATCTAGACGGTTCACTAGTGAATCAGCTAGAACGGAGTGGCTAAAATGAGGTCCTCAAAAAATCCACTACGATCCAATGTTGGAAATTATGAGGACTCTCGGCTATGTTCTGTTATGTTTTTCCCTGTGAGGTTCCCCCCATTCTTCGAAAAAAACAATTCCAATCACCTCAGTACCAAACTATACAGAATGTAGTTGCTAAAATGAGGTCCTCAAATAATCCACTCCGATCTAGACGGCTCACTGGTGAATCAGCTAGAACGGAGTGGCTAAAATGAGGTCCTCAAAAAATCCACTACGATCCAATTTTGTATATTATGAGGACTCTCGGCTGCGCTCTGTTACGTTTTTCCCTGTGAGACTCTATCCACTCTGTGGAAAACTCAATTCCAGTCACCTCAGTACAAACTGTGGTGGCTAAAATGAGGTCCTCAATAAATCCACTCCGATCTAGATAGTTCACTAGTGAATCAGCTAGAATGAAGTGGCTAAAATGAGGTCCTCAAAAAATCCACTCTGATACAATTTTGTATGTTATGAGGATTCTCGGCTATGCTCTGTTATGTTTTTCCCTGTGAGGCTCCGCCCACTCTGTGAAATACTCAATTCCAGTCACCTCAGTACAAATTGTACAGAATGTAGCTGCTAAAATGAGGTCCTCAAAAAATCCACTCCGATGTAGACGGCTCACTGGTGAATCAGCTAGAACGGAGTGGCTAAAATGAGGTCCTCAAAAAATCCACTACGATACAATTTTGTATATTATGAGGACTCTCGGCTGCGTTCTGTTACGTTTTTCCCCGTGAGACTCTGCCCACTCTGTGGAAAACTCAATTCCAGTCACCTCAGTACAAACTGTACAGAATGGAGGTTACAGGGAGATCCTCAAATAATCCACTCTGATGTAGACGGTTCACTAGTGAATCAGCTAGAATGAAGTGGCTAAAATGAGGTCCTCAAATAATCCACTACGATCCAATATAGTAAGTTATTAAGACTGTCAGCAGCGCTCTGTTACGGTTTTCCCCGCGAGGCTCCGCCCATTCTTCTAATGTCGGTCCTGCGGCCGGGATGGCTCCACCCACTCCTTTAATGTCGTCGTTGGGACTTGTGGAGATACAGTAAAATAAAAATTCGAGGAAAACTAAACAATCAGCGCTGGGTGTAATTATTTATATTGCAAAAAGAAATAAAAAAATGTATGGTGAAATAATCATGAAAATAAAATTTGCTCTTTGGAAATATATAAGAAATATAACAGCTTAAGTAAGAACCTACTAAATAAAAACATGAAATAATTACAATTACAAATCTGATTCTAACTCCTGTGCAATGCTAAGGAAATCCTGAAAACCTGCACTGTGTGCGGCTCTGAGGCCTTGAGACCCCACCCTGCTGTACACCCTGCACTGTGTGTGGCTTTGAGGCCTGCAGTCCCCACCCTGCTGTACACCCTGCACTGTGTAGAATGGTGAAGATCAGAGAGATCATCAAAAAATCAACTCCGATCTAGACGGCTCACTGGTGAATCAGCTACAGCGGAGTGGATAAAGTGAGGTGACCAAAAACATGTGACTACAGAGAGGCCTCAAGAATTCAACTCCGATCTAGTCACCTCAGTACTGAACCGTCTAGAGCGGAGTGGATAAAATGAGGACCACAAAAAACCCACTCCGATCTAGACGATTCACTAGTGAGCCGTCTAGATCGGAGTTGATAAAATGAGGCCTCCAAAAATCAACTCCGATCTAGACGGCTCACTAGTGAATCAGCTAGAACGGAGATGATTTTTTGAGGGCCACAAAAAATCAACTCCGAACTAGATGCAACCATCCTGCCGGCCGCTGCCATCTTCTCCTCCTCCGCCTGCTGTCTCTAGGTCACACCGGCGCCGCCCACGAGCCGGAGAACGTCAAGCGTCGTGACGTAAAATACATAAATGAGGCGCGCGCGTTCACTTCCGGGTAACAGCAGGAAGTGGCGTGTGGCAGAGATTAGGACGCATGCGCACAACCTGAGCTACTAAACGGGCTGAGACGTCGCGCATGCGCCATGCTCTGTGTGCCGCACGCACGATGGTTTCCAGCTTGTCTCATTGCTCTACAGAGTCAGCGCTCTTTCTTTTCAGCTGTGTTCACGTGTGACGTGTTTGCTGTTACAGTACATGATTAATAATAATAATAATAATTTGTTACAAAAGCAGCAGCAATTTTGCACTTTCTTTTTGCTTTCAATGGTGACCATAAACCTGGGAGTGCTGCTTTCACACTGCAGTTTTTACCCTGATCAGTGTCCATCAGGTTTGTGTGCCAAAACCCGGAGAGGAACTTGCAGAGAAAAAGTATAATTGAAAGATTGACACCTGTTCTGAGTTTTGGAGACACTCCTGGTTTTGGCACACAAACTGGATGGACACTGATCAGTGAAAAAACTGCAGTGTGAAAGCAGCCCAATGGCACGCTGCCTGTGTAAAATACGCAGCAGTTTTCCATCTCTGGAGGATGCTAATCCCATGGTGTGTGGGTGTGTGGGCTCTCGGAGCTCTTGCTGTGTCTGTGCACACGGTCCGGGCTCGCAGTATGTTGGATGCAGCGTGTTGCCGCTGTGTTGTAAGTCTCAGCACAGTGGATGATTTGTAGGAATGCTGTCCTCACTGTGCTTCTCCCCTCTGCAGTATTACGCTGCGGTGCCAGTTACCAAACTTCCACATCTCCAGGGCATATTCATGTAAGGGGAACCTATCAGCTCGTTTTTACCCCCTAACCCATCACTACCTGTCCCTGCACCTTCCTAACCATCCCTGTCTGACCTAAAACTGTCCTATAATGGCTGTGAAAACCCACTTTGTGACTTACATTTTCGCATGTAAATGCAGCATCCAGTCTATGGTCTGATTGGGCGGTCTTCAGGGATCCATCTACCCACCCTCGCTGCTGTAATCATGCCCCCACTGGGCGTTATAATTCATTCTCCTGTGCACTCCCAATTTGAAATTCCCGCCTCCTCCTTCCGGGTATGATGTGCCAGCCGAACGTCATTTCCAGTCTGGTGCATTGTGGGTGATTATCGGGGGTGCAGGTCGGCTTCGATATGTGCACTGCGCACGCTCCTGAGCTGGCCTGTACAGCCAAGTACACCCCCATAATGCACCAGACCAGAAGTGACGTCTGGCCGACGCATCATAACTAGGAGGAGGTGGGAATTTCAAATTGGGAGCGTACAGGAGAATGAATTCTAACACCCAGCGGGGCGTGATTACAGCAGCGAGGGGGAAGGGGGGTAGACGGAGACCGCCCAATTAGACTACAGACTGTAGACTGGATGCTGCATTTACATGCGAATATGTAAGTCACAAAGTGTTTTTTTTACAGCCATTATAGGACAGGAATAGGTCAGACACAGATGGTTATGGATGTGCTAGGAAGGTGCAGGGACAGGTAGTGATAGTTAGGGGTTAAAACAACCTGACAGGTTCCCTTTAAATACACTACTTTAATTTTCTGAGACAATGACCTTTGGGTTTCCATAATCATCAACATTAACTGAAATGAACACATGAAATAGATCCCTTTGTGTGTAATGACTCTATATAATATATATGTGTCTCTTTATGTATTGAATAACTGAAATAAATTAACTTTTTGATGATATTCTACTTCATTTAGATGCACCTGTATATGTATATCAACCTCTTGTCCATAGATACCTCTTCAGTGTGTGATTCTGGCTTTATAAGATAGGGGGCAGTGTGGAGAGTAGGGTCTTTGTGCACTGGAAATGTGTAATGTTTGGCCTGCATAGAAAAACAGGCCTCAACCCTATAAACAGAACAGGAGCGATGCTTCATACGAGGGATACTTTCTACTGTAGCAGTGTTCTCCTTTACATTGTGTTTCATTTATTCCATTCAGATCATCGTTTATAGGAAATCATTATCTTCATGTCATTTACACCAGACGGACAAGTGGTTAAAAAAGTTTTACAAACATATTATTATTTATTATGTACAAAATGGCATTGAAAAATGTGACATAAAATGTAATAATTTAGGAGTCCTGCAATCCTTTATCAGTTCTCTTCCTTCCATAGGGAACAAAATGAACTTGCTTCATGGTTCACAGACAGGTCACCTGCAAAGGGAAAGAAATGGTTATCTCCCATTTTATTTTTCGAGAGGTTTGATGCCTTCATTTTTACGTGGCAATATGGCGTTTATATTGATTCCACTTTGGGGACACATGTAGGGGCATAACAATCGTGGATGCAGAGGTCGCAACTGGGCCCTGGGTACAGGGGGGCCCACCGACCGCAGCACCTGCTTCAGCTGGATGTACATCCTAGGACAGACGTCCTGCTGAAATGTATTGCGTCACATAGACCCCATGGGTCCCTACACTACGATACAAGCTGTCAGCCAAACAGGCACGCGATCAGCTGCCGCCCACTGCGATGGTTACAGAGGACGCAGCAGCACCTGGGGCCCGGAGATGGTGGGAAGAATGTTGTTTTTCTTAATGCTGTAGAGACAGAACAGGGACTGTATATACTAGGAAGTGTCCCAGGATGTGGACATATATACCAAGATGGGGATCATATATACCTGGATAGGGAACATATAAACATATATACTTGAAAGGGGGTCATATATACCAGGATGGGGACATACATACCAGGATGGAGAACATATATAACAGGATGGGGGACATATATACCAGGAAGTGGGACATATTTATCAGGAAGGGGCCCAGGATGGGGGACAGTAATACAGAAGGGAGGCTATTACAATAAAGAGGGAGGATAGGCAACTTGTATACCTTTATAGGATTTAGGACACTGCAAGGTTCCATACACCTTACCAGCATGGGGGGATGGGGGAGGGGCTCCAAATTTTGCTCCGGGGTTCATTGGACTCTAGATTTTCCCCAGGGTACATGTCATCTTTTGATCCTGTTCTGCAGCTTTTTTTTGAGGGAGACAATCAAAAAGGTGGCATTTAATTTTTTACTACATGAAACCACTGAGCCTCAAAAGATCTCCTTCTCTCCTCCCCTCTTTTCACCTCTTTCTACAATCGCATACCAGATTTCTCCCTTACATCTCCCACACTCTGGAACTCTCTGCCCCAACACTTCAGACTCTCACCTACTGTGGAAACCTTCAAAAGGAACCTGAAGACCCACCTCTTCCAACAAGCCTACAACCTGCACTAACCCTAAATTTACTATACCTCCGCACGACCAGCTCTCTCCTCACCTACTGTATTCTCACTCATCCCTTGTAGACTGTGAGCCCTCGTGGGCAGGGTCCTCTCTCCTCACCTACTGTATTCTCACTCATCCCTTGTAGACTGTGAGCCCTCGTGGGCAGGGTCCTCTCTCCTCACCTACTGTATCCTCACTCATCCCTTGTAGACTGTGAGCTCTCACAGGCATGGTCCTCTCTCCTCACCTACTGTATCCTCATCCATCCCTTGTAGACTGAGCCCTTGTGGACAGGGTCCTTTCTCCTCACCTACTGTATCCTCACTCATCCCTGGTAGACTGTGAGTCCTCTCTCCTCACCTACTGCACTCTCACCCATCCCTTGTAGATTGTGAACCCTTGAGTGCAGGGTCCTCTATCCTCACCTACTGTATCCTCGCCCACCTCTTGTAGACTGAGCCCTCGCAGGCAGGGTCCTCTCTCCTCACCTCCTGTATCCTCACTCATTCCTTGTATACTGTGAGCCCTAATGGGCAGGGTCCTTTCTCCTCACCTACTGTTTCTTCACCCATCCCTTGAAGACTGTGAGCACTCGTGGGCCAGGTCCTCTCTCCTCACCTACTGCATCCTTACGCATCCCTTGTAGACTGTGAGTCATCGTGGGCAGGGTCCTCTCTCCTCACCTACTATATCCCACTTATCCATTGTAGACTGTGAGCCCTCGTGGGCAGGGTCCTCTCTCCTCACCTACTGTATCCTTACACATCCCTTTTAGACTGTGAGTCTTCGTGGGCAGGGTCCTCTCTCCTCACCTACTGTGCCCCACCCATTCATTCTAGACTGTGAGCCCTCGTGGGCAGGGTCCTCTCTCTTCACCTACTGTATACCACCCATCCATTGTAGACTGTGAGCCCTCGTGGGCAGGGTTCTCTCTCCTCACCTATTGTATCCTCACCCATCCCTTGTAGACTGTGAACCCTCATGGGCAGGGTCTTCTCTCCCCACCTACTGTATCCCACTTATCCATTCTAGACTGTGAGCCCTCGTGGGCAGGGTCCTCTCTCCTCACCTACGGTATCCCACTTATCCATTCTAGACTGTGAGCCCTCTTGGGCAGGGTTCTCTCTCCTCACCTACTGTATCCTCACCCATCCCTTGTAGACTGTAAACCCTCGTGGGCAGGGTCTTCTCTCCTCACCTACTGTAACCTGTGCCTTGTATTGTTCATAATTATTGTTCTTGTCTATGTGTGCCCCTTTTTCACATGTAAAACACCATGAAATAAATGGTGCTATAATAATAAATAAAAATCTAATCATTTATTTTTTAACTTGTTAAAAGTGGGATGATTTAGCGTTTATCCAATTGATTATCTCTTGAATGTGTTATAAAAACAAATCTGATCTTTAGAAGCTTCAAAGAGCAACTTCCAGGAATTGCTTAATAAATTTGCTGACTTCTTGGTGCCAGACAAAAGAACGCTCTTAGGGATCGTGTCGTGTCCATGGCTGAATGGGTCAGAGCTATCTTGGGAGCTTGAATGACAACTACAGGTGATCGATGGATATTATAGTGATATCAAAAGGTGCTTGGACTGTGGGAGGTGATGCATCGACCCCTATGCCACCTAAAAGGTTTTTTTTCATGAAATGTATGGCCATAAATAGTGAGGTTTGTACCACCGGCATGCTCAGCAATCACTAAAATAAAGGGTTGCAAGACTATTTTGAGTGCTTTTGGCCGACCACCAATCTCAAGTGAATTTGTTGGATTGGCACAAATTTATGAAACTACAATGTGGAAGTCATGTGTTCTTTGGCGACCCAAGAAAGCTACGACATGGACAATGCATGACTCCTCATTATCTAACCATTACTGACCTCAGTCTTCTTTCTTTTCAGTTTCTTCCTTTTCCTCTGCAGTTTCTTCCTTTTCTGCTATCTTCCTTAGTTTCTCTTCTCGCTCCGCTTTAGTTTGGCTTCAATTTTTTTACTTTGGTAAATCTTCACACCAGCGAAGGCCAAACACAACAACAAAGTCTTCGCTGCTAAAATGTACATCAGCAGTGGGAAGTTATCCAACACCTGAAACCAGAAATGGATAGACACTGAAGATTGATGAGAGCGGTCACATGCATCCCCTTAAATTAACATAATTGGGGGCCATGAACAGTTGATCCACCATTGGGGAAATAAAGCTTAGATATCGTTAGTGGTTATAATCATCTACTTGTCCATATGGCTAAAATCAGGCAAAAAGAAATCAGATGTGTTCAATTTTAAGGTTTTTGTTTTATTACCTCTCTAGATATGTCAAATGTCTAGATCCATGGTGGATGTCCGGACCCGAGCCAATTATATAAATATTGAGTTCGGCTCAGGAGAACCACAGTCGGGCAAGACATTATGGTCAGTAATTGGACAGTGAATGTTGGAAGTGTAAAGCCGACTTTAATGTGTGATGATGGGACAGTGTTCCTTAAAGCTAAACCCCAGCGTCAAATCAAGCATTTAGTGGATGTTAGATCTTCCCATATCGCCTGTGAGTGATATTATTGAGAAAGGAAGGAGCCACAGTAACTCAGCCACGAAGTGGAGACCCTGTAATGTTACAGAGTGGGGGGTCGAGTGCTGAGAAGCAGAGGGCAGAAAAGTCTCCGCAGCTCTGCTGACTCAATAACGGCAGAGTCCAGACCTCCTCTGGTAACATCAGCACAAACACTGAGTCCCTGGAGCTTCAAAGCAGACCAGCTGCAGCCGTACATCACCAAGCACAATGCCGAGCAGCTGCAGCCGTACATCACCAAGCACAATACGAGCAGCTGCAGCCGTACATCACCAAACACAATGCTGAGCAGCTGCAGCCGTACATCACCAAGCACAATGCTATGCAGCTGCAACCGTACATCACCAAGCACAATGCTGAGCAGCTGCAACCGTACATCACCAAGCACAATGCTGAGCAGCTGCAGCCGTACATCACCAAACACAATGCTGAGCAGCTGCAGCCGTACATCACCAAGCACAATACTGAGCAGCTGCAGCTGTTCATCACCAATCACAATGCTATGCAGCTGCAACCGTACATCACCAAGCACAATGCTGAGCAGCTGCAGCCGTACATCACCAAGCATAATACTGAGCAGCTGCAACCGTACATCACCAAGCATAATACTGAGCAGCTGCAACCATACATCACCAAGCACAATGCTGAGCAGCTGCAGCCATTCATCACCAAGCACAATGCTGAGTGTCGGATGAAGCAGTTTAAAGCCGCCACAACTGGACTCTGGAAGAGACGTGTTCTGTGCAGTGATGGACACTTCTCTATCTGTATCTGATGGACGAGTCTGGGTTTGGTGAATGCCAGGAGAGCATTACCCATCTGACTGCACTGTGCCCGCTGTACAGTTTAGTGGGAAAATACTATGGATTTGTTTTTCAGAGGTTGACATTAGCTACGGTGAAAGGAAATCTTAATTCTTTGCATACAAGAAGTTTTGGACAATTGTAGCCTTCAGCTTTGTGGGAACAGTTTGGGGAAGATCTCTTTCTGTTTTCCATGACTGTGCCCCATGCACAAATGTCCATAAACACATGGGTGGGGGGGTGAACATGAAGGCCGCGCAGAGTCTGGACCTCATCCCCATCCAACACCCTTGCAATAAACTAGGATCGAGACTGTGAGCCCAGGCCTATCCTCCAACATCAGAACTTGGCCTCACAAATGTTCTTCTGGCTAAATTGGAAATAATTCCCACAGATTACCCCCCCCCTCCCCAAAAACAAATCTTGTAAAAAGTCTTCCCAAAAGACATGGAGTGGGAGCAACAAAGTTAGAGTGCTGACCTCCATTGACAGGCAGCGGGTTGTTTGAGGGAAAATAATATTTCCTCCTTTTGTGAGGATTTGACCCTCCCAATTGTTACCACTGTCATATTTAGCTGGCTTCACATACCCTGTAGTATAGTATTTACTACCCTATGGTACTCCATTTTATAAGAATGCTGCTATAGGGCGCTCATATTTGACATCTCTTTGCTATTTTAATGACATTAATAATAAAGTTACTTTAGAAGGTAAGATGGGAGCTGGAGTGTGGCGCCCCACTAAGAGTGCGTCACAGGAGGGTACTATACCCCCGACTGAAGGTGTCGTATTCTCCGTCCCAGTGGTGAGTAGGATAATCCTGAGGCTCCATACACCTCATGCAACACCTAGTGATAGAGGACCAATTAGGCACCCGCTATCTGGTTAACCGATCCTGGTGGGAGGAGAGCTAGGGTACATAGCAGTGGGGAAAGTAGCAAGGAGTTAGAATGATGGAGAGACAAGAACAGAAAGGTCAAGTCGTGACAGCAGAAGTAGCAGAGTGGAGACAGCTAACACGGAGGGCACCGTCAACTGGTAGCCCAGAAGAGAAAGAGGGCAAAGTCAGCGCGGGTGATTGAAGACCCGAGCCCAGTCCAGAACCCGGAGTACCGGCTCCGACGTGGTCCAGTTGGTTCAACCCTGCACCACAGAACCCGGAGTGGTGGTAGGCTTCCTAGGAGCCCGACTCACAGCCCACCAACCACCGCCGCTATACCAAGGGGTACCCACATTGGAGGGCCAGGGACCGTAAGTTCAGGATCCAGATAGGAACCCAATCGAGGGCCCTCAGTACCCTGACGAGGTATACGAGAGCAGCGAGGAGAAGGGACAGTAAAGGATAGAGAAGGACATTTGTGGAGCCTTGGAAGGACACTACTCACCGCAGGGACCACCCGGTCCACTACCTGGCATTGAGAACTGTGTTACCCTGTATGCCATTGAACATCCAAGTAAATACCCGTTCAGAGGAGCAACGTGTCTGAGCCTCATTCTAGAACTGCCGTTTAATTGCCTTACTTTGCAGAAACAACCGAGCTTCCCTATTACTCTGCTGCAGTTCTCAACTCCGGGGATCCCGCTCGTCCTGTAGGGAGTGGTTCCACCTTGCTGCCGCCCATCACCCCGGAGGTCCAAGCAGCGCCGGTGCCATCACCGGAACCCTACAGGTGGCATCACGAACTAAAACTTTATTCCTTTTTATTATTTTTTTTTCCCTTTTTTATTGACCACCGGGCCCACAGCCTCAGGCACCGAAGCCGTGACCTACAGACTGCGCCTGAGACCTGAGTCCCCTGGCCCACGGTGAGTCATGGAGCACACACCGACAATCATGCCATTGAAATATCACTGATTGACAATGGCATTTAAATTGTTAAACAGCCTGAATTTCCCAAGCATGGTGCGATCCCGGTGTATGTCACACATCGGGAAGGGGCAAATGCCCATGGCTTTAGAATGGGGAGACATAATGTGTAGGTGTCCCAATACTTGAATACTTTTCTCCATATACCAGTAGTAAGGTTAATACAGTGAAGAAGTGCAAAATAAATTAACACTGATTCAATATGAGGCACGCTCAAAACCGAAGAGGGAAAATGGCCGCCCAGAAACTTTATAAATATGGAAATTGCGCTTGCACCAATCCATATAAAGGCACCAAACGTGGCCCCGGAGTGACGTATCGTTCATATGGGGTCACATCCACTAACGAGTAGCTGTGTCATCCCAGTGACAACGCGTGAGCTAGGGACAACATGGTGGCGACTGTAACTGCGTGACACAGTCCGGCCATTGTTTATGAAGGACAGTAACAAGTGAGGGGAGTAGACTGTTTTTCCCCTCCATTTTGCTCTTTAAATTACCCTCTTTTATTGTGATGAGGGGAAAAAATATGGGTCTGGATGGAGCCTGTCAGGTTTATAGTTACAGAGAGGAAGAGGACTGGAACTTAAGGGCCATTTGTCATAACATTTAACAAAAAAGGTCATTTTATATAGTTATTTCTGGCTCTGAACACTAGAGGTCGTCGGTACGTGCTGAAGAGTTGTCTCCAGCTCAGGCGTCACAATCCTCAGTCCAACGCTATAGAAAGGTCTTCATAAAAATGGCCGACATACATCACTCCGTGCTGCAGACATTTCCCATATCGTTTGTAGTGTCCAGTTTTACTTTGTGTGTCTGATGAAGCCTGCGGGAGGGTCAGGGTGTGAGGACTGTAGTGGACATGTAGCAGAATAACAGAACATGGCTGGATTGTATACTGCAGACACTTTCTTGGTTTTGTCTTCTGCTGGTTTTGCACAGTGAGGAGCTGCTGCAGAAGATCAGGAGGCTTTGCATTCTGGTAAGAGGCTGATGTGCATCTGTATTGCTACCTAATGCAAGATGCAGATGTAGCAGAGCTGTGTTTGTCACTTTGAGGATGCATTTGTGATTAGTCAGCTGCTATGATTTACCAGCAGTCATCATGTGCCCTAATGCAAAAGCCCCAAAAGGCCCCCCAATTATTGCAAATCTTCAATAGAATTAGCCTTTTTTTTTTTCTATAGGATAAATACACTTTGGGGGCCCCTTAGTAGTCATGCCACTGGTACTCAGAGAACATGTCATAATGCAAGAAGTAGTTGTGCCAAATGACCAACTCAGCTGTGCTACATCTCCATTGCCAAATAAAGATATGTCCCCATTATGATCAATTACCTTCCAGTTGATTTCTGGCATCCTGCTACGTCAGTGAAAGATCAGCGGCGTGCAGAGCTGTACTGGTTCCAGGCTGTGTATATACTGGGACGGGGTTTGCCACTGGGAGGAGCTGGTCTCTTTCTGGAAGTTTCAGGCCATGCGGTGGATTGACAGGAACAGCAGATGGATACACTATAGGAGGCCGCTGTACGACAGCTGTAACAGCAGATACAAATAAGGCAAATATATCTGTACAATACATACCCCAAAAAAGTGTCTCTCCTGGAGGACCCGGTCCCCGGCGCTGAGTCCAGGAGGACCCGGTCCCCGGCGCTGAGTCCGGGAGGACCCGGTCCCCGGCGCTGAGTCCGGGAGGACCCGGTCCCCGGCGCTGAGTCCTGGAGCACCCGATCCCCAGACTCTGAGTGGACAGTGAATCCCCTTATTATGTTATGGTTGAGTCCGCCATCAATATCCCTTTAATCAGATTCTTCCGGTAAATGTAATATGTCAGCGTGTACCTGTTCACGCTCCAGAAATTCCTTTTGGCAATTTTTATTTTTTAACCTAAATGCAAAAATGATTTTGCAATTGGGTTTCGTTAAAAGTTTTTGCATTCTTTATTTTTTATTTTTACAGATTCCTTGTTTCCCTGCACTTTCAAGAGCTCTGTGGTCATAAATTAGAAAAGAGAAGTTAATAAAAAGATAGATGAGAACGAGCTCACTGACGGATTCTAAGTTAACTCATTCTGCAGCCAGGAATTGACTGTACAGCACAAAGGCTACAGAAGGCAAACCCAACTGCAGAAATTATATTTTTAGTCCCAAATTTGTCCTCAAAGGTTGACAACCCATTCAGATCACTTGGGCCTCTGCCATGATCCTACACATCTCTCTTTCCTCTAAACTTCATATGATTTCTTATGCAGCAGTTTTTTATTCGGTAATTATTTATTTTCTGGTATTTTTACAGGTTTAACAACAAAAATTAAAAATCACAACAATACAATACAATGCAGTCATGTGCCCTGGTGTGAATACAATTAAAAAGAGCTACATAAATGATAAAGCTGGCATGAAAGTGGGCACCCAAGTATGTTATTGAAGGGGTTAAATGATTTTGGGCCACTAATCTCACACCAATATTACACACAATAGACCTCGAGGCTGTAGGTCAGAGAAGGGTGGGGAGCGAGAAAACAGGCGCAGATCAAAATGTAAAAGTACAATATTTCTCAGAAGTACACTGGGCAAGAGAACTCACCTTTAATGTCTTGTTTCTTCGCATATCAACCCACTGGGGGTCTTACATATACATATATATACCTGAGGAAGGCTATTTTATGACATTTATAGCCGAAACGCGTTGTTTTAATTACCGGTATGCTTTTATCACTGTTTACTACTGTGAAGCCATTTGAAATAAATCTCCAAGAAGGAAAAAGGAGTCAGTTTTCTGATCATCATAATGGGAGACCCAGACAATGGGGTTTAGGCAGTCTGCCCTCCGGAGGCCACACTAGGTACTACAAGTTTTTTGTAGTCTCCGCCCCTCCGCCTATAAACCCCCACTGCAGGAGCAGATCCTCAGTTTTACTTCAGTGTGCTCGGAGATCACACCTATGACTTGCAGTCACAGGAGATTTATTTGAGAAGATGTTGTGATGCAATGAAGACAAGTGGATCCCTGCCGTGGGGATCCCCGGCATACTCCCTGTCCACCTTTGGGTGCATACAGGTAGAGGTACCTTGGTCCAGAGCCCTCGGGCCTGGACAATGACTTTATTGTCTGGCCTGGTACTATGCCGTGCTCCCCCACTACTCACTTCTGAAGCGCTCTGGTGGGGTGGGAGCCCTGGAGCCTTGCACAGCTCCGTTCCGGTCTGCGGCCTCTCCATGGAAGCGCATCCTGCGGACCGGAACCTGGACCCCCCGTCCGCTGCCCGCTGGACCGGTGCCGGACGCGGACCCACTGGGTGAAGGTACTCTGTATCTCCTTTATGTGGGACTGGGGGGACATGGTGTATGTATTTGGTTTGCCATGTGTGGAGAACCTCGGTTCCCTAGGGACATGCGGTTCTGGGAGGCGACCCCTGCTTGAAGGGCTCCTCTTGTTGTCATCCGCATTGCTCAGTGGGTGGCCGCCATTACTAATGGGTTCTGGCGCCTTTTTTCTCACTGTGTGCGGCTCCTGCGCGCGTCCCCCTCTGGGCGGTGACGTCACGCTCCTTGCGGCCTATGTGTACTCGGTCTCCTCGGGCTTCTGCTTAGCCGCGCCCACTCATTAGTGGCGCGTCGGCCATTTTCTCCTCGTTCCTGTGTGGACTGGTGGCGTGCACATCGCGCTCCGGGGAGAAGCTGCAGTTTGCCCGAGGAGGTCGCACACGTCCCGCTCTGATTCACCGCTTCCCTGGTCGGTATTCCGCGGGGTGCCCGGTGTTAACCCTTACTGCCCGGGGCGGCGCCAGTATGTCTACAGCTGGACAGAGGACTCCCGTCACGAGGTCCAAGACATGCAAACAGTGCATGGGACAGGTAGATGGGGATAGTGCCTGCGCAGCTTGCGGTCTCACTGGGCCTGGTCCCAGTGTTTCTGCCTCTGCAGCTACAGCACCTCTGCTCTCCCCTGAGGTTCAGGGGGAAGCTGGGCCATGGGATGTTCAGAAGTCGTTTAATGATACTGTAGTGTCCAGAATGTCTTCCATGTCGCAATCCTTAGAGGCTATACTAAGGAGGCTGTCTGATTCAGCTCCCCAGACAGGGGCACTTGGGTCTAACCCCCGGCTGAGTGAGGGTTCTCTTAAGAGACCTCGCTGGGACGATGACCCTGAGGATGGTGAACATCGTTCCTCGGATGAGGAACATCCATCTGAAAGTGATGATGAGGGTGGAGACCCTGGCCCTGAGCCCCGGCACCACACGGCTCCTTCAGAGGGTCCGGGGGACGGTGTGGAGGACTTGATTTCCTCCATTAACGAAACCCTGGGGCTCGTCCCCCCGGCTGCGGTGGTGGAGCGACCGCGGAAGGAATCTTTCCAGTGGCTGCCGCCATTAGGTCAGTCGAGGGGTCTGTTCACTGACCATTCCAATTTTTGGAGAGTGGTCAGGACGCCAAGGGAGCACCCTGAAAGGCGTTTTGTTAGGAAGACTAAGGATTCACGTTATCCTTTTCCTAAAGAGGTTCTGGAGGAATGGTCGCGCTCACCTAGGGTGGACGCTTCCATGACTAGAGTTGCGGCTCATTCTCTTTTTTCAGCAGAGGATAGTTCCTCTCTGAAGGATCCTATCGACAAGCAATGCGAGTCATATGCTAAGTCTATATATGAGGCTGTGGGCTCTTCTTTTGCCCCAAACTTTTCTATGGTTTGGACGTTGCAGGCCATTACTGCGTGTCTGGAAGGGATCACCGATATCCCGGGGTCTGACCCGGAGGTGACGGCTCTTGCCAATAAGGCTAAGGCCTACGCTGACTATGCCAGATCAGCTGCCTTTGAAACAGCTAATCGGACTGCCGTGGCCTCTGCTAATGCGGTGGTTTTGCGCAGATTGCTGTGGATGCGCCTCTGGGACTCGGATAAGGTGTCCAAGAGGATTTTACAAGTCATGCCTTTTTCGGGCGATAGACTTTTTGGGGACGAGCTGGATAAGAGGATTAAGGAGTTTGCTGAGAAGAAGATCCCTCAGAACAAACCCAAGCCGCAGAGGTCTCACAAATGGAATCCCAGGCAGCGGTCCTTTCGTCCCGGCTCGCAACCTTCTGCCTCGTCCTCGCGGTCGGACAAAGGAGGTAAACCCTCTGGTCCCTGGCATAACAAGACTCGCCAGAAAAAACCGGCGGCCGCCGCGGCGGCGACTGCCCCCAAGGTGTCCTCTACATGACTCGCTCCCAACTCCTGCCACCCCATCGGTTGGAGGACGCCTGGCCCTGTTTCAGGACGTATGGCTTCTTCACGTTCAAGACCGGTGGGTGAGAGACATTATCTCTCGGGGCTACAGGATCGAGCTAAAGTCATTTCCTCCAAACCGTTTCTTTCTTTCCTCCCCGTCACCGGAGAAGGCGCAGGCTTTTCACCAAGTCCTGATTGGTCTTCAGAGGGACGGAGTTGTGATCCCAGTGCCATCTGGGGAACGTTTCAGAGGGTTCTACTCCAACCTCTTTATAGTTCCAAAGAAGGACGGTTCGTTTCGCCCAGTGCTGGATCTGAAATTGTTCAACCAACATGTGCAAGTGAGGAAGTTTCGCATGGAGTCTCTGCGCTCGGTGATTGCTGCCATGTCTCAGGGAGACTTCCTAGCGTCAGTGGACATCAAGGATGCCTACCTGCATGTGCCCATTGCGCCAGCACATCAACGCTGGCTCAGGTTTGCGGTGGGGGAAGAACACTTCCAGTTCGTAGCATTGCCGTTCGGTCTGGCCTCGGCCCCGCGGGTCTTCACGAAGGTGATGACGGCAATGGTGGCAACCCTGCATGCTCAGGGTCATGCCGTAATACCTTACCTGGACGATCTGCTGATCAAGGCCCAGTCGCGGGAGTTGTGTCAGGGGAGCCTGGAGGCGACCCTCAGGACTCTGGAACAGTTTGGCTGGATTCTGAATCGCCCGAAATCCGCACTGGTGCCAACCCAGTCGTTGACTTATCTGGGCATGGATTTTCACACAGCCCCGGCGCTGGTGTTGCTACCCGGCAAGAAGCAGACCTCCATCCAGTCGGCAGTTCGCACCCTTCTTCATTCGCCACAATCCTCCCTGAGGGGCTTAATGAAGCTGGTGGGGTGCATGGTGGCGGCAATGGAAGCGGTGCCTTTTGCGCAGTTTCATCTCCGCCCTTTACAGATGGAAATTCTCCACAAGTGGAACAAGAGGTCGTCATCTCTGGACAGAGTGGTGTCTCTCTCTCCTCGGACCAAGGAATCCCTTCATTGGTGGCTTCAACCCCATCACTTGGCGAGGGGCCGATCCTTCCTTCAGCCTTCGTGGTTGATAGTGACCACGGATGCCAGCCTCACAGGCTGGGGCGCGGTGTTCCTGCACCACAGAGCTCAGGGTCTCTGGACGGTGTCAGAATCCGCTCTGCAAATCAATGTCCTGGAAATCAGAGCGATTTACCTGGCACTTCTGGCTTTCCACCGTTTTCTGGCAGGGAAACCCATACGAATTCAGACGGACAACGCGACGGCCGTCGCCTATGTAAACCATCAGGGCGGGACTCGAAGCGCCCAGGCCCTCGCCGAAGTCCACCGCATCCTGTCATGGGTGGAGGACAACGATTCGACGATATCGGCCGTCCATATCCCAGGAGTGGACAATTGGGAGGCCGATTACCTAAGCCGGCGAGGCATGGACGCCGGAGAGTGGTCTCTACACCCGGACGTCTTCCAGTCCATCTGTCGACGGTGGGGAACTCCAGATGTGGATCTGATGGCGTCTCGCCTCAATCATCAGGTTCCGCAGTTCATGGCGCGTTCATGGGATCCTCAGGCTCTGGGAGCGGATGCTCTGGTCCAGGATTGGTCCAGGTTCCATCTTCCGTATGTGTTTCCGCCGTTGGCGTTGATTCCCAGGGTCCTGCGCAAGATCAGGACGGAATGTCACAGAGCCATTCTAGTGGCTCCGGATTGGCCCAGGAGGTCGTGGTATCCAGACCTGTGGCGGCTCGCAGACGGAGATCCGTGGAGACTGCCAGACAGGCGAGATCTTCTGTCTCAGGGGCCATTCTTCCATCTCAATTCTGCGGCCCTCAAGTTGACTGTGTGGCTCTTGAGTCCTGGCTCTTGACTTCCAGAGGTTTTTCTCCCTCGGTTGTTTCCACTTTGACCAGGGCCAGACGGCCTACCTCGTTAAAAATCTACCACAGAACTTGGAAGATTTACTTTTCTTGGTGTGCTTCTGTTGGGAGGAGGGCGTGGCCTTTCCGTCTCCCAACGTTGCTTTCATTCCTTCAGTCAGGAATGGACATGGGATTGTCCCTCAGTTCTCTGAAGGGACAAGTGTCGGCACTGTCGGTGCTGTTCAACAAGCGTTTGGCTAAGATACCAACGGTCCGTAGGTTTCTGCAGGGGGTTAGCCGGGTGATTCCACCGTACAAACGTCCGCTTGACCCTTGGGACCTCAATGTGGTCCTGGCGGCCTTGCAGAAGCCTCCCTTTGAGCCTTTGCGGGATGTTTCTCTGATCCATCTTTCCCAGAAAGTGGCCTTTTTGGTGGCCATTACGTCGCTCAGGAGGATCTCGGAACTGGCGGCGCTCTCGTGCAAGTCTCCATTCCTGGTAGTTCATCAGGATAAGGTGGTGTTACGCACGAGACCCGAATTTTTGCCTAAGGTGGTGTCACCTTTTCATATTAATCAGGAGATTGTTCTCCCTTCTTTTTGTCCTAACCCGACTCACCGGAGTGAGAAGGAGTTACACACTCTGGACCTGGTGAGGGCCATCAGGGTCTATGTGTCTCGTACTGCATCAGTGCGTACCTCGGACTCTCTGTTTGTCCTTACGGCTGGTCGCCGTAGGGGGTCCCCGGCCTCAAAATCTACTTTGGCGCGGTGGATCAAGGCTCCTATTTTGGAAGCTTACCGTTCTTCTGGTATGCCTATCCCGGTGGGATTGAAGGCTCATTCTACCAGAGCCGTTGGTGCCTCTTGGGCTCTGCGGCACAGGGCTTCGGCTCAACAAGTTTGCCAGGCAGCCACTTGGTCTAGCCTCCATACGTTTACCAAACATTACATGGTACATGCCCATGCCTCTGCGGATGCGAGTTTGGGCAGGCGGGTCCTACAGGCGGCGGTGGCTCAACTTTGAGGTGCCCCGCACATCAACCGTCTCAAAGGAACTCTTTTCCCGCCCTGGGGTGTTGCTTTAGGACATCCCCATTGTCTGGGTCTCCCATTATGATGATCAGAAAAAAGAGAATTTTGTTTACTTACCGTAAATTCTTTTTTCTTGAATCATTAATGGGAGACCCAGCACCCACCCAGTTGTCCCGTTGGACGTTTTGTCGTGTTTTTTTTGGACCTTTTGGCTCAGGCTTCTTTGGCTAGCATTGTTCGCAGCCATGCCTAGAGTTGTGGTGTGGGTTGCCTCCTCGCAGCTTGTGAACTAAACTGAGGATCTGCTCCTGCAGTGGGGGTTTATAGGCGGAGGGGCGGAGACTACAAAAAACTTGTAGTACCTAGTGTGGCCTCCGGAGGGCAGACTGCCTAAACCCCATTGTCTGGGTCTCCCATTAATGATTCAAGAAAAAAGAATTTACGGTAAGTAAACAAAATTCTCTTTGTCCTTATCATAAGGTAAATCTCCTTGGGAGCGCTCAATCATCTGGATACCTTGATTATTTACACCAATATTACACACATAGTGATGTTTAGCATCAAACTCCGGTCACTCCATCCTGGGCCATATGGGATGTGGGCGTCAGGACTGGCATCAAAGTGGGCAGAAACCCAACTTTCACAGATTTGAATAAGTAACCGGTGTTTTTAAGGGGTTAAATTACTTTGGTCCACTGATCTCACACCGCTAATATAGAGAATTGCAAATCTGCAGCTTGTTATTGGCTTCACACTAAAAAACGTTGTCCCCAAGAGCACGCTGCATTTAATAATGATAGTAAGGCGCTGTTCAGACGAGTGCTGGACTTTACAAACATCTGTAAAATGGGAACGCGAGCAGCTCTTTGTACTCATCTGCAGACAGTGCGGGTGCAGGACTCAACTTGGGTTTGCTGCAATTTTTTCCCCTCATGGAAGTTGTCCTTGTATAATGAGCACATAGACTGCAATGGGTTTGTGTGGTTTGAATATGAACATTGATATTTCCTGTTCACTGACAGTCAGCAGAGGTCTTAAAGATAATATGTCAGGTCAAAAATCCATATGTAACTGCTCTCATTTTCTAATTCCTCCCTCTAAGCTCTCTCTATTGATTTATTTCTTTTATTTATACTTCCCTCATATTCTCTGTAAACTTCAAATAAAGAGATTCATTCCACCTGTCAATCACAGTGAGTGATCCACTTAGTTCTCTGCTGTCCACTCCCCATAGGATGAATATTCATGTCACATATTCACATCACTACACAGGAGATCAGTAGGGGAGGCGGTATCCTCCTCTCTGCTCTATTTGCAGCAAAACCAAGAGGTCAAATACAACACAGAATCTCTCACAGGACAGCAGTGATTCCTGCTTAGGGATTTTTCACATCAGCGTTTTCTGCCGATTGTGGCAGATCTGGCAGGTTTGCCGCATCTGCTGCGTAACGGCTCACTCGCGGCAAGCCCCATTCATTCCCTATGGGACATATGGCAGGTGCGGCACTTGCAGTTTTGCCGGATCCGGCACTTGCGGCAAGTCAAAATACTGTAACTAGCAGCATTTCTTTTATGCTGCCACAAGTGCCCAATCTGGCAAAACCGTACCTGACACAAGTCCCATAGGGAATGAATGGGGCTTGCCGCAAGTCAGCCATTTAGTGGCAGATGCTGCAAAACTGCTGGATCAGCTGCGATCGGCAGAATACACAGATGTGAAAGCAGCCTTAGAGAAACAAATGGAGTCTATATTAGGTAAGACAGGCCTGCAATATCGCTCTCTCTTCGTGTCCTCAACAGAACAGAAGCTCCTAATGAAAACTGAAACCTGACACTGCACTGAGAGCAAAGGGAGGAGGGAGGAGAGAGCTGCAGAGAGGGAGTGCATAATTACATGACAGTTTATTACTCTATTAATATAATGGAGAGGACTAATGTACCAGCTGCCTGCATGGTGCGAAAATGCTTATAACAAGGAAACTACAAATGGTGCAATAATGATTTTACATGTTTTTAAAAGGTCTGCCCAGGCACTGTTCAAGGGTAATATTAGTATCATACTGAAAAATGACCTGACAGTGTCCTTTTAAAAATGATGAAGACTTGAAAATCTAAATTTATATAGAACTTTGCATTAGAAACCACATTCGACATCATGCTTTTGTATATACTGTACATCTTTTTTTATATATATGTCCCCTTTCCACCTTATTCCAGACACAGCCATGACCACAGAGCACGAGATCCAGTTTTGGTTGCTGCTTCTCGGCTACGTCGTATCCAGACGGAAGAGACGGAAAAGAGAGACGGTCAGGAATTACTGGGTGCACCCGCTGACCAGCCAACGCTTTTCTAAGGGTCAGTTTCACCTTCGGTACGGAGATTTGCGAAAATCCCCCAAAAGGTTTTTCGATTATTTTAAGATGTCCATAGGCACGTTTGATGAACTACTGAAGAATCTGCGGCCCGCACTCATTAGGAGCGACACGAAGATGCGGCTGGCCATATCCCCGGAGGAGCGGCTTTGTGTGACCATTAAGTATGTTGTATCTTATATATAAAACCCGAAGGCCACTTCCGGAAAGGGCGACGCCCACTTCCGTGATGGCCTTCGCCCAGGGCTGGTGACGTCACCAAGTGCACTGTAGCCGGGCTGCCCCGGCTACAGGGACCCGCGGAGAAACGTTCCGGCCAGGAACGTTCCTGTCTGTCCCAGCCGCCTCTGCACTCACCGCTCCAGCCGCCTCTGCACTCACCGCTCCAGCCGCCTCTGCACTCACCGCTCCAGCGGCCTCTGCCCACCTCGCGACAGGCTCCGCCCACGTCGCGGGGCTCCCGACAGGCTCCGCCCACCTAGCGGGGCTCGCAACAGGCTCCGCCCACCTCCCCGGGACTCCTGTCAAACTCCGCCTACCTCTCGGGTCTCCCCCTGGCTCCGCCCACCTCGCGGCCCTCGCGACTGCCTCCGCCTACCTCCCGGGGCTCCCGCTAAGCTCCGCCCACCTCCCCGGGGCTCCCGTCAAGCTCCGCCTATCTCTCGGGGCTCCCCTGGCTCCGCCCACCTCGCGGCCCTCCCGCCTGGCTCCGCCCACCTCGCCTGCGCTGACCACTGAGCCTCCCTCCTGGCCTGACCACTGAGCCTCCGTCTTGCCCTGACCACTGAGCCTCCGTCCTGGCCTGACCACTGAGCCTCCGTCCTGCGCTGACCAACGAGCCTCCCTCCTGCGCTAACCACCGTGCCTCCTTCCTGCGCTGACCACCGAGCCTCCGTCCTCTGCTGACCACAGAGCCGCCGTCCTAGACTCACCACCGAGCCTCCGTCCTGCGCTGACCACTGAGCCTCCGTCCTCTGCTGACCACAGAGCCGCCGTCCTAGACTCACCACCGAGCCTCCGTCCTGCGCTGACCACTGAGCCTCCGTCCTCTGCTGACCACAGAGCCCCCGTCCTCGCCTGACCACCGACCCTCCGTCCTGCGCTGACTACCGAGCCTCCCTCCTCTGCTGACCACAGAGCCACCGTCCTGCCCTGACTACCAACCCTCCGTCCTGGCCTCACCACTGACCCTCCGTCCTGCGCTCACCACCGACCCTCCGTCCTTGGCTGACCACTCACCCTCTGTCCGGATCGCCTTGGCTGACCATCTGCCTCCACCTGCGCTGACCACTCTGCCTCCATCCTGCGCTGACCACTCTGCCTCCATCCTGCGTGACCACTCTGCCTCCATCCTGGATGACCACTCTGCCTCCATCCTGCGCTGACCACTCTGCCTCCTTCCTGGCTCACCACTGAGCCTCCTTCCTGTGATGACCACTGACCCTCCATCCAGTGTGACCACTCTGCCTCCATCCTACGATGACCACTCTGCCTCCATCCTGCGATGACCACTCTGCCTCCATCTGCGATAACCACTCTGCCTCCATTCTGCGATGACCACTGAGCCTCCATCCTCCGATGACCACTCAGCCTCCATCCTCGATGACACTCAGCTCCATCCTGTGCTGACCACTCCTGTGCTGACCATTACTCCTGTGCTGACCACTCACTCCTGTGCTGACCACTGAGCCTCCATCCTGTGCTGACCACTGAGCCTCCATCCTGTGCTCACTACTGACCCTCCATCCTGTGCTGACCACTGAGCCTCCATCCTGTGCTGACCACTGAGCCTCCATCCTGTGCTCACTACTGAGCCTCCATCCTGTGCTGACCACTGAGCCCCATCCTGCGCTGACCACTCTGCCCCCATCCTGCGCTCAACACTCTGCCTCCTTCCTGGGATGACCACTCTGCCTCCATCCTGCGCTGACCACTCTGCCTCCTTCCTGCGCTCACCACTCTGCCTCCATTCTGCGATGACCACTCTGCCTCCATCCTGCGATAACCACTCTGCCTCCATTCTGCGATGACCACTCTGCCTCCATCCTGCGATGACCACTGAGCCTCCATCCTCCGATTACCACTCAGCCTCCATCCTGTGCTGACCACTCCTGTGCTGACCACTTACTCCTGTGCTGACCACTCACTCCTGTGCTGACCACTCTGCCTCCTTCCTGCGCTCACCACTGAGCCTCCATCCTGCGATGACCACTCTGCCTCCATCCTGCGATAACCACTCTGCCTCCATTCTGCGATGACCACTCTGCCTCCATCCTGCGATGACCACTGAGCCTCCATCCTCCGATTACCACTCAGCCTCCATCCTGTGCTGACCACTCCTGTGCTGACCACTTACTCCTGTGCTGACCACTCACTCCTGTGCTGACCACTGAGCCTCCATCCTGTGCTGACCACTGAGCCTCCATCCTGTGCTCACTACTCAGCCTCCATCCTGTGCTGACCACTGAGCCTCCATCCTGTGCTCACTACTGGGCCTCCATCCTGTGCTGACCACTGAGCCCCCATCCTGCGGTGACCACTCTGCCTCCATCTTGCGAATACCACTCTGCCTTCATGCTGCACTGACCACTAAGCCACTGCGCAGTGCTAACCACTGAGCCAACGCACTGTGAAAACCACTGAGCCACCGCACTGTGCAAACCACTAAGCCTTCACACCGTCAAAACCACTGAGCCATCAAATACAGTGCTAACCACTGAGCCAACATATACAGTGCTAACCACTGAGCCACCATACAGTGCTAACCACTGAGCCACCATATACAGTGCTAACCACTGAGCCACCATATACAGTGCTAACCACTGAGCCACCATATACAGTGCTAACCACTGAGCCACCGTATACAATGCTAACCACTGAGCCACCATATACAGTGCTCCAGCCTCCAGCCGTCCTCTGCCCTCTCCAGCCGTCCTCTGCCCTCTCCAGCCTCCAGCTGTCCTCTGCCCTCTCCAGCCTCCAGCCGTCCTCTGCCCTCTCCAGCCTCCAGCCGTCCTCTGCCCTCTCCAGCCTCCAGCCGTCCTCTGCCCTCTCCAGCCTCCAGCCGTCCTCTGCCCTCTCCAGCCGTCCTCTGCCCTCTCCAGCCTCCAGCCGTCCTCTGACCCCTCCAGCCTCCAGCCGTCCTCTGCCGCCTCCAGCCTCCAGCTGTCCTCTGCCCTCTCCAGTCGTCTGGGGGTGGCCACATGTTGACTCAGGATCCAGGTGCCGGAGAAGACGCAGGGTCGGTGGTAAGTATAGCGGAGTGTGTGTGTGTATGTATGTCCTGACCACTCTGCCCACGCCGCTGCGCTGACCAATCTCACCGCACTCACTGCTAACCACTGAGCCACCGCACTCACTGCTAGCCACTGAGCCACCATATACTGTGCTACCCACAGAGCCGCCTGTATACACACAATTAATTTCACCGCACTCCCCTAACTATTAGTAAATAAACTAGATCTGGATTCTAGACTACCCGATTCTTTAGAATCGGGCCACCATCTAGTTGTATAATAAAGTTTGTTCAAGGGGGGGAGTTATCCAGGAATTAAGAAACATGTCCACTCTCTTCTAGAAACAGCGCCACATTGGACCACAGGCTGTGTGTGGTATTGCAGCTCAGTACTTCTGCAGAGCAAATCCTGGCATTATTGAGGGGAGAAAGCAATGATGTTCCTTAGAACAATATGTCCCAAACTGTGAGGCCCTGATTAACTCTTAAGTCACGGTGTCTCATAAAATTCTGTCTCGATGCAGCTTTTCATCTTGGAAGACATCTCTGATAGAACTGAAAGTAATTTTACACTTTACAAAAATGCCATTGTCCCCCAACTGCAGATTTTTTTCCCTTTAAAAACAACGTGCTTTATTCACCATCTCGAGGTCCAGAGTTGGGTCTACGCTGCAGCTCCTGGGGTTCGTTATTGTCTGCAGTGCTAATGTCACATCAACAGCGCTGCAGACAATCAGTGAGCTAAAGCTGGTTTCACACTAGCGTTTGTGTCTGCATGCAAACGCAAATGCTGCCATACTGATGTGAACGCAGCGGAGAATCTCTTTCGCAAGTTACTTTGTGTCACCGCAGGGAGAAATCCCCTGGCAAAATGAAAAGATTTAATGCCAAAGAAATTATAAGTTGGCATTGTTATGTTGGTAAGAACAGTTAGGGGAGAGATGGGGCATGAATCAAGACTAGAGGAACCAACAAGCCACTATGACTTGGCCAGGGAAGGTTGATACATAGTCATCTACGATCTAAGTATATTAAAACCCTGTTGAAGCACAGTGAAACGGCAGTTGTTCATCCTGTCATCTTCCCTCCGGTGTCCATGTCCGTGTGTCCTCAGCCTTGTAGAATAAAAAAGAAATGTCGCCAGTCGTCCGGTGAGTGCTATTCATTCTTTAATATACTTGGATCATGGATGGACTGTAGTAAGAATATGCAAAGGTAGTGCCCGGCTTTTTCTATTTTATTGGCTAGTGAACCTAAATGATGTGGACAATTTTTTTTACATTTTTTTTTTTTTACTTAAATGCATATTTTTAAGCTAAAAACAAATAATGTAATTAGGGTTAATAAAAAAAAGAATGAACCGGTTCATTGCTGGCTGCAGAATGTGTTATCTGAGCATCCAACAGTGAGCTCCTTCTGAAGTTGAGTTTGTAACTTTTTTATCTGAGTTCGTTGATCTCAGCTGATTTATGACCACATCAAAGATCAGTTTACGCTTTGATGTGGTCTGTAGTTATACATCAACACAAATGAGTTCAGAACAATAGGGCTATGTGCTCCATTTAAGGGCCTATCACACGTGTCAATGTCGCCCGCAATATCGCTCATGCTCACAATTATTAATCGCCTGAGCGATGTGGAATTATCGCAGGTAAGATGTCACACGCGTCAATATGACCCAGCGATGCGGTGATGCGCCATCTTGCGAGCCGATTTTATTTAGTCGCTTGTACGTTGTCAAAATAGAAAATACGTCGCTGAGTTTAGTGTCACACGCAGCGATGCACAAGGTCTACTGAGCGATGAGCAACAGGTTTTACGTCTGGCAGTGAAACCTGCGATCAGCGACATATCGCTGGTTGCATCGCTTGGTCACACGCTTCAATGTCGCTCCTGCGTCACTTTTACGTCGCTTGAGCGACTGAAAATCCGTGACGCATGAGCGACATTGACAGCGATATCGAACCGTGTGACATACCCTTTAGAAGCAGCTCACTGATGGAGTCTCAGATAACTCATTCTGCAAATGAGAAGGGAAACAAAAGAGCCTGTAAAAGACAGATGGTGCCAAAAATTAGCCCAAAAATGTGTCTCCTGACTTTTTAGATTTTTGACACTTTGTGGTTGAATCCTTTTAGGGTTTATGGACTTAAATGTTTGCTCCCATCTTGGCATGTTATTTCATGTCCACCGGACCCCAAAACGGGGTCAATGGTTGCACATGTGCGTCTGAATGGGACAGTGGGAGGCAGCCGAGCGCTGAACTATGTCTGTCCCAAG
Organism: Allobates femoralis; assembly: GCA_033576535.1. NCBI lineage: Eukaryota > Metazoa > Chordata > Amphibia > Anura > Aromobatidae > Allobates > Allobates femoralis. The sequence continues at coordinate 38,473,804 of JARQOC010000002.1, read as the reverse complement.
AATTTGGATATAGAAGCTCTGTACATACTTGACCATCATTACACTCCGACCGGGAACCAGTGACCTCCTTTTCTGTAATCGGTAAGAGTCCCCACACTCGTGCCCCATCGATCAGGAACTTATCACCATATGTGATAACTTACAATCTTGGTGTGATCCCTTTAAAGGGAATCTGTCACCAGATTTTTGCCATTTCATCTGACAGCAGCATAATGTAGAGACAGAGACCCTGATTCCAGTGATGTGTCACTTACTGTTCAGTGTAGTTTTCATAATATTACTGTTCAATCAGTTGAGATTAACATTGTAGGACTAATCAAATAGTCCAGCATAGTCATTTACTGCTAAATCTGAATCAGAGAAAACAGTAAGTTGATCAAAGTGACAGCAAGCAGCTCAGTAAGTGACACATCGCTGGAATCAGGGTCTCTGTCTCTACATTATGCTGCTGTCAGATGGGATGGCAAAAATCCTGGTGACAGTGTCCCTTTAACAAGTGTTTTATATGAGGCTGTCAAGAAACACGTATCGCACTTATGTCCTCAGCTCAAGGCCAGAGACCAGGCTACGAGGCTCGTCCTCTGCCCACAAGTATGGCACCTATAGATGGTCACCCAGTACAGTGATTTTTGCATATTTTCATTTTTAGGGTCATGAACTTGTTAATATAACATTAAAGGACTTTTCCAGGACTTGGTAATGATGGCCTGTCCTTGGGATGGGTTATTAAGATCTGATTGGTGGTGGTCCACAAGACAGCGCCGTAACACCGCGTAGTGGCCGTTCTTAAGTACTGCAGTTCAGCTCCTATTGAAGTGAATGTGATCTACACTGCAGTACCGATAACGGCCACTGCACGGTGTATGGCGCTAGTGTTTAAAGTATCACTCCAGTGTTCTGTTATTTCTCCATTGGAGTGGAGTTTTAAGTCTACGTCCCCTCATCCCTGTCTTACTCATTTTCCGACGTCTATCTCTGCTGCTCCGGTCACTTTCCTGTGACCTGCCGGCAGCTCCAGTGTTTCATGGAGTGCATTAGAGGTCACAACTCAATACAAGTCTATGAGAGCCTCGTTCTGACTCACCAAGACTTTTATTGAGAATTTGTGACGTAACTTTTGACTTTCCGCCAGATAGAAGTTACAAGTAGAAGATGGCGCCACGGGAGTGGAAAAAGGATGAAAACCCCGGAGGATAAGTATATGACAGGGGGCTTAGATTTAAAGCCACACTCCGGGGCTGGAGAAAACATTTGCTTTAATATGGATGACCTATCTTAAAGGAGACGTCCACTACATTGATATTGATGGAATATCCTTAAAGGACAAACTTTTCCTAAATACTTTATTTCCCAGTGTTTATTGAAAATGACATAACTCCTGACTCGGCGCTGTTCCAGCAACATTGGTGTTGCATGTCCCGGCCGCTCGCGTGACGTTGTTGTGCCACGTTAACACTGCAGCCGGTCAGCGGACCCTAATGGGCTGCAGTCTTCACATATCTTTGAGATGTCAGTGTGAGAACTATAGCCCATCAACGGCCACGGAGATTGGCATCGGTGCTCACCTGGTGTAACAATGTCACACGAGCAGTGGACAATCCCTTTAATGATAATCCATCAATATCAATGTAATGGACATCCCCTTTAAATACACTCAATCTCCATGTTAGTGTAAGTGTAACCTGCTGTACCACTTGTTACCCCTAGAGGGGGCTGCGTTACAAATAATATCGACCTGTAATGTCTTGATTCTGCGTTTTTGTGTTTGATTTATCAGAAAACGTTTGAAGACACCAATGATCTTGTAGATCGTTGATAAGTTGTAATTGACCAGCTCCTTTACATACTTATTAGGGAATTCTGACTTCCAATTAAATTAGACATTTTTTTATAGTCTACATCCCTCTAGTAATGAGCAGCCTGGACATCGCATCCCCAACCATCAGCGGGGATCATTGTATTATATGGTGGATCCTGAGCTTCTCACTGCAGATCACCCTGTGGTCTCTATATGTCCTGACTGTATAAATCTGTATTCGGAGAGCTCCCTCTAGAGGCAGACGCAGGAAAAGCGAGTTTTAAATGGAAGAATCAGGAGCAGTGTCTGCCCCCAAATCCTGTGCATAGGTAATGTAATGTTGGAAATATCACATTAAGTAAGAGGGGAGCGCAGCCATAAGTTATCTATTTTGACGTATTTCCTTCTAGTCTATTTTATATGCATTTATGGCAGTATTTCATGGTCCGTATAATGACCACAATGTCTGGATTGACCCCGGGTCTCCTGACCTGAGCTGACTATATGTCTATGAGGCTGTAAGCTCCGGTCAGGAGATCTGCAGTCCGCCCCCGGCATTCCTGTCCATGTGTAGAATGAGAAGCACGGCCATCTGAATCTGATCTGAGCTTGATCATGGCCTCGTAGAAACATGACGTGATGAAAGTGATAAACATTTTATCCGTAATATTTATTTATATGCATACGTCCATTAAACACAAATTCCCCATGAAAAGAGTGTGCTGGAGCATTTTTCTCTTTCTCATCTACTCCTCCTGGGAATCAATATCTGTTCCTCTGATTATTGAAGTGTGGACATTCTGTCCAATCAGTCCTGACCATGCCAGACAAAAACCATTGTCTATATAGTAATCCACTGGTAGAGGCCACCAGATTATTGCCCATTATATCCAGCCCTATATAATGGTCCTTCTAAGCAATGGCTGGTCCTTCTAAGCAAAGGCTGGTCCTTTAACTTAGGGCTGGTCCTTCTAAGTTAGGGCTGGTCCTTCTAAGTTAGCGCTGGTTCTTCTAAGTTAGGTCTGGTCCTTCTAAGTTAGGTCTGGTCTTTCTAAGTTAGGGCTGGTCCTTCTAAGTTAGGGCTGGTCCTTCTAAGTTAGGGCTGGTCCTTCTAAGTTAGGGCTGGTCCTTCTAAGTTAGGGCTGGTCCTTCTAAGTTAGGGCTGGTCCTTCTAAGTTAGGGCTGGTCCTTCTAAGTTAGGGCTGGTCCTTCTAAGTTAGGGCTGGTCCTTCTAAGTTAGGGCTGGTCTTTCTAAATTAGGGCTGGTCTTTCTAACTTAGGGCTGATCTTTTCTAAGTTAGGGCTGGTCCTACTAATTTGGGGATGGTCTATGACTCTATAAACACTAGTAGCAATAAGATAAAACTGAATGGGCAGAGACACAGATTAGATATTAGAACTTTCTGACAGTGAGGGTGATCAGAGATTGGAACAGGCGGCCACGAGACATGGTGCATTCCCCTTCAATGGAAGTCTTCACACAGAGGCTGGACAGATATCTGTCTGGAAGGATTTAGTGAATCCTGCTTTGAGCAGGGGATTGGACCAAATGACCCAAGAGGTCTCTTCCACAACCACCATTCTATGATTCTATGGTCCTGCTAATTTGGGTCTGGTTCTACTACGTTGGGTCTGGTTCTATTATGTTGGGTCTGGTTCCACTATATTAGGTCTGGTTCCACCATGTTGGGGCTGGTTCCACCATGTTGGGACTAGTTCCACCATGTTGGGGATAGTTCCACCATGTTGGGGATGGTTACATCATGTTGGGGCTGGTTACACCATGTTGGGGCTGGTTACACCATGTTGGGGCTGGTTACACCATGTTGGGCTGGTTACACCATGTTGGGCTGGTTTCACTATGTTGGGGATTGTTCCACTAATTTGGGTCTGGTTCTACTCATTTAGGGCTGGTCCTACTAATTTAGGATTTAGCGCTGGTCCAATGATGATAGTCCAATTCTGATATTTACATTGGGGTCTCTAAAAACTCTAGATACGTTTTCCATGATGGTTTTGGATCTGCAGAAGACCCCCTCGCAAGACAGCAGGAATAAGATGTAAATGCTCCCACAGACTACGCTTCTGGAAGTGCTTATCCAAGACACAATGGAGTGCAAAAATCATTACTTTTCAGCATTTATTACAAGTAAAATCCAAACCAGACAGTGGGATTATTATGTATACCAGAAGCACAAAGCATTTATTGTGGCTGCTGAAAAATCCAGAAACCTCCTTTGTACACAATGAGAATTCAAACAACTACATGTCTCATAGGCCCAAAGAAACCGAGGTTATTAATAATGGTATTGTACAATATACTCCGACATATCGGTATACACAGGGCCTCCTGCCTATAGGTGGCGCCACAGAGTCAGGTTTACTTCTGGAGAAAAACTAATCTACATATTGTTTTTCCGGGCGCATCAACAATGAAGTCAGTGGACGAGGTCTTCACATAGAGGAACATTTCACTGGTGATGAAGGGACGGCTCGTACATAGTCTGGTCTATTCTGTAGTGACACATGGAAGTGAAACCTGGACAATAAAGAAACAAGACAGAATAATCAACACCTTCGAAATCAGGAGCTGGAGAAGGATGTCATCAATACCATGGATGGCAAGAAGAACAAACACATCAATTCTGGAACAAATCAAGCCAGACATGTCACTGGAAGGAAGAATCACTAAGCTACGACTTGTCTACACATCATACGAAGAGAGAAATCACTGGAGGAGGACATCATGGTCAGAAGAATAGAAGGAACAAGTTGAAGAGGAAGGCCAGCTACCTGATGGCTTGATACTGTCAAATAATAGCAGAGAAGACCCTGGTGGATCTATCTAGGCTTAGAGAAGACCCTGGTGGTCCTATCTAGGCTTGGAGAAGACCCTGGTGGTCCTATCTAGGCTTGGAGAAGACCCTGGTGGACCTATCTAGGCTTGGAGAAGACCCTGGTGGACCTATCTAGGCTTGGAGAAGACCCTGGTGGACCTATCTAGGCCTGGAGAAGACCCTGGTGGACCTATCTAGGCCTGGAGAAGACCCTGGTGGTCCTATCTAGGCCTGGAGAAGACCCTGGTGGTCCTATCTAGGCCTGGAGAAGACCCTGGTGGACCTATCTAGGCCTGGAGAAGACCCTGGTGGACCTATCTAGGCCTGGAGAAGACCCTGGTGGACCTATCTAGGCCTGGAGAAGACCCTGGTGGACCTATCTAGGCTTGGAGAAGACCCTGGTGGTCCTATCTAGGCTTGGAGAAGACCCTGGTGGACCTATCTAGGCCTGGAGAAGACCCTGGTGGACCTATCTAGGCCTGGAGAAGACCCTGGTGGACCTATCTAGGCCTGGAGAAGACCCTGGTGGACCTATCTAGGCCTGGAGAAGACCCTGGTGGACCTATCTAGGCTGCACAAGATCGATCTTTCTACAAAGCGCTCATCCATCAAGTCGCCATGGCTTAAGATCGATCTTCTTACACAGCATTTATCCATCAAGTAACAATGGCTTGAGATCGAGCTGAAGGCCATTAAATAATAATATATTGCCTGAGAGGCCTATATAAAGCAGATCATACTTGGTCATGTTCTTTTTTTTATGTATAAGATGTTTTTTCTTCTTCCTCATATCAAACATGAACATCAGACATCGCATTCACAGCGGGTGCCATAAGTATTGAACACGTCACCAATTTTCTCAGTAAATATACACTGGCGATCAAAATGAGAGAACACACAGTTTCCTTAATGTTACAGTCATTGTTTTGTCCTATTTGAAAATATCCTAATATGAGTAAATTAGCAGTATTTTAAACTTATTTCATAAATTGAATATATGCTAAAGCAAAGAATAAAAATGTAAATGAGATAAATGAAAGATGATATTGATCAAAATAAGAGAACACGTTCAGATACCTGCAAGTTGTGGTGTTAATCTGGCACCTTGTGCTAATTTCTTTAATTATCTGACAAACCCTATGTAACTGGCAGCCTAACTTTCCAGTTTGCACTCACTTTGAAAAAATATTGTACCGTACCAAAGTTACTGAAACCCTCCAGCAGCAGGTTGTCCAAATGAAGGCCATAGGGGTCATCAGCCATAGCAACAGATGTTGGTCGTTCAACGTCTGTGGTTTCTAGAATATTTCATCTTTACAACATCACAAACTCTTTCAAGTCCCCAAAGAAGTCTGGTCACCCTCAAGACAACTGCAAGAGAGGACAGGATAATGCAGAGAATCTCCATAGGTAATCGTTTCAACACTGCAGCTGGAATAGCTCACCAGTTCAGCACTGAACAGGGTAAGGTTCTGTCTCCTCATACAGTGTCACAATGTTAAACATCATTTGGACTGTAAGTCCACTCTGCAGGGACCAAACCTCTCATTAGCAGAAAGAATCAAAAGGTTAGACTCACCTGTGGTGAGAAGCATTTTTGTGTGGACAGAGGAGAAATCCACAGTTCATTTTAAGTCCACATGCCTCAATCAAAAAGCCCTCCCTCGACCCATCTTCTGTGTCTTGTTATCACCCATATCACTTCCCTATGCCTCAAAACTGCTGGAATAGCATGTCCATCATGAACTGTCCTCCAACCTCTCCTCCTGCTCACTCTTTGACAGGTTACAATCTGGCATCCGTCTGCATAACTCAACCGAAACAGCCCTAACTAAAGTCACCAATGACCTACTAACCGCCAAGAGCAAGCGACACTATTCTGTCCTCCTCCTGGCCCTGTCTTCTGCCTTTCACACTGTTGACCACTCCCTCTTGCGACATATTCGCTCAACTCTTGGTATCACAGAATTGGCCCTCCTCTGGATCTCTTCATATCTAACAGATTGAACATTCAGCGTCTCCCTCTCCCACTCCACCTCCTCACCTCAACTCCAGTCTGTCGGTGTTCCCCAAGGTTCATTCATGGACCCCTGCTCTTCTCCATCTACACCCTTGGCTTGGGACAGCTCATAGAGTCTCACGGCTTTCAGTGTCATCTCTACTCTGATATGCAGGCAATAGAATAAAGCGATGTTTGGGTGAGCGCTGGGATATGAAGACAGCAACACTTCAACAAGTATTTTGCCTGTAAGTTTATGTTCAATTCACACTAGGTCCTCTCCCACAACATGTTTCGACGCTCAGGGCGTCTTCCTCAAGTGGAGTCACTTGAGGAAGACGCCCTGAGCGTCGAAACATGTTGTGGGAGAGGACCTAGTGTGAATTGAACAATAAACTTACAGGCAAAATACTTGTTGAAGTGTTGCTGTCTTCATATCCCAGCGCTCACCCAAACATCGCTTTATTCTATTGCCTGCATATCTATCTCCCTCGGGGAGAGCGGTGGAGCAGCTCCGGAGGAGAAGACAAACCTAACAGAGGAGAGGAAAACAAGTGAGGGAACACGTGCAATTACACAGACGGACACCGAGGAAAAAGGGAAAGAAATCCACACCGCACAGAGAGAGACCCCGTGCACTCACTACGTGAGCCCCCCTGTTGTGCGGACAGCACAACAGGTAAAGGTGAGTGTAACGGTGATTTAACAGAGGGTGGACATGAAACATAAAGCAGCGTGGCGCAACCAATTTCTATATCTCATTATCTCTACTCTGATGACACTCATACTTACCTCTCTGGACCTGACATCACCTCCTTATTGACCAAATCCCACAATGTCTGTTTGCTATTTCATCCTTCTTTCTGCTTTCTTTCTAAAACTGAACATGGACAAAACAGAATTCATCATCTTTCCTACATCTCACTCTATCCCTCCACCAGACCTATCCATCAAAGTCAGTGGCTGCTCACTTTTCTCAGTCTCGCATGCTCGGTGCCTCAGGAAAATACTTGACTCTACCCTCTCCTTCAAGCCACACATCCAAGCCCTTGCCACCTCCTGCCGAATCCAACTCAAAAATATTTCCCGATGCGTACATTCTTTGATCAAGAAACTGCAAAAACACTTGTGCATGCCCTCATCATCTCCCGCCTTGACTATTGCAACCTCCTACTCCCTAGCCTCCCCTCTAGCACTCTTGCACCACCCAAACTATCCTAAACTCTGCTGCTTGACTAATCCACTTGTCTCCCTGCTATTCCCCAGCCTGTCCTCTCTGCCAAGCCCTTCACTGGCTTCCCATTGCCCAGAGACTCCAGTTCAAAACCCTAACCATGACATAAACAGCCATCCATAACCTGTCCCCTATATATGTGACCTGGTACTTACCTACACGCAACCTGTGATCCTCTCAAGATCTCCTTCTCTACTCCCCTTGTATCTCCTCTTCCCACAACTGCATACAAGATTTCTCCCCTGCTTATAGCCAAGAAACCCTCAACAGTCACAGAACTGTGGAAGAGACTGGAAGAAGAGTGGACCAAAATTCCCTCAGAGCAGAGAGAGACTAGTGATGTCCTGTGGCTGCAGATGTGATAAAGTCATTCACAGCAAAGGCCTGTACAAAGCAAAGGCCTGGACACTTCCTACTGATTGGTGACTGCTGTAACCTTCACAAAATTTATTGTTAATCTTTCTCTGTCTACAGTCATTGCTGTTCTCTAATTATGATCATCATGTTTTGTGTAAAATAAAGGTTACAAGTTGATAAACTTTGGGTATTTTGGAAAACAATGTTCTAGTGCACAGTGCACACCCTACACAAAAACCTCCAAACGTTCATCAATGTACATTACATTTTAACTTTAAAAATCAAGCGATCATAGATTGTTGAATTTTGATTCAACAGTGTATTTCTGACATGCTATTGACATGAATTCCTCACCAGATGTCAGTAATAACCCATCCAATCCACACAAAGAAATGAAACCATAAATTAAATGTCCATAAATTTGTGATTTGTGATTTTCTTCTAGATGCCCTGGTGCGGTGGCATCTGGGTGACAGAAGGAATTAATGACAGCTGACGGCTGACAGCTTGTCACTAAGCCCAGATTGATAAAGTTCAGGTCTCTATGAGACCCACCCCTTATCAATGCTGTGAGGAAATAGTTAAAAAACACGCAAAAAATTCCTTTATTAGAAATAAATCAATCATCAGCTGTCATTAACCCCTTCCGTCACCCTGATGCCACCGCATCTGAGCATCGGGAAGAGCCGGGTAAAGCGCCAGGAATTGACATTTCTAATAAATGCGCTATTTTGTGTAGTGGCTGCGGGCTACTATTCTTTAGCCTGAGGGGGACAATAACTATGGGCCCGACCATGCTGAGAATACTAGCCTTCAGCTACCTAGGTTTACCTAAGGTGGCAATCAAAAATAGAGTGAATCCCACACTTTTTCTTAAATAATTAAAAAAACAAAATAATGGGCTCCCCTGTATTTTGATTGCCAGCCAAGGTAAAGCAAGGCAGCTCGGGGTGGTAGCTGTCCGCTTTATCTGCTCTGAGAATCAAAAATACAGCAAAGCTCTGTGTATTTTTTTCATTATTACTTATTTTTACACTGCTATGTTGTCAGTCAGTGAGTGAGGTGCACAACAGCCAATCACAGACGCTGTCACAGAGAATGGGCCTCTGTAATTGGCTTGTGGATGTAACCTGGAAACAACCCATACATTTGAGCATTGCATAGTATTCTACCCTGCACGGTAGATGTTAGAATGTATGGGCTGTGTCCAGGTTACTACAACAGCCAATCACAGATACCCACTCTTTATGTCAGCGTCTGTGATTGGTTGTTGGGCCCCTCAGCAGTGAATACCCAGGAAGTTAATGAGTGGCCCCGGAAGTACAAGCGGGGGGACGACTGTAAGTATAATGCTGTTTAGTCATTATTTTCTTTTTTTTACAGCCCCTGAACTGAGGACTTCCTTGGGAAGTCCACATTCAAGGTCTGTGTCCAAACACTAGGTGTTGGGTACGGCCCCGAAATTTACAGTTTGAGTTCACCCATCCCTAATCATTACATGTGAAGGTCTACTCCAAGTCTTTCATCCTTCCACTGACTGCTGGTTCCCTTAAAGCCCACCTTACATCTATACAGAAAATGTCATTGTCAAGGTACACAGAACATATAATCAACAGGATCTAGTAGTTGTTTGTGCATCAGTCTATGAAAAATGGACCTAAGTGGCAAGTCATTGGCTGAAAGGTCACCAAATGGTGTCTTCTGCTGGCCGTCTGGTCACCCTTTGGTGGAGTAGTTCAACTTTGGCATCAAGTGTACAGCAGATTGTATGTTTTGTGTTGTCTTGCATACAATATTATGAGAATTGCACAATATTCTATATATTCGTTATATTTAAGCATCAGTTCTTATTATATTGCAAAAAAAAACACTTTTAAAACTTAATAGATTTATAAATGAGGATGATTAATTTGGCACCATTAGGAGGCCATAAGCCATGTATTTGGAGGTCGCCCTGCTAGGATGGGTTTAAGGTTAGTGTGGTTTTTTGTTGTTGCTCGTGAATTCTTGGCTCTGAAAACCATAAGAAATGATCTACTAATGAGTGTGATAAAAGACTGAGTGCAGAGGAGGATGGAAATTGCAGCCAGGGTCAATATTGATGTCTTGGTGAGTTGTGGTGTCTTTGTTTTTGAAGCTAAATGTTGTTTTTGCTTTGTTGGTATTTTTAGGGTGGTGAATATTAGTGGTGGAATGTATTCATTTATTGTCTTGAACATGTCATTTTACGGTTAATCCTACACATGACTGCAAAGTAAAGGTCTGATCATAATATGGGGTCTCTGCACAATCCTGTTCATGCACTGAATAAAAGTACCGTACTTCTTACAAAAACAGCTTTCAACCATTCCTTCCATGTTTTTCTAAAACTGGACTGTGACTCTAGTCATTATTAATAGCTAGGATGAATGTGACACTAGACACTAATGTGGCACCCCAGAGTCCGGTTGCAACAATGACATTGCCTCCCCCAGGGGGTCATGTCATGCTTGGAAGTAAGGGAAGGTATCCACACCAGGTAAGCCCACCACACACAACACCTTCCTGACTCCAGGCCAGAAGGGGGAGCTCTGAAACCCGAGTCCAAGGGGAGGTCCCCGCCTATAAATTCTGGTCTGGGGGCGGGGTTAGGGAGTTTAGTTCCTAGGAGAACTGTGAAGAAGTCCCGTGGACTGGCGCAGTGTAAGGCTCATCCCAGCACAGAGACTAGCCAGCATGACGGACCCCATGGGAGAGGGTCTGAGGAAGTGGAGAAGTAGGCCTAGGGACTGGTGTCGGTTTCCAGGGTCACCCCAGTGCAGAGCACCAGGAGAGGAGGTTGTGAGGGACTCTAGGTCCAGCAGCCAACACCGGAGGGCGGGAGATTCCAAGTCTCTCGTCCATAATGAAGCCCAGGAAACACAGCACCAGAGAGCTCAGGGAGAGTAGCCAGAGGAGTGGAACCCAGAGAGGGCTCGAGCTGCCTGTCATAAGGGCAAGAGACTGTACGCAGGAGGAGAGGGTCGCATCTTAGCTACAGGCAGCCAGGACCCGCCAAGAGTAGCGCAACAGGGAGGCCTCAGAACTCACCGGGTGAGGAGAATCCCAACTTGCTTCCAAGCCACCTGGACTCCCAACATGTCTTGTGGATGGTACCCTGGACGAACTTGCTACTTCCACCAGTAAAGGTAATGAAGACTTCAACCCTTGTGTCTGTCGGTCATTCCGTGCCCTCAGTCCTGCACCCCCAATGGCCTACCACCGCCATAGACTCTACCGTTGCCCTGGGGAACCGCGCTACCCGTGGGGAGTGAAACAATCACAGCTGCCATCCCATCATCCCCAGAGGTCCTGTACAGCAGCCACAGCCACTTATAGCTGCATACCGCAGGTGGCGTCACCACAATCATCTCTAGACCACTAGCCCAGAAACCTCTTTCAAAGCCTGACCCTCAGGCCACGAGACCGGGCCTCGACCCCTGTAACTCCCTGCCAGCAGCGGGCCCGTCCTGAGCAACCCCCACGGCCCTGGAGTGTGTCTCTAAGAATAGCTGTGGTGTGACGCAGTCACTACTTACAGCGTGTAGACAGCAGTGAATTTAGGTAATCTGGGGTCAGGTTCCAGGAGTGCTCATAATATTCAGGGACTATACAGACGTAGTCATGCAACAGTCCAGTGTCAGATTTACAGGAGAGCATGAAGAGGATTCAAGAAGTTAACAGAGGCATATTCGGGTCATGGCCATGGGTCAAAATACCAGGAGATAACAACAAAATTCAGAAGGGAAATAAAGCAACAGTCCGGCGTTAGATATCCAAGATCAGAACAGACACAGGAATACAAGCCACACAGCACTTCAGATAGGATTTATGACTGGTAGGATTCTGGGAGAGGTTGCTCAGTAAAACATCAGAGCAATCACAAGGAAGATGGAGCACCTGAGCAACCCAGCATCTCAGAACCAGAATGGAAGCCTTTGCTATCAATCAACTACTGACAACACAACACACCAGATACCAAACACAGCATTAACTCTTATTGCATTAGAGACGCACTGCATGGAGGAATCGGGACATGGACAAAATCTTTATTCTAGTGGTTTTACCCACATATATAAAATAATGGTGCCACTTTTCACAGCTTCAAGTAAGTACGGTAGTTTTATCAGTCTCCTGGTAATTCTAGTTAAATGTTAGTATCTGTTCCTATACAAACTTCAGGTGGAGAAACAACCCGACATCAGTCACAAAGGACTCTGTTCCACAACTTTGGGTAGAGTTTTAGGAACTTCATTGACATCAATACTTCTTTGCCACATTTTCAGTATTTGAGACTCTCAAGTTACACCAAAGAAGGAGAATCTGATCAATAGAAAGGTTTTTGAATGGCAAATTCACAAGGCAGAAGATGGAAGTGAAAAATTAGAGCTTATACTTATTAATGTGATTGTGTCACATTTGGCCAATAGACTAGAAAATTGCTGTTCACCGATGCCTATATAATCTCAATGAGTTTCAGCTATTTTGCAAAGAAAAAGGGGTAAAAATGTGCCACCCCTGGATGTACAAAATTGATAGAGACATCCCCCAAAAGAGTTGCAGAAGTAATTGCAGCAAATGGTGGTCTTAGGCCGCGTGCTCACGGTCTGGAGGAGCTGTGTGTTGGACGCAGCTCCTCCGGACCTGAGTGAAGCCGTGGGTGGCCGCAGGGAGACCGCAGCCGCCCTGTACTCACCGTGTGCGGCGGGTGCGGGGCGGCTTCTCCATGCAGTCACCTTATGGGAGCCGCTTCCGACTCCGCAGCATGTTCATTTCATGCTTGATCCAACTGACGTATCCGGCAAACAACTGCTACATTTGCATACTTTTTTTTGCCTGATCCATCAGAAAGTAGAAACTTTACACAGGACACACCTAAAGGGAGGGTGTTGGGAGGGGCTCTGGGCATGCTCAGCGTGAAAGCCGGGTCCGGCCCCATTGAAGCCCGTTCTATTTTTTGCCCCAGTGGGTAGATCCGGTGAGAACAGGCTTTTTAACCAGCCACAAAATCGCAACATGGTGCGTCCAGGGAGGAGGTGACAAGGACGGCTTTCTAAGGATCTGGCGTAAACGTGATGCTACCTGATGTACCTGTGTCATTCTAAGTTTATGGAGACAGGATTGATCAGGTAGCATCTGGTTTTTGAAGGATTGGGACACTGGACAAAAAAATACAAGCGTGAAACCACCCTTAAGCAAGGGCCACACTTAACAGTGCACCCACGTTAGCCGGATGCTGTTACAGCAGAGCCCGGCCTGCTGTAACGCTCACCGCTAATGCTGGTCCATAGAAAACCCATGTTTACTATGGATAAAGGTTCACAAGAAGCCTCAGGCTTGCCTGCACTGTGTTCCTGTGCGTCCTGCATAAGCGCACTGCCTGGGACATCCTGTGAACCTGTATCCATAGTAAACAGCGGGTTTCTATGGACCAGCGTTCATAGGAAGCACCCGATGTTAGCGGTGTGCATTACAGCAGGGTGGGCTCTGCTGTAACATCATCCGGCTAAGTGTGGCCCTATCCTTAGACTGGTTTCTTGCTACCGGTTTTTGGAACCCAGGGGCATGCTGGAAAAGCCTGCATGCCCCCAGATTTCCCCGCAATGATGTAACTGGATTCATCCGCATCCCATGTGGGATCATCCGGCTGCATATTTGACAGGGATCCGGTGGGTATTTCTGCGCATGCGCAGTTCATAGAACTCGGACTGGAAATATGTATTCACTGGGATCTGGAGTCTGGATGAATCCGTGTCTCGTACAATACCCCCATTCAGGTTTAACCCATGGTGCACTGGATCCGGGTAGATCTGTGAGTTCATGGTTTTATTTCACGGAGACCAAAATCACAACTAGATGTAGATTTTGTCCCCATGACTAATCTGTGAACGACTGCATCCACGGGGATCCAGGGCGAATCGTACACAACTGGGTGCACCCGCAAGTGTGTCCGGCCCCATTGAAAGTCAAAGGGGCCGAAAACTGATACAGGTGGATCCAATTTAGGCCGGGTTCACACAGATACAGAAAAACGGCAATGTGAAACCAGCCTTACTGCAGTTTTTTGTATTGTATGTTTTAAATTGGACAGTGGAGCAAATTCCATCAGGATCCATTTCAATACATGCATTCTTTCCAACAGGTGTTATTCAAGACTTTTCAGGAAAAAAAACCTCAAAATCTTTCATATTCATAGCTAAGTGGATTTTCAATAGAAATTAATAGGAAAGTTTTTGGAGCGCTGATTTTTTTTTTCTTAAAGAGGCTTTGAAAAAAATCTGTTGGAAAAAAGTTCTTGTCGCCTCTTTGAAGCGGCTCCTGATGGAATCTACTCCAAATTCAGCACTGACAAGTCATTAAGGCATGTGAACACAGCTTATTTAGGCAGACCAAAGTGACTGGCAGACTTTTCAAGAAAATGCTCAAAAAAGGGTCTTATTTGAGCCATCTTGTTGACTTCCATTATAAAGTGTTACCCGTCTTCCAATCAGAAACACCTGAATCGTCAGCTCACGTCTTTTTTTTTTTTTTCAAAAATATATTTATTAAGGAAGGAAAAACATGAACAATTATAAGGAGCAACATTTCGCTCATATACATAAAATAAGTAAGTCTCATATCGCTAACACATATGAACATATACCTTCCTATTAGGATTATTAAGATATTCAAGAAAAATATACCCATTATAGTTTGAAGTATTTCTACATCAAACCATTACATAAAAACAATATAAAAGAAAGAAGAGAGAACGGAAAAGTGAGAAGAAAGAAGAGATAGGGAATATAGAGGGAGGGGGAGAGAGGGCGGAAAGGTATGGGGAAGGGTATGGGAGGGGGAAGGGTGAGGGAATGATCTGCTACTTAGGTGATGGATAATAGTCCACTTAAGAGGAGGCGAGGCGTGTGCTACAATCACTATCGGTCTCCCAAGAAACGTCTTTGTACCATTAATCTGTTCAATCAACTCCTAGCCAGGAGGAAACATCTGGACCTTCTATAAAGAGGTGCCAAGCGCACCACGTTCCCTGGTGTTTATCCCATTTGTCTGAGTCTTGAGCAATAAGGGATTCCATGCGTTCAAGCCTACTCATTTCTCCCATCCATTCTCTGATTGTCGGGGTCTCCGCAGTTTTCCAATGTCTAGGGATTATGGTTCTGGCTGCTATTAGACAAAATCTAAATAGGCCATTTTTAGTCGCTGCCAAAGAGCCCGGAATCAAGGATAGGAGCGCCACCTGAGGTGATGGATCTCGAGACACTCCCGTGACAGAGCTGAATATTGCAAAGACCTTTCGCCAGAATTGTTGCAGGGGCTGCAGGACCACCAAATATGTAATGGCGTTCCCACCTCTCTCCGACATCTCCAACACTATTCTGATACATCAGGGTATACCTTATGAAGGAAGTCTGGACACCGGTACCACCTGGTTAGAATCTTGTAATTTTTCTCCTGTGATGCACAGGACACAGATAGCCTATGAGTCAGGGTGAAAATCTTTTGGAGATCTATAGCGGAGAAGGTGGTCTGTAAATCTCTCTGCCAGGTCTCTATATAGAGAGGCGGGTCTACCGTGGCCGTCTCAGTCAGTAAGTTGTACATTAAGGACACTGAGTGGAGGGGGCCCTCAGTAGAACTCAAAGTAAGCTCTAGAGCAGTGGGAGGTTCCAGTTTCAAGGAGGCAAGGTAAGATTTAAGTTGGGAAAACTCCATCCAAGACACAGAGTCTCCCTCCAAACCCCTCCGCAAGGCCCCCACCGTGGAAAACCCCGAGAGCAAAGATATAACCTGTCCCATGGTTGGCCTGTCTGACTCCTTCCAACAGAGAAAACTGTGTCTACCTATTGCCGGTGGAAAATCAGCATTGTTAAAAAGAGGGCATAAGCTGCTAGGATGATTGATTAGTTTCAACCTGCCTCCACGTGAGTCCCAGAACTTAAGAAAGGATTGTGTGAGAGGTGAGAAATCTGATAATAAGGGCCTATGGAGGGAGCGAACCAGGGTAGTACATAAAGAGGAAGGGGTGAAAGAAGATCTTCTATTGATACCCATTGTTTATGAATTCGGTTGTATTTCCAGTCCACCATTCTAGATAAAAGGACCGAGCGGTAGTATCGATGGAAATCTGGTAAACCCGACCCCCCTCTTGATTTCGGGCTAGTGAGGACAGAGAATCTTAGGCGAGGCTTTCTCGTGCCCCATACAAAGCTACGTATGGCTGAGTGTAGCCGTCTGAAAAAGTGATCCGGGACATAAATAGGGATGGTCTGGAATAGATATAAAAAACGTGGAAGTACATCCATTTTAATCGCGTTAATGCGACCGAACCATGATAATTGCGCTCTATTATAGTTTTTTAAGTCTTTTAATGTCCTGTTTAGTAGTGCGATATAGTTTAGGGAGAACAAATCATCAAATTCACGAGAGATATTTGTACCTAAATATTTCAGAGCCTTTTCTTCCCATCTGAAATTGAAGGATGACCGAAGTCTATGTACCATTTCATCAGGGAGAGTTATATTAAGAGCCTCTGTCTTGGCGTAGTTCACCTTGAAATTAGAGACCTCTGCAAATTTCTGGAACTCCTGTATTAGTACCGGGAAAGCTATTGTGGGATTAGAGATATATAATAGTAAGTCGTCTGCATATAGGGAAAGTTTATAGTGTTGATCACCAATTTGTACCCCTTTGATGTCATTCGATTTCCTCAGTGCATTTGCTAAATGTTCCATGGATATTACATATAGTAAAGGCGATAAGGGACATCCTTGCCGTGTTCCGTTAGATATCTTAAAGGGCGAGGAGAGAGTGCCATTGACCCTCAGACGTGCCGTGGGCCCTTTGTATAGTGCAGCTATTTTTCCCAAAATATTCACTCCCAAGCCCAACTTTTTTAATGATGTGAATAAAAACGTCCATCCAAGGCGATCAAATGCTTTCTCCGCATCAATGGATAGGAGACATGCTGGGATCTTCTGCTTACGTAGAAAAGAGGTTAATAGCAGGGTTTTGATAGTGTTGTCTCTAGTCTCCCTTCTTTGTATGAAGCCTGTTTGGTCGCCATGGATGGAACTCAGCAATTGTGGTCCTAACCTGTTGGCCAGCATTTTTGCTAGGATTTTCACGTCTACGTTAATTAGTGAGATAGGGCGGTAGTTGGAACACAACATAGGGTCCTTGCCAGGCTTGGGGATGACCGTTATTGTAAGCGGTCAGTGTCTGAGGAGTCAGTGGGCAGTCGTCCGAGACAATATTAAATAACGAAGTTAAGAATGGGGCTAAGATCGGAGCGAACGTTTTATAAAAATTTGCTGGGAATCCATCAGGACCTGGGCTCTTTCCGTTGGCGAGGGACTTGATGGTGTCAATAATTTCTTGGGTAGTGAAGGGAGATTCCAGAGCAGAGGCCTCTTCCGCCGGGATAGGTGGGAGTGGGGTATCAGATATATATTTATCTACTCGTTTCTGAAATTCTGGTTTTGACATGTCAGCTAGTGGGCCCCTCAGGTTATAAAGAGAATCGTAGTCATTTTTAAAAGTATCCGCTATTCCTTTGGGTTCATGTATTAAACTACCAGATTTCGACTGAATAGAAGGGATATACGTGATTGGGGTGCGAGGATGTAGAAATCTGGCTAAAGCTTTGCTTGGTTTATCTGCAAATTCATACATACATTTGCGCATTCGGTCTCTCTGTCTAGCCGATGCTGAGTCAATAAGGGATCCCAAGGTCGTTCTGGTTTTCAGAATGTCGTCCAGTATTTTAGGGTCTCTGGATCTTTTATGGCGGTCTTCTAAATTTTGTAGGGTAGTTATTAAATTCGAGATCTCTGTCGTCCGTTCCCTCTTTAATCTAGAGCCCATCTGGATCATTACTCCTCTAATTATCCCTTTAAGTGCTTCCCATTGGAACGGTAGTGCAGTGGGGTCTTGTTCATGTATTTTTAAGAAGTCGGAGATTGCTGTATGAATCGCCGTCCGACAATCTTGTCTCCGGAGAAGCTCTGGATTAAGGGACCAAGACCATTCACTAGGGGATAAACCTGGAAGATGCAGAGACAAGCCCACAGGAGAATGGTCTGACCATATCGTGGGGTCTATCCAGGACTCCGGATCTGCTGATAACAAATTATGGCTAATTAGAAAAAAGTCTATTCTGCTATGTGTGTTATGAACATGGGAATAATAAGTATAGTCCCGGTCTCTTGGGTGGGACAGCCGCCAGATATCTACTAGTCTAGATTCTACTAGTTTTGCTCTCAGGCCCTCCAGGTGGGAAGCCGGTACAGAGGTCTTACCTGATGAGGAGTCCACACTATGATCAAGGACAAGGTTAAAATCACCTCCGAGCACTGTTGGGCCTTCTGCAAATGTAGAAAGTAGTTGAAGGTAAGTCCTGAAAGTCCGTGCTTGATCCTGGTTAGGGAGATAGACATTGGCAATGGTGAAAATGTCATTTGCAATACGTAATTTTATAAACAAATATCTGCCATGCGGGTCTATTGTGTGATCTAAGACCTCAGCTCCTAGCGACTTATGAAGGGCTATGCTTACTCCTTTGGATTTTGAATCTGGGTTGGCACTATGGTACCAGCGGGTATAGAATCTGTTTTTGAAAGCAGGAACGTGGTCCGCTCGAAAGTGTGTCTCCTGTAAGAGCAAGATGTGCGCACGCCTCTTGTGCATGTGGTATAGTACCTGTGATCGTTTTTCTAGACTATTAAAGCCTCTGACGTTCAAGGAGTATATTTTTAATGACGCCATCAGGACTGACTGGTTAATGCGACAATGTTAAGGATACTGGGGTGGTGAGGGAGGGGATAGAAGGGGAGAGTGTGGTGGGGCAGAGTAGGAGCGTAAGAAAATAAGTTGAAAGAAAATAGAGAAAGAAAAAGAGAATAAGTAAAGTAGTATTGGGAATTATCCAATAGACCTCGGGATCGCTAAGCCCGAGTGTCAAAGAAAAGACCTTAATCAGAAAAAATTTCTGAGTGTGGTGTCAAAGACACTCCCTATTGTGGGGACTGACTGGTACAGGCCACCGTTGCCGTAAGAGCCCCACCCATAGTTAACAGCCTTATATATCATAAACATTATAACAGTTCGGTGACTACAGTAACACACCCAAATGAAATTAGAAGACTTTTTCAAAAACCATAACATTGAAATACCAAGATAGAGAATAGTATTTTTCAAGGTAACCCTTTAGCCCAAAGTAGGTCGCGTCATGACCAATCAGGCGGAGCTATAAATCTCTGGGAACTCAAACAAGAGCAAAAAAAAACCAGTCTCAGGTATGGTCTTCAGAGGTTGCGTTCCGGCACCCCGAACCACGTCTCCTTTTCTTTTCTCCCTCGGAGCGAGGACGCCAGTCTCCCCTGGGTCCTCTGTAGAAGAAGGCAGGTAATTGCGGCCAATCCAAAATCTCCACCGTCGGGATATTCAACTCTCTGCAGAACTCTGGTATGTCAGCAGGTGTCCTTAGTATAATCATTCCCCGTTCACCTCTGACTTGTAACTGGAATGGGTATCCCCAAGAATAGGTGATGTTCTTATCTCGTAAGATCTCCAATAGGGGTCTCAAAGCCCTTCTTTTTGCTAGGGTAAGTCGTGATAGATCTGCAAGGAGCAGTATATTTGTCCCATTGAAGTCGATGGACTCTGACTCTCTAGCCCTGCGCATGATTTCTTCTTTTAGTTGAAAGAAATGTATACGGCATATCACGTCTCTAGGACGGGATGGATCAGGATTTTTAGGGCCAAGAGATCTATGGGCTCTGTCCATTTCAATATAGTCGTCTAAAGGCTTATCCAACAATGAGTTGAAAATACGTTGGAGGGCTGGTGCTAGTGTGGCACCCTGGCACCTGTTGGGCACCACAGAAATCCTTAGGTACAAATGGAGTAAGTAACAGCACAGCAAAACCACAACACAAACAACACTTAGAACACCTGGTTTCACCCCGAGCCTCTAGGGGAGCTAACACTGGTGACTTCTAACCAGTTCCCCCTATAAAAAGAGTCTTGGAGGGAGAAACTTCAGAGTGTGGTAGACGCTACAAGAGCTGCCTGCCTGTGTGAAACCTCCACCCTATGAGGAACACACTAGGCCCTGCTAGCCTGTTAGCCTGTGGAGATCCCTGCAATTGGGATAATAGGAAGAAGGAGATCACCTCTCAGGAATACAGAGTTAATCCAACTCTTTCCAAATCATCCGGTTACTGGAACCGAAGCTGTGGAAGCTACAAAGCCCTCACAGAGAACCAGCACATCCAACAGGAGGTTTAGCCACCTGTTCCACCTGATGCACCTACCCACGAGAGCCCAGGGAAGAGTACTGATCCTGCTCAGACCCTTTTACAGTGCCCTCAGTGCTGATAACCAGGTGAAGCAAGTTCCATTGAACATCCTGCCCGGTCCGGCTGGATTCCACATCCACCCGACCTTAGCACCAGAAGTAGAGAAAGGAAGCCTAACACTGCTTGCTGTGAAACTCCACAAGTGCCAACTCCACTATCCCGGTCCGAGTGTACCTGCCTACCAACCAGTAAAGGTACCTAAAAGAGACTTTGTGTGGTTGTGCATTACTCCAGGATTCAGCGCGCAGCGTCCCGCAGCTGCCTCACAACATCTTGCGCAGCTCCCGGCTCCGGGATTCCCGCTCATCCTGTGGGGAGCGTTCCATCTCGCTGTGTACCATCCCCCGGAGACCCGAACAGCGCTGGTACCGTTACCAGAACACCCGCAGGTGGCGTCACGAAGACAAATCACCCCACTGTTCCGCCATTCCCCTATTGATCTGGACCACCGGGCCTACACCACCGCAGGCGCGGTTCCGTGACTGGAGGAGAAACAACGCCCGCTACGTGTACCCCCGGCTACGGTGAGTCAGAATTTGGCGTCACGAACAGGATACGAGCAGGCCCGTTATCGCGGGTATTGTGTGCTATTTATTGACTGTAAATATCGAACTGTACATTTGGTCCGCCATTGCTGCGCGAAAAGGCGGAAAAGAAGGGGCGTGACTGTGCAGAGGGCGCGAAGATTGACCCCGCCCCCACGCTCTGACGACTTCCCCTGTACGCAGCAGGAACCGGAAACTCCCGTGGTGCCTCACTCCTCACCGCGAGGCCGACACTTCCGTTTGCAACCGAGGGAAAGGCTACGCTTAACTAAGGGGGAGCGACCATGAGTAACCCGGCTCCCGATCACGCGGTGCCCCCGCTAGACCAAGCGGCACCTCAAAATATACCTCTTGATGGACAGCAACAAGTCGGCGGTATGCTACCGCAACCCGCTCCGATTATGCCGATGTCTCTACCCTACGTTCCTAGTGCGACCTGGTTACCCAAATACAGCGGCGTACCCAGCACCTTGGAAAACTTCCAGAGGAAGATATGCCAAGCCCTGGACATGTACCCGATGACCGGTAAGCAAAGAGCTTCAGTTATTATGGGACAGTTAACCGGTGCAGCCGAACTGCAGAGCCGCAGCTGGCCTGTAGAAGTTCAGGAATCTGTGGAGCAGATATTCGCTAGATTAACCCGGGTCTTTGAGTGCCATACCGAAGCTGGATTAAGACTGTCATTCTATCGTTGTAATCAAGGGGCACAAGAAACTGTCCTTGACTATTCACTGCGCTTGCAAGAAGCATATAGACTGTTAAAACAAGTCGACCCTGATAGTGCTCGAGATGAGAACAAAGCGTTAATTGGACAATTTATTGTGGGCCTTAAACTATCTGAGGATAGAAAGCAAGCAAGCTGGTGGTCCATACAGAACCCAGGCGCAGAGTTTGATACCTTGAGAGACTTAACAGTTTGGGGACAGCGACTCGCTGAAGTACCTGATCCCGCTTCGCAGCAGCAGCAGTACGCTGACACCCCTTCCGTGCCGGCAGCAACATCTCCATCCCTGCGATTCAGTCCAGCGCACAGACTGTAACACCTGACCGGTTTGATCAACTGTGTGCTAATGTCGAGCAGCTGATGAAGGACGTGGCCAAGCTACAAGCTGGGAGAAGACCCAAGACAGAAGCAAGGCCATCGGACAAGATTCTACTCGCCGACAGTCCTGACGACGTCCCGTGGATGAGGAGAAAGACACAGCCGTCGCGAGGAAAACCTGCAGACCGCCGCAGTCCCGACAGACGCCGCAACAGTCAGCAGAACGACTTAGGAGGACGCAACGTGCAATCCCGTCCTTTAAACGAGCGACCCCTGGGCGAGAAGGGCCAACCCCAGGAGTAGACTGTCCAGGCCCTACGTCCAGCTGGGAACACAAGTATGTGGGAGACTGTCCATACTTACCAATCGTCATCGATGGCATCGCTATCTCCGCCTTGATAGACACTGGATCCCAGGTGACATCCATCCCCAGTACCCTTTACAAGCAGTTCTGGCCAGATGTTAAGCTAGAACCCCCTAACCCTGAGATGAACCTTGAAGCCACTAATGGTATTCCGGTTACCATAGAGGGACAGTGGGAAGCTACAGTAAAGGTGGGGAGGGTGCAGTTGAAAAACCAGGGTATCTTAGTGGTTCAGGATAAGCCTAACCACAAGGATCCATATGTCATATTGGGTACCAATGTCATGATCAAATGCCTCGATGAAGTGTTGTTTTTGCTCCAACAGAGTGCTGAAGCCGGTAAACCCAGAGAAAAGAGGGCTATCCAAAAGCAGATCAGAGCTCTGGTGTATCAACAACAGGTAACCTTGTCAAATGGTGAGATTGGCAGAGTAAGGGTCACAGATCCCATTCCAATTGTGGTACCACCCAGAAGTGAAATGATGATCTGGTGTCGAGCAGCCATAGGCCTCAGAGGGCAGGACTACCAAGCCGTAGTAGAACCTGTAATGTCCGACAGTAGTCCTACGCTCTTGACAGCCAGAGGGTTAGTCGATGTAAGAAAGGGGAGAGTCCCCGTACGCATATTGAATTATGGTGATGACGAAGTCAGACTACCTAGATATGCAACTGTTGCAAAATTGTACCAAGTAAAAGATGATGCTGTGATTGATGTAAAATCCTCAAACCAAATAGTCACTGATGAACCCCCTCACTCCAAAGATCAGTTAGAGAAATGGTGTCAAGACCTCAGTGTAGGAACTGACAATACACCCTCTCACCAGAAAAATGGAGTATACCGGGTGGTTCGGGAGTATGAGCAAGTGTTCAGCAAACACCCACTTGACTTTGGGAGGATTAAAGGGGTACAACATCATATCCCCACAAACAACCATGCACCTATCAAAGAAAGGTACAGGCCTATACCACCCACTCACTACCAGAAAGCAAAAGAGATGCTTCAGGACATGAAGAATGCAGGAGTCATTAGGGATAGCTGTAGTCCCTGGGCCGCACCACTAGTCCTGGTTAAAAAGAAAGATGGTAGTATGAGGATGTGTGTAGATTATAGGCAAATCAACAAAGTCACACACAAAGATGCATACCCGTTACCACGCATAGAAGAGTCACTAGCTGCACTCAAATCTGCCAACTACTTCTCCACATTAGATCTTACTAGTGGGTACTGGCAGGTTGCCGTTGCAGAGGAGGATCGTGAGAAGACAGCCTTCACTACTCCCATGGGCTTATGCGAGTTCAACAGTATGCCATTCGGTTTGTGCAATGCCCCAGGAACATTTCAGAGACTTATGGAGTGTTGTTTGGGCCATAAGAACTTTGAGACTGTCTTGTTATACCTTGATGATGTCATTGTCTACTCTCAGACCTATGAAGATCACCTCCAACACCTGAGTGAAGTGTTCGAGTCACTGTCCAAGTACGGGATGAAACTGAAACCGTCCAAGTGCCACCTGCTGAAACCCAAGGTCCAATACCTAGGACATGTGGTCAGCGCCGAAGGCGTAGCACCGGATCCGGATAAGGTCACCGTCATCAAGGACTGGCCAGCACCCATCAACCACAAAGAGGTACGTCAATTCCTAGGACTGGTCGGGTACTACCGACGATTCATCAAAGGCTATACCAAGATAGCCGCACCTATGCAAGATCTCCTAGTAGGTCAATCCAAAAACGGCAAGATCAGGGACCCCCGTTCCACTGGGGCCCAGAGCAGGACAAATCCTTCCAAACGTTAAAAGATGCTTTAACTGGAGAAGAAATCCTGGCTTATCCTGATTACAATCTACCGTTTCTGTTGTACACTGACGCAAGTAATGAAGGTTTAGGAGCAGTCCTATCTCAACGTCAGCAGGGCAAGGAGAAGGTGATAGCCTACGCAAGCAGAAAGCTTCGTCCCACCGAAAGGAACCCGGAAAACTACAGCTCCTTCAAGCTGGAGTTCCTGGCCCTGGTCTGGGCGATCACAGAGCGTTTCAAGCATTACCTGGCATCCGCCCCGTTCACAGCTTTCACAGACAACAATCCTCTAACACACTTAGAGACTGCAAAGCTGGGAGCCCTAGAACAGCGTTGGGTAGCAAGACTCGCTAACTACGACTTCACTGTAAAGTACCGGGCAGGTCACAAGAACGGCAATGCTGATGCCCTGTCCCGAATGCCCCATCTTCCCGAAGATGGAGAAGACATAGATGACCTAGAAGAGATTGAACTACCTGCTTTCCACCGTTCCGGTACAGCAACATGTCATCAGAGAAACCAGACACGTGTAGAGAGGACCGTGAACCCGTTACCTCACCATGACTGGAAGGAGGCTCAAGCCAACGACCCAGATGTCAGCCTGGTAAGGGATCTCATCACTCAAGAACACGCCAATATGGACTCTGATGCCTCACCAACTGCTAAACGCCTGTGGAAGGAGAAAGGAAGGTTGTTCGTCTACCAAGGTAAACTATGCAGAAGATACCTCAATCCGAGAACCCATGAACTCATCTGGCAGATTGTAGTTCCCAAGACTGAAGTCCAAATGATCCTTGAAGCATACCATGATGATGCAGGACACTTTGGATGGAAGAAGCTGGAAAGACTCCTGAAGGATCGGTTCTACTGGGTCGGTATGAGAGGTTCCATTGACAAATGGTGTAAAAACTGTGGACCATGTCACCTTCGAAGAAAAGACCATCTAACTCAGAAAGCTCCGTTGCAGCCAATTGTTACCACCAAACCTCTTGAAATAGTTGCTCTCGACCATGTGAAGCTTACCCCAAGTCGAACCGGGTACACCTACGCTCTCACCATCGTTGATCACTACTCAAGATTCCTGGTAGTCGTTCCAGTTAAGGACTTAACTGCTGAGGTAGCAGCCAAAGCGTTCCAGAGTTACTTCTGTCGCCCCCATGGGTATCCAGACCAGGTCTTAACTGACCAAGGGCCAGCCTTCGAATCAGCTCTGTTCCAAGAATTCTTAGGGCTGTATGGGTGTAAGAAAATCCGCACCACACCTTATCATCCTCAAACGAACGGTTTATGTGAGAAGATGAACCACATAGTCATTGACATGCTCAAGACCTTACCAGTTGAAGAGAGAAGTCAATGGCCAGAGAAACTTCCAGATCTCGTGGACATCTACAACCACATACCTGTCAGTTCGACAAATTACACACCTGCTTACTTGATGAGAGCAAGACCAGGTAAACTGCCTATTGATTTGCAGATGGGAACCATTGAACCCACAGAGGACTCTTCTGATGAAGACTGGGTCAGCCAACGCCAAGAAAAGTACAGAAAAGTACAAGAAAGCGTGGAAAGGAACCTTGAAATCAGTAGGACCAAACAAGAGAAAGACTTTAACAAGCACGCCTCAGCTGAACCACTAGCTATAGGTGATGTAGTGCTGAAAAGAAAAAGAAAAACTAACAAATTGGATAACAGTTGGGAATCTATACCCTACACCGTTATGCCGTCACACTTTGATAACTCAAAAACTTGTGTTATTAGCAAAGACAATGGGAATACTATTGCGACTGTCTCAAGGGATCATTTGAAGAAATGTCCGCCACAGTTAATCCCACAAGCAACCAGTTACCCTACTGTAACTCAAGATGAAGAAACCAAAGAAAATCTAGTCCTTACAGAAATTGGATACTTACCAGCTGATTGGCCACAAATAGGTGATGCATTCCTCATACCAGTTATGCACTTCTACCAGCCTACAGAAGGTCAGCCAAAGCCAAATCCAATTCCACAAGTCCAACAAGAAGAAGTCCAAGTGCAAGAATTGCAGCCTGTTATCATGGAACCAGAGATTCCTGTAATCGGTCAGCCTGCTAGTCCCACAGTAAGAGAAGCCATTCCTAATCAACTACCTACAGAGGTCAGTCCAGTTGATAGACTCCGCACTTACTATGGTCTTACACAAAGCAGACATAGAGAAGTACCAACCACTTCGTACACTACACCAACAGCTTTGGAAACACCCACACTACGCAGATCCACACGTAGTACATTAGGTCAACCCCCACATAAACTTGGAGAATGGGTTTAAAATGTAGTGGAACATGTAACCTGTAAGTGTTTGTATATAATACTGTTTTTTCAAAACCTGTAAAAAGTAGTGTACAGAAGGGTGGAGGAACTGGGCTATGTCCCAAGTATACTAAGTTGGGAACAGAAAGCGCCTGGTAAGGTATAGAAGGTTAGTACCGGCCTCCCAAGCAGAGACACCCGTAGGGAATGTATAAAGTTTACCATGTATCCCTGGACTTTACCTTTTTTCCCTTTCCATAAACTTTGAACAATTGTCACAGGACTTGTGTGACCACTAACTTTACCTTTTTCCAGCCTGCGGCAGATGGACTAGTGCCGTACGGACTGCTTTTCACCTTTTCCACATTTTTCACTTCCTTTTCAGTGATTTTTGTGTTTTCTTTAAGACTTTGTAAATTGAATGTTATAATATGCTTAGTGGTAAGTTGTAAAAAGAACCTTTTGCTCAGCCGGGAGAACTGAGTTTAACTAAGGGGGAATGTGGCACCCTGGCACCTGTTGGGCACCACAGAAATCCTTAGGTACAAATGGAGTAAGTAACAGCACAGCAAAACCACAACACAAACAACACTTAGAACACCTGGTTTCACCCCGAGCCTCTAGGGGGAGCTAACACTGGTGACTTCTAACCAGTTCCCCCTATAAAAAGAGTCTTGGAGGGAGAAACTTCAGAGTGTGGTAGACGCTACAAGAGCTGCCTGCCTGTGTGAAACCTCCACCCTATGAGGAACACACTAGGCCCTGCTAGCCTGTTAGCCTGTGGAGATCCCTGCAATTGGGATAATAGGAAGAAGGAGATCACCTCTCAGGAATACAGAGTTAATCCAACTCTTTCCAAATCATCCGGTTACTGGAACCGAAGCTGTGGAAGCTACAAAGCCCTCACAGAGAACCAGCACATCCAACAGGAGGTTTAGCCACCTGTTCCACCTGATGCACCTACCCACGAGAGCCCAGGGAAGAGTACTGATCCTGCTCAGACCCTTTTACAGTGCCCTCAGTGCTGATAACCAGGTGAAGCAAGTTCCATTGAACATCCTGCCCGGTCCGGCTGGATTCCACATCCACCCGACCTTAGCACCAGAAGTAGAGAAAGGAAGCCTAACACTGCTTGCTGTGAAACTCCACAAGTGCCAACTCCACTATCCCGGTCCGAGTGTACCTGCCTACCAACCAGTAAAGGTACCTAAAAGAGACTTTGTGTGGTTGTGCATTACTCCAGGATTCAGCGCGCAGCGTCCCGCAGCTGCCTCACAACATCTTGCGCAGCTCCCGGCTCCGGGGATTCCCGCTCATCCTGTGGGGAGCGTTCCATCTCGCTGTGTACCATCCCCCGGAGACCCGAACAGCGCTGGTACCGTTACCAGAACACCCGCAGGTGGCGTCACGAAGACAAATCACCCCACTGTTCCGCCATTCCCCTATTGATCTGGACCACCGGGCCTACACCACCGCAGGCGCGGTTCCGTGACTGGAGGAGAAACAACGCCCGCTACGTGTACCCCCGGCTACGGTGAGTCACTAGGTCCCGAGGGGCCACCGACTCTGGAAGACCTCGTATCCTAATGTTATTACGTCTGTGACGATTTTCAGAGTCCTCCATCATGTCGAAAATAAGTTGAAAGGTATTAGAGTGTTGGTTCAATAATTGCTGATGTTCTTGCAATTGGGAGGAGATATTAGAGATGTCGTTTTCTATTATTTGGACTGAGCTCTTAAGTGTGGTGGTATCATCTACAAGGGATTTGATCTCTGCCTTGCAGGAATTCTCCAGCCTTAGGATATAACCCTCCATATCAGTTTTTGTGGGGATTGATTGTAAGCGTGCATAAATTTCCTGCAAATCCGTGGTCTGAGCTCTCACGTCCTGCAGGGTATGAGATGCGGTTAGCTCCCCGGTGTTAATGGGGGCAGGTAATGTGGATGAGGGAGAAAGTATAGCTGTGCCCTCCATTCTTGGTGGAATGTCCTCAGCCAGTTGCGTGGAGTTAAACAGTGTAGGATCTCTAGGTTGTGAGGGGGACTTGTTGGCCCCACATGAGTGTCCCTTGGGGGAGCCGGTAGGTTTCTGCTGGGCACCAGCTTTCACCTGAGGCTGTGAGAGCTTCTTAGTTATGTGTGCCAACTCCGGAGCTGCCTGTCCCGGGCCCCCCCCGCCGAGTACCTTGTTGGTATTGATCGTGTGTCCCGCAGTGCTGTTACGAGTCTCCCACCCGGCTGTCGAGTCCTCAGTAGGATGACGAGGGGAGGAGGGAGAGCTCATCGCTACAGTGTCTGCAGCGGCCGCCATTGTTGGGCGCGTGGAGCGCCGGCCTGCACCTCCAGGAGCGAGGAACTTGGTAATGGTTTGCTTGGTAGGCATCACATCCGGGTCGGAATGTGCCTAATGAGGAGCGGAATCACCGACTGTGTGCAGGTCCGCAGATACGGCTGTTTATCGCTGTAGATGTGCTTTTAGTCCGGGTGGCAGCGGGAGCTCGGCTCACACACGTCCTCTCAGTGCCATGTCCAGGCCACGCCCCAGCTCACGTCTTTTAACCCCTTGACGTTTTTGGAAACCTGTTCATGACATATGAGCTATATTTATGTCATATGTAGTGTTGATGTGGGCTTGCTCACCAAGCCTGCATCTCTCTTTACTCATGATGGCTGATTTAATCAGCCATTATGTGCCTCTAACAGCCGGGAGTGACAACAGGATTTAACAGGAAAGTGTGTCATTCCTCGCTCTCATCTGCGGGTCCGTGAGATGATCGTGTGCTGCCAATAAATTGCCATGCCAGCCGGTGGTTAGCTGATGATGACCCCTGGATATGTCATCACGATCCACCTGTGAACACCAGCTGAATGATGCCATTCATAGAAGATCATGATTTCTGCTGTACAAAGCAGGGCTGATGCACGGCTCTGTATAGCAGAAGTGATCAGACGGCTCTGTATAGCAGAAGTGATCGGACGGCTCTGTATAGCAGAAGTGATCGGACGGCTCTGTATAGCAGAAGTGATCGGACGGCTCTGTATAGCAGAAGTGATCGGACAGCTCTGTATAGCAGAAGTGATCGGACAGCTCTGTATAGCAGAAGTGATCACATGGCTCTGTATAGCAGAAGTGATCGGACGGCTCTGTATAGCAGATATAGCAGAAGTGATCAGACGGCTCTGTATAGCAGAAGTGATTAGACGGCTCTGTATAGCAGAAGTGATCACATGGCTCTGTATAGCAGAAGTGATCGGACAGCTCTGTATAGCAGAAGTGATCAGACGGCTCTGTATAGCAGAAGTGATCGGACGGCTCTGTATAGCAGAAGTGATCGGACGGCTCTGTATGGCAGAAGTGATCAGACGGCTCTGTATATCAGAAGAGATCTGATAGCTCTGTATAGCAGAAGTGATCACACGGCTCTGTATAGCAGAAGTGATCACATGGCTCTGTATAGCAGAAGTGATCGGACGGCTCTGTATAGCAGATATAGCAGAAGTGATCAGATGGCTCTGTATAGCAGAAGTGATTAGACGGCTCTGTATAGCAGAAGTGATCAGACGGCTCTGTATAGCAGAAGTGATCACATGGCTCTGTATAGCAGAAGTGATCGGACAGCTCTGTATAGCAGAAGTGATCAGACGGCTCTGTATAGCAGAAGTGATCGGACGGCTCTGTATATCAGAAGAGATCTGATAGCTCTGTATAGCAGAAGTGATCACACGGCTCTGTATAGCAGAAGTGATCACATGGCTCTGTATAGCAGAAGCGATCGGACGGCTCTGTATAGCAGAAGTGATCGGACGGCTCTGTATGGCAGAAGTGATCAGATGGCTCTGTATGGCAGAAGTGATCAGACAGCTCTGTATAGCAGAAGTGATCACATGGCTCTGTATGGCAGAAGTGATCGGATGGCTCTGTATGGCAGAAGTGATCAGACAGCTCTGTATAGTAGAAGTGATCGGACGGCTCTGTATGGCAGAAGTGATCGGATGGCTCTGTATAGCAGAAGTGATCACACGGCTCTGTATAGCAGAAGTGATCACATGGCTCTGTATGGCAGAAGTGATCAGACAGCTATGTATGGCAGAAGTGATTGGACAGCTCTGTATATCAGAAGTGATTGGACAGCTCTGTATAGCAGAAGTGATCAGACAGCTCTGTATAGCAGAAGTGATCAGACGGCTCTGTATAGCAGGAGTGATTAGACAGCTCTGTATAGCAGAAGTGATCAGACGGCTTTGTATAGCAGAAGTGATCGGACGATGACAGCTGCTATTTCCCTAAAGAGACTAGTACATACACTAAAAAGGAAAAAAAGAATGTTTTTAAAAACTGGCCAGCTGGAAGCAATTTTGCAGATCTCTGGCATATCTCCTCCTGTTCCTCCATTTGCAAAAGAGGAGGTATCAGTCATGCTGCTGTTTTGTTGCCTTCCTATGGCCCCCTCCACGTCTCCTGGTGTTCTGGCCGGTCTCCTGGTATCTGCTCCATGCTCTGGACACTGTGATGACAGACACAACTGCCCTTCTCTCCACAACTCACATTGATGTGCCATCTTGGATGAGCTGCACTACCTGAGCAACATCTGTGGGTTGTAGAGACACCAAGTCATGCTACCCTTTGGGGTGAGAGCTATGACAACATTCTAAAGTGTCCAAAACAACAGCCAAAAAGGATGAGAATAGAGAGATGGTGTGTGGTCACCACCTGCAGAACCTCTCCTTTATAGGGGGGGTCTTGATAATTGCTGATGTCGAGCCCCAGGCTTTGGGGTACTCGGGTATCAGGCTGCAGGGGTGGCATCTGCCTGATCACATGTCCTGGGGGACTGTTCTTTTGAAAAGGGGTATATTTACAGGGGATTATATACAGTTTGTCGTGACGCCACCTGTAGTTTCTGGTGATGTTGCACCAGCGCCGCCACAGTCCGGTAGTTGGTAATACAGCTAGTTGGTAAAGTCCTCCACAGGTAGGGCTGGACCTCCGGGGCAGCATTCCTGTATAGGTGCAAGTTCATGCAACTGTCATTTGCATTGGTCGTATACAAAATTACAGTTAGCACTCCTGATGGTATGAGGACAGGTAGCTTAACGGGTGGCAGCAGGCAGATCCTAGGTGGTATGGTGGGACCCTCAGTGTGTGCCTACGCGCTCTAACCCCGTCTGTTCCTTCCTGCTCTCCAGTTAAATTTTGAAGCCTGACGACTTGAAATCTGTCCGACCTCCTTCCTTCTCTCACCCTTGCCGCCGTCGGGTAACCCTCTGCTGGCTGGCCGATCGTTCCTTTGGCGATGCCTGGTACCCTCTTTCAGTCTGGTCAGGTGCCCAGGAGAATTGTAGACTCCACGGGACTCCGGATTCTCTGTGGTCCTAAAGTATCCCACAGGTGCGGGCTCCAGTGCCCGGTAAGCTATCTGGGATAAACTTCCTCGAGTTCCTCACTCCCTTTGGCTGTCTGCTCCTGGAGAAGCTTTCTTTCCTTAAGCCCTTTCTTCTTCCACCATCTCTCCTCTTGGTCCCTCAGCCGAGTGACCTAGCAGCAAAAACCTCCAAGCTCAAAAGACCTCCTTGTTCCCCCTAGAGGTGATTTTATTCCCGCCCGGGTAACCTCTCATCGTGTAAAGCAGTGTGGGAGTGTTGGAATAGGGCAGGGGTCCCCAACCACCGGGCCGCAGACCGGGACCGGGCCGTGGGGGTCTCTGTGCCAGGCCACGGTGCCGCAGAGCACTACACACAGTGTGCTCTGCGGAGGCTCGGAACGGTGGATGCTGCTGCCCGGCCCGCCTCCCTGAATGAAATGTCACCGCCCACCTGCAGCATTACAGCGCCTCTGCGCTATACTTCAGATGTGGGCGTAGATGTACCAGCGAAGCAGTCGGCCAATCACGGCGCAGCAGTCGGGCCCTGATTGGCTAGTGGTTGCTGCGCTGTGATTGGCCCGGCTGCTTTACTCGTACATCTACGACCACAGATGAGGAAGAGAGCTGAGGCGCCGCAATGTTGCATGTGGGGGGCGTACCGGTGAGCAGTGTGTGAGTGGAAGTGTATGTGTGTTGCATGAGTATGATGACGGGGTGCACAATATTGGGGGCTGCATGGAGATAGTTGGGGCTGCTAGTGGAGGAGGACGGTGGAGGCTGCTAGTGGAGGACAGTGGAGGCTGCAAGAGAAGGAGGACGGTGGAGGCTACAAGAGGAGGAGGACAGTGGGGACTGCATGAGGAGGAGGACAGTGGGGGCTGCAAGAGGAGGAGGACAGTGGAGGCTGCTAGTGGAGGAGGACGGTGGAGGCTGCTAGTGGAGGAGGACAGTGGAGGCTGCTAGTGGAGGAGGATGGTGGAGGCTGCTAGTGGAGGAGGATGATGGAGGCTGCTAGTGGAGGAGGACAGTGGGGGCTGCAAGAGGAGGAGGACAGTGGGGGCTGCAAGAGGAGGAGGACAGTAGGGGCTGCAAGAGGAGGACCACGGTGGAGGCTGCTAGTGGAGGAGGACGGTGGAGGCTGCAAGAGAAGGCGGACGGTGGAGGCTGCAAGAGGAGGAGGACGGTGGAGGCTGCTAGTGGAGAAGGACGGTGGAGGCTGCTAGTGGAGGAGGACAGTGGAGGCTGCTAGTGGAGGACAGTGGAGGCTACAAGAGGAGGAGGACAGTGGGGGCTGCAAGAGGAGGAGGACAGTGGGGACTGCAAGAGGAGGACGACAGTGGGGGCTGCAAGAGGAGGAGGATGGTAGGGGCTGCAAGAGGAGGAGGACAGTAGGGGCTGCAAGAGGAGGAGGACGGTGGAGGCTGCTAGTGGAGAAGGACGGTGGAGGCTGCAAGAGAAGGCGGACGGTGGAGGCTGCAAGAGGAGGAGGACGGTGGAGGCTGCTGGTGGAGGCTGCGAGTGGAGGAGGACAGTGGAGGCTACTAGTGGAGGACAGTGGAGGCTACAAGAGGAGGAGGACAGTGGGGGCTGCAAGAGGAGGAGGACAGTGGGGGCTGCAAGAGGAGGACGACAGTGGGGGCTGCAAGAGGAGGAGGATGGTAGGGGCTGCAAGAGGAGGAGGACGGTGGGGGCTGCAAGAGGAGGAGGCTAGGGCTGCAAGGGGATGGAGAAATAAGACATTCCCCGCAAATAAGATGCAGTCCATCTTTTGGGAAAACAGGATAGTAAACCCCACCCCTTCTACATTGCCCCACCCAATATGATCAAAGTCCCACCCCTATAACGCCCCCTTTCCCACCCCTCGCCGGGCTTTGGGGAGATCACCTTTCTTGACGCCGGTCCCCGGAGCAAAAAAGGTTGGGGACCCTGGAATAGGGTACCACCCACCATCCTAGGGTCCACCTGCAGCTGGAGTATCTGCACCTCTTTTACGGGTGCAGTACCCCTCTGTGACGCCTGCTTGGCGGGGCGCCACACTGATCATTTCTACCTGTTGTCTGCTCCATTTGTACAACAGCAGGAGACATTGATTCACAATCAGTTGTTGCTTCATAACTGGACAGATGATTTCACAGAAGTGATTGACTTGGCGTTATATTGTGTTGTTTAAGTGTTCCCTTTATATTTTTGAGCAATGTACTTATCACTACCATGATTGTATTCGGTGGTGTAGCTCCAGGGGTACAGAGGTCAGAGTCGCACCCGGGGCCCTAATGC
>JARQOC010000002.1:38429029-38439429 GCA_033576535.1 Allobates femoralis | reverse complement strand
CAAGTTCTGAGGCCTCCCTGCTGTGCTTTCTCCTGTGGGTCCTTGCTGCTGCGCTTAAAGCTGAGCTGCGGCCCCCTCTCTCTTCCTCTCCTGCGTGTGCCTGTATGACAGGCAGCCTTGATTAGCCCCACTTCACGGGTGGCTGCTCCTAGGTTTTTAATGCTGCTTTGCCTCCGGGCACCTGGTGTGGATGGGGAACTTGGAATTCCCCACCCTCCAGCATTGGCTGCCAGGTCGTTAGGTCCTACAAAGCCTCGGCCTCCGCTGTCCATTTCTTGGCGCTTACTCCTCTGGGGTGAGCTCGACACTGCTTTACTCCCCAGGCTCTCCACGACTTCCTCAGTCCCTTGCTTTAGGTCCCTCAGCTAGGGTTAGCTATCCTGGAACAAGCTTAGCACTGCTCAAGTCCATAGGATGTCTTCTTCAGTACTGCTCCGTACTGAACTAACTACGCCCCTGACCAGAATTTATAGGGGAGCTGCCCTGAACCCGGGTGTAGATCTCCCCCTTCAGGCCTGAAGGCAGAAAGGTGTTGTGTGCTTTGGTTTTACCTGGTGTGAAATCCCTCTGTTGCTCTCAGGTATGACACTACCCCCCAAGGGAGATAATGACATTGTGGTACCGGACTCTGGGGTGCCACAGTAAGATTGGGCATCCCTCTGTCTTGGTGTGACAGCTTTGGCGCTCA
Organism: Allobates femoralis; assembly: GCA_033576535.1. Taxonomy (NCBI): domain Eukaryota; kingdom Metazoa; phylum Chordata; class Amphibia; order Anura; family Aromobatidae; genus Allobates; species Allobates femoralis. Next base: position 38,438,741 of record JARQOC010000002.1, on the reverse strand, counting down.
TTGCACCAGTAATGGGATCTCTGTGTGTCACTACTCTGCAGTGAGGCAAAATCTGAATGTGTCTGCTCTGTGAGCTTTACATGCGTCTCGAGACCCTCTCTTATTGCTTAATGTAGCTCTCAAGGTAAGAAAGCTTGGGGACCACTGGACTATCGTGAGCACAAAGCTGGAGGTGGTATGGGTCCTGAGCGACTAGATCGCACAAATGCTCTACAGGTATATCGATATTTAATCATGGCCAAATGTTGCCTTCTGAAAACTCTATTCCTCCAACACGAGACCATGGGTAGTAATGCTGTATTACAACGTGCTGTATTTCTTTAAAAAAAATTAAATTTAAAAAAAGTTTAAATTTTGTGTTATTTTATCTTTCATGGGCAATGGATCCCTTAGGTCCGTAGTTTGGAAGGTGCTTGTTCCCTCATTCCAGTCCTCTGTGTATTCCATGCAGATTTTTTTCCTGTGTCACACGGGGACCCTCAGATTCTCCCACTCACATCACCACGGCTATTTAACATGTTTATGTGAACACATACTGGCCTGCACCCAACCGCGAGCATTGTTGTTAGAGGGTGTGCGGCGCTGCACTTCAGCCAAATGTCCTTTGAGTGGGATTGACTGAATATATTCAGAAAAATAGGAGAAAGAAAAAGATTGTTTAGCTTACAGAAGGGGTGGACTTCTCAAAGCAAATCTGATGGAAAATATCTTTAAAGGGAACCTGTCACCCCAAATCACCCTTGTAAACTGTAAATACATGTCCCTGAAGCATAACACCACAGTCCTACACATCCCTTTGTGGTGTTTTACTTCAATATGAAAGTGCACTTTAGTCGTTTGCCAACTTACAAAATCCATGGCAGTGGGGCGTTCCCAGGCCTCTTTGTCCAAGAGGCGGTTCCCCTGTGCCGCTGTATTACGCCCTAATGGGCGTTTGTTCAATCTTTCTAGCGCGGGCACGAATCCTAATCTCGCGCCCGTGACGTCACGGTCATGTGATGCCGTGACGCGTCAATTCAGGGCGGGCGGGGCGCTGTTGTGTGACGCGCACCCGCCGACTTCAGTAAGCGATCTGCGCATGCGCTGAAGTTGGCCAGTGCGCGTTCACAGACAGAGGCGCATGCGCAGATCGCTTACTGAAGTCGGCGGGTGCGCGTCACACAACAGCGCCCCGCCCGCCCTGAATTGACGCGTCACGGCATCACATGACCGTGACGTCACGGGCGCGAGATTAGGATTCGTGCCCGCGCTAGAAAGATTGAACAAACGCCCATTAGGGCGTAATACAGCGGCACAGGGGAACCGCCTCTTGGACAAAGAGGCCTGGGAACGCCCCACTGCCATGGATTTTGTAAGTTGGCAAACGACTAAAGTGCACTTTCATATTGAAGTAAAACACCACAAAGGGATGTGTAGGACTGTGGTGTTATGCTTCAGGGACATGTATTTACAGTTTACAAGGGTGATTTGGGGTAACAGGTTCCCTTTAAGGTACCTTCTCACACAGCAATTTTGCAAGGCAATGTCACTGGCAATTTGCTGGTTGTAGTGAAATCATGGACACATTGTTCTATCTTGTGGCTGTGTACAAATGTAACAATGTGTCCATGATTTCACTGCAACCAGCAAATTTCCAGTGAAATTGCCTAGCAAAATTGCCGCGTGACGGTACCTTTAGAGATTGTTAATTCGAGGTAGCAACATCATGGCAGATATCGTTATGAGTACCGTGAGTAAAGCCCTCCAGAAACGTTAGATTAACGACAGCCGAACCAAAAACATCACTGTGTTCTGTCCGACAGTCCAATGTGTATGGGGCCTCTGACTATGGGCCGCTTCACACTGCGGCATGATCCGGTCCGGTTCTGTCCGGGAGGACCCAGACAGCTGTGGACCAGATCAGCACATAGGACCGGGGGGCTATTATGCCCTCCGGTCCTGTGTGCAGCGCGCGCAGCTGCAGCCACTGACAGGTCAGGACCACGCGGTGCTGTTGGGGTGCAGGATTCAGGGCACTGAATAACCGACAGACACGCAGATGTTGTTTCCTTTACCTTTACTGAGGTAGCAGATGCCAGGGTACAGTCCACAGTCAATCTTAAGAATCCTGGTACCCTGGAAGCAAGTTTGAGATCTCTTCACCCGGCTGGTTCTGAGGCCTCCTTGCTGCGCCTCTGCCTGCTGGTCCTGGTTACCTGTAGCTAAGCTGCGACCCTCTGCTCCTGCTGGACAGTCTCTCACTGGTATGGCAGGCAGCTCGACCCCTTCCCGGGTTCCACTTCTCTGACCACTGTCCGTGGGCTTTTCTATGCTGCTGTGCCTCCAGGTGCTTTGGTGGCCGGGAGACTTGGAATCTCCCATCTTCCGGTTTTGACTGCTGGGCCTAGAGTACCCGCGCAACATCGGACTCTGGTGTCCGATTCTGGCACTCTGCTCTGGGGTGAACCGTTCATAGGCCACTTTCCCCAGGCCTACTCCTCTTCTTAGACCCTTGCTCATGGGTCCTTCACGCTGGCTAGTGAGTATCCTCGGATGAGCCTGACACCGCTCCAGTCCGCAGGATGTCTTCTCCAGTCCTCCTAGGAACTGAACTGACTAATCCTGCCTCCTGCCAGAATTTATAGGGTAGACTCTCCTGGACCCGGGTTAGAGCTCCCCCTTCTGGTCTGGAGTCAGGAATGTGTTGTGTGCTGTGGTTTACCTGGTGTGGATGCCCTATCTTGCTTCCAAGCATGACCCTACCCCCTGAGGGAGGCAAGGCCATTGTGGCAATCGGACTCTGGGGTGCCACATATTCATGTACAGATGGTGGTTCTTGTGATATTGTCATGCACTAATGGTGGTTTCAGTAATGTACTCCTGTACTGACGGTGGTTCTTGTGATGTATTAGTGTAAGTATCCTTTTAATTTTTTGGTGGTCCATAGGATTGATTCATTATTATGATAGCATGTCCCTTGGACCAAAAAAAAAAAAATCTGTGTATCCTTGATTTGCAGGGTAACATGACACCTTTTAAATAAAAGAATGTCATTGATGGAACTTCCACATCAGATCTGGGACTGTGACCTTTCGGTTAATCCAGCTTTGGTCTTGCTTCCTCTTTTATCCCAGGTAATGACTCATATTGGTATCAGTGCCTCCAAATAGACCATTCTGATTACAGGCGGTAGATGATTGACTACTGTTTCTCAACATACTAAAAAAGACACAGTCATAGGTAATACAAAAACATTTACAGAGATATAGAGAATACGTGGAGGCACAGTCTAATAATTAACCAGCAGTCCACGGTGGTGATCTGGTCACCTGATCACACAGGACAGCCCCGTATTGACAAAAAGTGAGGCTGCTAAAGAATCCTTGAACTTCATACAACTCATGCCAAATTCAAGTCTAAAAATTGGGTATGACAGTCACCGACATGTTTTTGGGATGGGGCAATGGTCAAGTAACATTATCGTTAAATTATTAAATTATTATTATATTATTAATTGTTAAAGATTCTCTATCATTACGATTTCTTGAGAAATACAGGAACAGTCGCTTTCTGGACTTAATGCTCTTGCAAATTTCCATAATGTTGAAACTTTATTGTAATTGTGTAAGCACAGTATATGGAGAAAATTATTGGTCACAAATCTTACTCATTGAATTCAGGTTTTTAATTCAGTCCCATTGCCCTTGATATATAAAATCCAGAGTCATTGACTCTAGTATATAACTTCCAGCCCCATTGCCCCCATGCGTAACCCCTGGCCCCAGTGTCCCTGGTGTATAACATCCGGCCCCTTGCTTTAGCTGGTGGTGAAGATTTCACTGATATACCAGTGGTTCCTAGTACAGGACCATGCTGGCAACAACTTTGTTCATTACATATCTTCCCTACTAAATATCTATGAAGTAGAGGTCCCATAACATTATAGGGTGGGGGCCGAGTGCTGAGGAGCAGAGGACAGAAAAGTCACCACCGCTTTGCTGATCCTATAACTGCAGAGTCCAGACGTCCTCTGTAACATCAGTGCAAACATTGCACCCCCGGGAGCTTCATAGCCAAGCAGCTGTAGCGTACATCACCAAGCAAAATGCGGAGCAGCTGCATAGATCACAAGTACAATGCACGCGAATCACAAATGCTGAGCAGCTGCAGCCGTACATCACCAAGCACAATGCTGAGCAGCTGCAGCCATACATTACCAAACACAATGCGGAGCAGCTGCAGCCGTACATCACTAAGCACAATGCTGAGCAGCTGCAGCCATACAGTACCAAACACAATGCGGAGCAGCTGCAGCCGACATCACCAAGCACAATGCTGAGCAGCTGCAGCCATACATTACCAAACACAATGCGGAGCAGCTGCAGCCGTACATCACCAAGCACAATGCTGAGCAGCTGCAGCCATACATTACCAAACACAATGCTGAGCAGCTGCAGCCGTACATCACTAAGCACAATGCGGAGCAGCTGCAGCCGTACATCACCAAGCACAATGCCGAGCATCAGATGGAGCAGTGTAAAGCCACCACCACTGGAGGAGACGTGTTCTGTGCAGCTGCCGTACATCACCAAGCACAAGGCTAAGCATCAGATGGAGCAGGGTAAAACCATCACCACTGGACTCTGAAGGAAATGTGTTCTATGCAGCCGTACATTACCAAGCACAATGCCGAGCATCAGATGGAGCAGTGTAAAGCCGCCACCACTGGACTCTGAAGGAAATGTGTTCTGTACAGCCGTACATCACTGAGCAGAATGCAGAGCGTCAGATGGAGCGGTGTAAAGCCACCACCACTGGAGGAGATGTGTTCTGTGCAGCTGCCGTACATCACCAAGCACAAGGCTGAGCATCGGATGGAGCAGTGTAAAGCCATCACCACTGGACTCTGGAAGAAACATGTTCTGTGCAGTGATAGATCACACTTCTCTATCTGAATCTAATGGAGGAGTCTGGGTTGTTGAATGTCAAGAAAGCTTTACCCATCTGACTGCATTTTGCCCGCTGTACAGATGGTGGAGGAGGATAATGCTCTGGGTTATCAGAGGGTGGCTGAGGCCTCTTAGTTCCAGAGAAGGATTTTCCTAATCCTTTAGCATTTTGGACAATTGTAGCTTCAGCTTTGTGGCAACAGTTTGGGGGAAAACTCTTCTCTGCTCCCATGACTGTGCCCAGTGCACAAGGTCCATACAGACATGGTTGGGGGAGTTTGGTTAAACAATAAGACCAGGCTGCACTGAGCCAGAACCTCAGCCCATCCCACACAATTAGGATGATCTAGAATGGAGATTATGTGTCTGACCTCACAAATGCTCTTCTGGAATTTTGGGCAGAAATCTTCACAGATCCCCTCAAAGACAGTGGCGTAACAACGGCGGTCGCAGGGTCGCAGTGACAAGGCCAGTACCGGACCCGGGGTACAGGGGCCCGAGATCTTGTAGAGCTTCTTCCGAGAAGAGTGGGAGCTGTTTTAGCTGCAGAGGGACCAACTCCATATTAATTTCTATGGATTTAAAATGAGAGGTCATTAGCGGGAGGTCCTCTAGGTGCAATGTTAGTTGTCCCCAAACTTTGTCCATATGTGTATATATGATGTCTGGGATTGCACCAGGGTTTGTTGTTCTCCACATACCTTAGAAGGTTAAAGATTATTCTTTTATCACATTAATTGATTTCTCTCCTGTGCCATGTGGAGGTCCGAAGTCCATCATTGCTGTGTACATTTGGAGCTAAATATGGACAAACTGGTGATAACGGTAAAATGACTTGAGATTTACAATCACTTCCCAGTTGAACATTAGTGGTCAGAGAGAATATAATGTAATACTGATGATGCTGGGATTGTAGGTGAGGCCTCCGCTCAGACATTTCTTACGGTTGTATTTAGTCTCTGTGCAGTTCATTCAATTTACAGCAAATGTAGGACACACCTTGACCTGTCTGCTGTCCTCTATATTGTACAGTTGGTTTGGCTTTGTTGGTTGTAGTCCGTTTAGTAGACATATCAAATAACTATAGGGTTCCTCAGGGAAATATAGAAGGGGGGCCCAAGTCATCAACACATGAATGGCCCAGTAGCAATTCCAGTTTGGGATTGACTGGTCATACTAGTTTGTGTCTTCATGATCGTTTGGTGAACCTACGGATAACCATATTGTTCTCCTACAAGGTCAAATTTGTTAACACAAAATAGATTGACTGCACCCTATTTAGGGGCATTAAAGAAATTGTACTTACCCTTTAGTATGGTAATATTAGGGCCGTGTATGTGGGGACAAGGCTTGTTTGTACACTGACGAGCAAAAGGGTAAGAATGTTTTGAACTCTTGCTTTCAGCTTTGAGTGTGAGACTACCTTCATTTTATAGACAATCATCTTGGCTATCTCATACATGAATTTGACTTGCAACTATTTAGCATATGATTAGTTATGCAGATTCATGTCATGTCACTGCATTGTTACTGTTTTGCTCCTGTATACTACAAATTACAACTTCTCACATTCCCTAATAGATCCGTTTATTAGGTTGATTCGCTAAAGAAAGGTCACTGGTTTACATAAAGATGTCCCAAGAAAAAAAAACAGCCCAATCCATCTCATCCGTCTTTCCATTCAAACGCCAAGATGTTGACGTCCAGGCAAAATATCGGAGACAAGTTGGCTCATCACAAAGTCTATCAGCTCTGGTATGAGGAGGGGACCCATATGCTTCTTAAAAGTGAGGTTACAGATATCAATGCAACCATCGTGAGACGCACGTTACACAAGTCTGGAATGGTGGCCTGAAAAAGGTGAAGAAGAAGATGCCTCGACTTCAATATCATCATAGGAAGCGTTGGGTCGAGTTTGCAAAAAAGTATGAAAAGTGGTCAGTAGAAGATTGGAAACGGATGATTCGGAGCGATGAAAGACAATAGACAGCTCTGATGGGGCAAATGGGTCTAGAAGAAACAAGGTTAAGAAGGTGTGAATGGATTGAGAACTTGAAGGAATTGTCAAGTTTAGTGGAGGACTAGGGATGGGCGAATTACTCGCTACTATTCGGGACTTGCCCGAATAGTAGCGGACTCGGGGGACTCGCTACTCGCCGAGTTTCCTTAGGAATTACTCGGGGGTAGCGAGTCCCTGTACTTTTGCAGTGTATCTATACAGATACACTACAAAAGTACCCTAAAAGTTAATCTAAGGGGTTAAAAACAATAAACATTCATACTCACCTCCTGTACTCCTGTACCTTATGTACCGGGACCGGTACCGAAGACCTCTGGCTGTTACAGGACCTCCGAGACCACCGGGAGAAGATGGGGAAAAGGACCTTGCAGTTCAGCCAATCAGCATGCGGCTAGCGGTTGTTTCAAAGGGGTTGGATAGTTGTCTAGGATCGATGGTGGTCTCAATGCTGATCTATATGTAAGTATCCTACAAGACAAGTTACTTCATACACTCGAGTACTTTGGCTGCTGTAGGGTCTTAGTCATACAGGGTCTGGCTGGCAAATTTCACCTAGGGGGCAAGCACACAGCAGAGGCCCATGAGCAGTGAGCTTCAGGGGCAGAGCGGCCTCCCAGACCAACATGACAGATGGCCGGATGGCCCCAAAACTGCTGCTTGACCATTGGCCTGGGGGCATTTGCCCCCTGCCACCTGGGCCAGCCAGCCCCTGTAGTCATAGTACAAAGGTAACGTGATTGAGCGTCCTCAAATACTCTTGCAGTTAGGGTGAGCTATATATGTTGCAATAAACGTTATAGTTTTAATCAATTCTATGACGAAGTGCTGGATCTTTCTACATACATGAATCTTGCTTGGATCCGTAAATCTTTCTGTGCACCATCGGATAATTCTGTTTCTCATTAAGTTATATTGTGAGCTGGACTTTATTCTTTATATTGAAGCGAGTACTATGGGAATGAAAAGGATGACATAGTGTCCAGCAGGACAATGACCCAAAGCATACTTTGAGATTGGTGAACAAATGGTTCAATGCCAATGAAGTAGAGGTGCTGGGTTGGTCCCACAGTCCTCAGACCTGAATCCTATCAAACACTGGTGGGAAGAAGTGAAGAAAAATCTATTTACATCCCTAAAGGGCCCGTCACACACAACGATATCGGTAACGATATCGTTGCAACGTCATCGGTTTGGTGACGTTGCAGCGGTGTGACGATGAGTTGTTGATCACAGATTTATGAACCGGTTCATAAATCTATCATTGGTCGCCCGCTGAACGTGCAGCATGACTGCATGTGACTGCGGGAGATCAACGATCAGCGAGCTCCCAGTGCCGCACAGCAACGCTGGGAGCTGGTATCCAAGGTAAACAGCGGGTAACTAAGCGTTGCGCTCTGCTTAGTTACCCGCTGTTTACCTTGGATACCAACATGCTCGATGGTCCGGATCGCTGGTGAGTCAGCTCACCAGCGATCAGCCTTCAATGTCCCAGCGATCCCGATCGTTGGTGGGATCGCTGGGACATTGAAGCGTGGAACAGTGCCTTAAGAGAGGGGCGACATGCCTGAATCTGATCGAGATTTGCCCAAAAGGATTCAGACATTGCTGAAAGCCAAAGGAGATTTACAAAATACTAACAAAATTATAAAAATTCCAATTTTTAGGAGAAAACCAGTTACAATGCAGTGAAATGACAAGAATCTGCATAACTAATCATATGGTAAATATCTGCAAGTTAAATTGATGTATGAGATAGCCAAGATGATTGTCTACAAAGTGAAGGTAGTCTCAGTTTCAAAGTTGTAGGGGATGGTGAAATACGGAGCCTGAAATTCAAAAAAGAAAACATTGTTACCCTTTTTCTCGTCGGTGTAAGTAGCAACGTGCAGGAGCATCTCAATGAATTATAATATTAGCAAAAAGGGAATTTGTTTCACTGATTCAATACATAAAGTGAAACACATATGATCTATAGAGTCATCACACACAGAGGGATCTATTTCATGTGTTTATTTCTCTTAATGTTGATGATTATGGTTTACAGCCAATGAAAACCCAAAGGTCATTATCTCAGAAAATTAAAGTAGGGAGGATGAAGGGTCTGAGAGATAAAATATGACATAAATAGGTATCAGAGGCTTCACCTTGTGTGGTTGTGAGAGTCACAACCACTATAAAAGCAGATCACAGCTGCTGCAGTCCCCAGCATGGTGCATATAGAGTAGGGAGGATGGAGGGTTAAAAACCGTGCTGCCGTATTCCACCAGTCATCAAAGGGTGAATATAATATTGATTTATTAGTCAAGTTTCAGGGCTCCATGGCCCCTTCCTCAGGACAAATCAATATCATATTGCCATGTATCGTGGTGTTTCAAGGAGGCCTGAAACGCATTAAATCAATATTATATTCACCCTCCGATGTCTCGTGGAATACGGCAGCGTGGTTTTTAACCCTTCATCCTCCCTACTTTAATTTTGTGAGATAATGACCTTTGGGTTTTCATTGGCTTTAAGCCATAATCATCAACATTAACAGGAATAAACACATGAAATAGATCCCTCTGTGTGTAATGACTCTATATAATATATGCGTTTCACTTTATGTATTGAATTACTGAAATAAATGAACTTTTTGATGATATTCTAATTCATTGAGATGCCCCTGTATTTGGATTGAAGGAGAGACTAACGGACCCCTAGTATTCACCCTCGATCCCTGTTTTTTCCTGGGTAGGGCCATGATACAATTTATGCAATGTGGTTT
>JARQOC010000002.1:38411517-38428929 GCA_033576535.1 Allobates femoralis | reverse complement strand
GGGTGCTGGCTCCGGATGGGCTTTCTCTCCGTGGCTACACACTGGCTCTTCAGATTCTGCACTCCTTACACCCCACTCTTCCAGGACGTGTGCTTCTTGTCTTTACTGCTCAGCCTACCTTGGCCTACTGACTCCTTCCTCCTCCCCTTCTCTATTTCTACCATCTATCACTTGACCTGTTTGCTGTCCCACCCACTGTTCTCTAAACCCACCACCCCTTGTTCTGTATCCATAATGCATGAGTAAGTGGGTGAAGAGGACAGAGAGAGCAAGAGCCTGAGAAGACGCAGATGAAGCCATTCTGCAATAACCCCATTATGTCCACACCCTCGGGCTGCGAGGAGGAATGTGTGTGAGATCGTGCTGGCGAAGTGTTAATCAGGGTCATTTATTAACAAGAACATGGGAATATTCTGCTTGTGATCTAGCGGCCTCCTCCGCTGTGGTGGAGGGGGACCACAAATAACACAGATACAAGACTGGCACAGGGCACATATACCTAAACCTTGGCTGCTGGTACCAGTGGGTCGTTGCTAAATGGATAACCAAAAAAAACGAGGAATGCCCTCAAAACATGTACTTGCCAATTAGTTTCTCATTGAAGCTTAGGCTTGTTTGACATTTTACATTCATGTAAAATTTCCACTTTAGTTTATAAAGTACATTTTCTATGAGTAATGTAGGACTCACAGCTTTCTCTATAAGTGTCAGGAAGCAGGATTTCACAGCTTTCTCTATAAGGTCAGGAAGCAGACTCACAGCTTTCTCTAATGAGTGGTAAGTGAAGCAGAACTATAGACTTTCTCTATAAGGGTTCAGAAAGCAAGACTCACAGGCTTTCTCTATAGAGTGGCAGTGAAGCAAGACTCACAGGCTTTTTCTATAAGTGGTCAGAGAAGCAGGACTCACAGGCTTTCTCTATGAGTGGTCAGTGAAGCAGGACTCACAGGCTTTCTCTATGAGTGGTCAAGTGAAGCAGGACTCACAGCTTTCTCTATGAGTGGTCAGTGAAGCAAGACTCACAGGCTTTCTCTATAAGTGGTCAGTGAAGCAAGACTCACAGGCTTTTTCTATAAGTGGTCAGAGAAGCAGGACTCACAGGCTTTCTCTATAAGGGTCAGAGAAGCAGGACTCACAGGGTTTCTCTATAAGGGGTCAGAGAAGCAGGACTCACAGGCTTTCTCTATGAGTGGTCAGTGAAGCAGGACTCACAGACTTTCTCTATGAGTGGTTAGTGAAGCAGGACTCACAGGCTTTCTCTATAAGTGGTCAGAGAAGCAGGACTCACAGGCTTTCTCTATAAGTGGTCGGTGAAGCAGGACTCACAGGCTTTCTCTATAAGTGGTCAGTGAAGCAGGACTCACAGGCTTTCTCTATAAGTGGTCGGTGAAGCAGGACTCACAGGCTTTCTCTATAAGTGGTCAGTGAAGCAGGACTCACAGGCTTTCTCTATAATGGTCAGTGAAGCAGGACTCACAGGCTTTCTCTATGAGTGGTCAGTGAAGCAGGACTCACAGGCTTTCTCTATAAGTGGTCAGTGAAGCAGGACTCACAGGCTTTCTTTATGAGTGGTCAGTGAAGCAGGACTCACAGGCTTTCTCTATAAGTGGTCAGAGAAGCAGGACTCACAGGCTTTCTCTATGAGTGTCAGAGAAGCAGGACTCACAGCTTTTCTCTATAAATGGTCAGAGAAGCAGGACTCACAGGCTTTCTCTATGATGGTCAGTGAAGCAGGACTCACAGGCTTTCTCTATGAGTGGTCAGTGAAGCAGGACTCACAGGCTTTCTCTATGAGTGGTCAGTGAAGCAGGTCTCACAGGCTTTCTCTATGAGTGGTCAGTGAAGCAGGACTCACAGGCTTTCTCTATGAGTGGGAGAGAGAAGGACTCACAGGCTTTCTCTATAAGGCTGCCTTCACATTTGCGTTTGTGTCTGTATGCTGATGGCATGCAGACACAAACGCAATGAAAAGCAGGGTCATTTTGATGTGTCCGCAGCGGAGAATGTCCGCCTGCGGACACATCACTATGGAGCCCGGGCAGCCAATCGGCGTTGTCCGAGGGCGGGCCGGAGGCGGAGAACAGCGGCGGAGATCTCCTCCTCCCGGCCGCCGGTAAGCTTCGGGACATGTCAGCGGGGTTAAACAGCTGATCTGACAGCTGTTTGAATCTCCCGCGCCGACACCGAGAGGAGATGTCGGCGCGGGAAGATTCAAACAGCTGTCACATCAGCTGTTACTCCCTGCCTACACCACTATGAGATTACCGGCGGCGGGGAGGAGGAGATCATCAGAGGCTCAGCTGATCTCCCGGTGGCCGTCGGTGATCTCCTGTGACATCACCGGCGGCCACTGGGAGAGATTTCAATGGGTCCGCAGCGTTCTCCTGCGCTGTCAAGCGCAGAACACTTCGGACCCATTGACGCCAATGCATTCTTTTGTGCACTTGGGGAAGCTTGCTGATTTTCCAAGGTCCCCAAGCGCACAAAAAATGCAACATGCTGCGTCCCGGGTGCGGACGGGGGACCCTGGAGGGAGGAGATATCTTCCGCATCCGCACCCGAACGCAGCAAACGCTGCCAAACGCAGGCACTATGTGTTCCTATGTTAAACAAAGGAACGCAGTGCGCATGCGCTTGACTGCGTATGGGAACGCAGCATATGCTGCCTTCCTATACGCAAATGTGAAGGCAGCCTAAGTGGTCAGTGAAGCAGGACTCACAGGCTTTCTCTGAGTGGGAGAGAGAAGCAGGACTCACAGGCTTTCTCTATAAATGGTCAGTGAAGCAGGACTCACAGGCTTTCTCTATGAGTGGTCAGTGAAGAAGGACTCACAGGCTTTCTCTATAATGGTCAGGAAGCAGGACTCACAGGCTTTCTCTGAGTGGAAGAGAAGCAGGACTCACAGGCTTTCTCTATAAGTGAAGCAGGACTCACAGGCTTTCTCTATGAGTGGTCAGGAAGCAGGTCACATGCAGAAGGACTCACAGGCTTTCTCATGGGGTATGAAAGGACTCACAGGCTTTCTCTATTGTCAGGAAGCAGGACTCACAGGTTTCTCTATGAGTGTAGAGAAGCAGGACTCACAGCTTTCTCTATGAGTGGTTAGTGAAGCAGGCTACAGCTTTCTCTTATGTAGAAGCAGTGTTCACCAGCAAGAAGGACTCACAGGCTTTGTCTACAGTGGGGGAGAGAACCAGGACTCACAGGCTTTCTCTATTAGTCAGAGAAGCAGGACTCACAGGTTTTCTCTATGAGTGGTCGGAGAAGCAGGACTCACAGACTTTCTCTATGAGTGGTTGGTGAAGCAGGGCTCACAGGCTTTCTCTTTGAGTGGTCGAGGAAGCAGGACTCACAGGCTTTCTCTATGAGTGGTAAGAGAAACAGGACTCACAGGCTTTCTCTATGAGTGGTCGGAGACGTAGGACTCACAGACTTTCTATATGATTGGTCGGGGAAGCAGGACTCACAGGCTTTCTCTATGAGTGGTCGGAGACGTAGGACTCACAGACTTTCTATATGAGTGGTCAGTGAAGCAGGACTCACAGACTTTCTATATGAGTGGTCGGGGAAGCAGGACTCCCAGGCTTCTCTTTGAGTGGTCGAGGGAAGGACTCACAGGCTTTCTCTTTGATTGCTCGAGGGAAGCAGGACTCACAGGCATTAACTATATGTAATTGAGGTGAAGCAGGACTCACGTGCTTTTTCAATGAGTGGTCGAGGGAAGCAGGACATGCAGGCTTTCTCTATAAGTGGTAGGTGAAGCAGGACTCACAGGTTTCTCTATGAGTGGTAAGAAGAAGCAGGACTCATGGATGATGTGCTGTATATATTATTTGAAGGCTGTGCTGTATATATATGAAAACTGTGCTTTATATATTATTTGGAAGCTATAATGTATATATAATACGGAGGCTGTACTGTATATATTATTTGGAGGCTGTTGTGCTTTATATATTATTTGGAGGCTGTGCTTGGCTATATATATTATCTGGAGAATGCTGTTGTGGTGTATATAGTATTTGGAGGTTGTGCTGTATATATAATATGGAGGCTGTACTGTATATAGAATATGGAGTCAGTGCTGTGTTGCATACATAATTGGAGGCTGTGCTTGGCTATATTTATTATTTGGAGGCGGTGCTGGGCTGAATATATGATTTGGAGGCTGCTGCTGGGCTGCCAAAGCCTCCATATAATATATATAGCTCAGTACAGTCTCCAAATATATACAGTCCGCAGCCTCTATATTATATATACAGCCCAGCAGCAGCCTCTATCTTATATATACAGTCTGGCAGTCTCCAAATTATATATACAATCCAGCAGCCTCTATATTATATATGCAGCCCACCCAGACGTCTCTATATTATGTATACACAGCCCGCAGCTTCTATATTATATTCATGAATTGTGGTATGTGTTAAAGGGGTCCGCTGAGACTGTTTTGCCCAGGACCCACAGGAGTTGCAGCTGAATACAGGAAGATGACTATTGGGGTCTCCCATTTCTCCGTGGGCCACTGAATAGCTAGCCTATGGCTAGCCACACTTTGCCAACAGGCCATACATACGTTGTGCAGGTCTGCTTTAACTTAAAGGTACAAAGGAGAATGGTAGATGACCAATACATCACTATACATTATATATAGTGTATATATAGATCAGTAATACCCATACTCCCAACTGTCCATTCCAAGATTTCGTAAGCTGCCTAAGACATGAACTGTATCTGTGTCTCTGAGCTGCAGATACAGTTTATTAAAATGGTGAAGCAGGGAGCCATAACCTCACTGCTCCTCCATTCATCCGATGCCCTCTATGGCTCTGAGCAGGTGGCGTCATGATGTGACTGAGCCTTACATGGAGGGAAAACCTTTACATTTACTCTGGTCTGTTCATCGTGGGCATTTTCTTTATTAGCCAGTGCCCTGTTCTTTGTGCAGTGGAGGGGCATGTTTGGATCTTTACTAGGGGCATTACTTTTGTGTTGGTGCCAAAAATGACTGGTTGAGGGTAGTGGTGTGCATTAGCGCAGCGTCCCAAAAGCTGTCCATCTTTCTTGTGTTTCAGAGCTGGGAGGTGTGGGGTTACCTCTGTGCCATCAGATCTGCTCTGCTTATTAAATGTCCATTACTTCTCCTCTGGTGAGACCAGAGGCTGTTTATGACCTCAGCGAGGGACCGTGTCTCCATCAGGAACCTGTCCAGCTATTGTGAACTGATTTATTAGGGTTTAGACTTTCATGTGCTCATGAGCCAAATAATATAATGTGCTGCAATACAGAAATGCATTATTCCTATTGTAAGCACAAAATAAATGAGCCCCGGATAACAAAACCCATGCCAAGGCCGCATTTACAGTGCCGCGAGGATTAACTCTTATTGCATGGGGCTCTGTGTTATCATTTCAGATCATTCAGCTTCTTGAGATTTGGAAATGAATGCCTCTGTGTGTCTTCTGCTGGGATGTCTAGCGATCCCAAGAACGATAGCACCAGAATCCGGGAAGCGAAGATCTGCTCCATTCATTGTCTATAGGATCATCAGAAATAAACCACCTTTCCCGGCAGGGTCAGACTGGGGTGCCTAGCACCAATCAATACAATTAATTATAGGGTCCCACCTAAAGAGGTAAATGCAAATATACCCTAACCCCATTGGTCTATCTCTGTCCGCTGCATTCTCTATAATAATAATAATAATAATCTTTATTTATATAGCGCCAACATATTCCGCAGCACTTCACAATTCAGAGGTTCATATGCAAACAATCATCAGAAACAGTTATCAGAAAATACAATACAATACAATACAAAATACAATATGAAGCATAATACAATAATTAGAGCAAAATAATGACAGCCCTGCTCATAAGAGCTTACAATCTAGCAATGAGGTGGAGGGTGACAAAGTACAGGGGCTTATTTACAATGATGGTATAGTCAACTTGAAGAGATGTAGAACAGCTAGGAGCAGTATAAGTGGCCACCAACCATTATTATAGGCTATGTCTAAGTGACTTTGACTAGGGATCATGATAGGCCGCCCTAAAAAGATATGTTTTTTAGGGATCTCCTGAAAATATGTAAGTTGTGGATAGACCTAATTTCTTGTGGTAGAGCATTCCAGAGAACTGATGCACCTCAGGAGAAGTCTTGGAGCCGTGAGTGGGAGGTTCAGATAAATGCAGAAGTTAGTCTAAAGTCACTTCCAGAGCGAAGAGAACAGGTGGGGTGATAGACAGAGATGAGGGAGGAGATGTAGGGAGGTGCTGCACTGTGATGAGCTTTGTGGGTGAGAAGAAAGTAGTTTGAATTGGATACTATAGTGTATAGGCAGCCAGTGCAATGACTGGCATAGAGCAGAAGCGTCTGAGTAACGATTAGCTAGATAGGTGATCCTGGCTGCTGCATTAAGGATGGACCGGAGAGGGGAGAGTCTAGTGCGGGGGAGGCCAATTAAAAGAGAATTACAATAGTCAAGGCGGGAGAGAATCAGGGCCACAGTGAGGGTTTTCGTGGTTTCCAAGGTGAGAAAGGGGCGAATTCTGGAGATGTTCATCAGGTGCAAGCGGCAAGAGCGGGCGAGAGATTGTATATATGGGGTGAAGGAAAGATCAGAGTCAAACATAACACCCAGACAGCGAGCCTGCTGACTAGGCGTTATAGTGGTGCCGCACACTGAGAGAGATCTCAGATTTAGATACACTTCAATAGATAGTGGTCTAGGTTTACTTGCTGCAATGTCTCCATGGAAGTACGTGAAGAATACGTAGGGCAGGAACTGATATATACAATGGTCACAGCATGCTGGTATGTGGTTGTTAAGGGAAAATTGCACAATTTTTGGATTGACTGTCAATGGCTTTCCTGTTTTGCAGGTAAGCGAAGGTCATATCTGCATAAGTGCACAGACATATTTAATTTGAAAACCATGCAAATCTGTCATCAGACAAGACATTGTGCGTATAAACTCACTCTTTGGAGAACTACACATCCAAACACATACCACTTATTCATAGGACTCATGACGTACACCCAACACAATCCCAACATACACCCATGACACGCACAACACACACCCGACACATGCCCATCACACACTCAGCACACGCCCAACACATGTCTGACACATCCCCGACACATGCCCTATATTTGAATTGATGTGCAAATAAAGCTGAGAGAGGACCCCACTGACCATAAGAGCTTACACTCTACAGGAGAGAGGACCCCGCTGGCCATAAGAGCCGACACTCTATAGGAGAGAGAGATAGATGACTCCCCTGAACATAAGCGCTTACCCTCTAAAGGAGAGGGAGATGATCTCGCTGTCCATAAGAGCTTACACCCTACATAAGAGAGAGAGGATCCTGTTGACCATAAGAGCTTACACTCTACAAGGGAGAGAGAGAGGACCTCGCTGACCATAAGAGCTTACACTCTACAGAAGAGAGAGAGAGGAACCCACTGACCATAAGAGCTTTCACTCTCCAGGGGAGAAAGAAAGAGGACCCCACTGACCATACGAGCTTACACTCTACAAGAGAGGAAAGCAAGCAACATGATTAAAGAAGACCTGTCACCCCCCTGGTGCTTGGCAAACTAAATACAGCACTGAATGCAGTGTGTATTCTGCATTCAGAGAAGGGGTCCCCCATGTCTCTAACCCTCCTATAAGCTTTAAAAAAGACTTTCGAAACCTTGCAGTTAAAGTGAACCTGTCACCTAGATCAAGCACCCCAGACTATCACTGCCTGTCGCTGCAACACCCTATTAGTATTCTAACTATCCCTCTCTGTCTTTAGCGTTCCGGGTATGACGCCGAATGCATAATTTCTGGAACTGTGGGGTCGAAACACCTAGAAGGTGTATCGCTGACTTCAAGCTGCGCATTGCGCATGCTTTGTGGAGCACATTACATCAGCTCATCTGTGATCACAGATGAGCTGACATAATGTGCCCCAGAGAGCATGCGCAATGCGCAGCTTGAAGTCTGCGATACACCTTCTAGGTGTTTCGACCCCACAGTTCCAGAAATTATGCGTTCGGCGTCATACCCGGAACACTAAAGACAGCTCCAAGGCAGACAGGGGGCTCACATTGGAATTCCAATATCACGCCCATTGGGGCGTGATAAAGACACCAGGGGGGGGCAAAAAGGAGAGAAAGAGGATGCCCAGGGGTGCTAGTAACCCCCGCTTCATTAACATACCAGCCAGTAAGGTATAAAAACATTTTATAACACAGTCACAGCTCACATTTAGGACAGAGAGGGATAGTTAGAATAGTAATAGGAAGGTACAGGGACAGGTAGTGATAGCCTGGGTTGCTTTATCTAGATGACAGGTTCACTTTAAGAGTTTGCCTGGGTGGGATCTTATTAA
Organism: Allobates femoralis; assembly: GCA_033576535.1. Taxonomy (NCBI): domain Eukaryota; kingdom Metazoa; phylum Chordata; class Amphibia; order Anura; family Aromobatidae; genus Allobates; species Allobates femoralis. The sequence goes on along the minus strand of JARQOC010000002.1, from coordinate 38,420,547 downwards.
GAGGTCCTGGCTGCTGGCACAGTCCTACCTGCCTCTACCTTGTGTATTCCGCCCCCTCTATGTGTCTGTTGCCGCCTCCTCTTCTCCTGGGTCTGCCCTCCTCTTCTGCGGGGTCTGCCCTCCTCTTCCCTGGGTCTGCCCTCCTCTTCTGCGGGATCTGCCCTCCTCTTCTCCTGGGTCTGCCTTCCTCTTTTGCTGGGTCTGCCCTCCTCTTCTCTGAATCTGCCCTCCTCTTCTCGGGTCTGCCTTCCTCTTCTCCTGGGTCTGCCCTCCTCTTCTCCTGAATCTGCCCTCCTCTTCTGCGGGGTCTGCAATCCTCTTCTGCCTGGGTCTGCCCTCCTCTTCTCCTGATCTGGCCTCCTCTTCTGCGGTCTGCTCCTCTTCTGGGGTCTGCCCTCCTCTTCTCCTGGGTCTGCCCTCCTCTTCTCCTGGGTCTGCCCTCCTCTTCTCTGGGTCTGCCTCCTCTTCTCCTGGGTCTGCCCTCCTCTTCTCTGGGTCTGTCTCTTCTCCGTCTGCCCCTCTTCTCCTGGGTCTGCCCTCCTCTTCTGCTGGATCTGCCCTCCTCTTCTCCTGGGTCTGTCCTCCTCTTCTCCTGAGTCTGCCCTCCTCTTCTCCTGGGTCTGTCCTCCTCTTCTCCTGAGTCTGCCCTCCTCTTCTGCTGGGTCTGTCCTCCTCTTCTCCTGGGTCTGCCCTCCTCTTCTGCTGGGTCTGTCCTCCTCTTCTCCTGGGTCTGCCCTCCTCTTCTCCTGGGTCTGCCCTCCTCTTCTGCTGGGTCTGCCCTCCTCTTCTGTGGGGTCTGCCCTCCTCTTCTCCTGGGTCCGTCCTCCTCTTCTCCTGGGTCTTCCCTCCTTTTCTGCGGGGTCTGCCCTCCTCTTCTCCTGGGTCTGCCCTCCTCTTCTCCTGGGTCTGTCCTCCTCTTCTCCTGGGTCTGCCCTCCTCTTCTGCTGGGTCTGTCCTCCTCTTCTCCTGGGTCTGCCCTCTTCTGCTGGGTCTGTCCTCCTCTTCTCCTGGGTCTGCCCTCCTCTTCTGCTCGGTCTGTCCTCCTCTTCTCCTGCTCTGTGTGACGTCAGGAGCAGAAGAGGAGGGCAGACCAAGGAGAAGTGGAGGCGGCAGCAGACACATAGAGGGAGCGGAACACATAAGGTGAAGGCAGGGAGGATTGGGCCAGTAGCCAGGACCTCTTAACAAGATCCCACCCAGGCGACCTCTTAACTGTAAGGTTTCTAAAGTTTTTTTTAAAGCTTACAGGAGGCAAGAGACATGGGGGACCCCTTCCCTGAGTGCAGCAGACCTGCTGCATTCAGTGCTGCATTCAGTTTGCCATGCACCAGGGGGTGACAGGTCCTCTTTAAATTGAGTGATTTTTCAATAAACACGAGATGTATGTACAGATCCTACAGACAGATCAAGAACTCCAATACAGTTTTCCAGAGCAGCGACTGACAACCTGGTTATAACCACAATACATGAAAAACAATTTTGAAAACACTTATCATTTTATTACCTTTTTAGGTATTCCAGATATCAAATGATATCTTTCTGCACGATAATTACTAGATTGCTGGGGTCTGACCACTGAGACTAGGACACCAGGACATCAAACTTTCTAGATTTCTGGAAGTAGCCGAGCACTTACTAGACCATCTCCGACAGGTCCATATAGATTGAATAAAGGGGCCGGGCACAAGCACAACTGGTTTTCTGGATCCCAATAAATCTTGAAGTTGGTACGTGATAACCTTTAATATCTGGAATGCAATTTAAGCTCCTGAGCCTCAGGGCAACATTTGTACCAGTACTTCCCACCCATCACATGTCATTTGCAGTAATATTTCTCACAAAATGAGTCAATCCTTAAAGAGTAGCAGTTAAGTTAATTTTCAGTTCATAAATCAATATAATACATGTAAAAATTATTCTTTAAACCTCCACTGGTCAAACATAGGGTCAGAGTGTAACAAACGCACAATTTTTCACCCTAAAGCCCTTAGGTCTCTTGGTCAGATTCCAAGGTGGTGGACTCTAGAGTAGTGACCTGTTGGCATTGGGTGCGCTGTGCAAGTGTCAGTGTGGTAACCTCAGGGGTTGTGCTCTCGGCGACCTGTAATCCACCTAATGGTGGCCGAGCTTACTGTCATTGGTGGATCCCCTTCAAAATGAACACAGACACAAAGTCCCCCAATAAAAAGGGAATTTAACAGTGGGATATAGTGCTTACACAGTGTCTGCCCCTATGAGAATCTGATGGTGGTGATAGTTGTTTGTGCAGTTAATCATCAATCATGAAGGAACACATAGGATTTGGGAATTAAATTAGATTTGGAAATATTTACTGGTAATTTCAAGATGGATGACTGTATACACGTGGAAGGCAGTAGCTGCTCAGATTTTGCAGTTAAAGGTCATGGATATGCAGACTTCTGAGGGATATAATCCTAATCAAATCAATTTTCTGGTTCCAAAACATTTCTTCTGCTAATCTTATATTCCTTTCTTCTTAGGACAAAAGCAATCTCTTCACATGGCTGCCATCAGCTCTATCTCCATTCCTTTCTACCCCCGACTCACTATTCCACACTGCAGCCAGGGTTTGTCCCTCTCCCCTGCATGTGACTCTTACCTTTTACAGCTGCAGTCATGAGCTGACTGCCAAAAGAAGTTTCTGAAAAGAAAGGGGGGCGATTAACCTATCAGCAGGTCTCACAATATCCAATATACACAGGATTCACAGTATTTGCATGAAACACACTATTCTTCTGGTATCCCATGTGCAGGCCCGCCAATAGGGCCTTAAAAGCCATACAGCTGTATGGGACACGAAGATAAGTGGAGGGGGCGTGGCCATATACAAACAGCAGGGGGGGCCCGGGCGCGCTGGCTGTGGGCGGGGCCATTTGGAGCAATGAGGCCCGCCCCATTTGGCCAGCAGCAGCAGTGGCACAGTCACTGTCTAGACTACAGTAGTTCATACGCGCTGCCTGCGCAGCTGACCTGAGTCTCGTCGAGTCGTCGTGACTCGTTATCATCATCACACCAGCCAGGGGCGGGGTTGGGGTCGTCCGTCACACACACACAGGCTGGGGCTGGCTGGGCAGGCCAGCAAGTACAGGGAACCGCCCAGCCGCCCAGGCACGACCACCACCATCTATTATCCTGTGGGGGCCCGCCTGGCCCGGCGGCCCGCCCATCCACGCTCACCCCGGGCCCAGAGGCCTCAATGCACAGAGCCCAGGGAACCGCCCAGCCCCCGCCCAGGCACGCCCACCACCATCTATTATCCTGTGGGGGCCCGCCTGGCCCGGCGGCCCGCCCATCCACGCTCACCCCGGGCCCAGAGGCCTCAATGCACAGAGCCCAGGGAACCGCCCAGCCGCCGCCCGGGCCCGTCCAGCCATTATTATCCTGTGGGGGCCCGGCCCGCCCACAACATGCCTTAAAGCACAGAGGGCCTGCCCAGCCTCTATTAGCCTGTGGGGGCCCGGGATCCCCCCATTGTTCTCCACCTGCAGAGCAGCACGCTACATAGCTGCTCTGTTCTTACAGGACCTGTGATGATGTCACTTGGAGGGGAGGAGTCAGGGGGTCACATGATCAGCTCCTCAGTTGTCATGGTGCTGGATGAGGTAAAGTGTATCTGTGGTCAGGATGGATTTACAGTGTGGATGTAGCAGAGCCGAATGTATACGAGGTGTATGGAGCTGAGCCACGTATGTATGAGGTGTACGGAGTGGAGCCGTGTGCGTATGAGGTGTACGGAGCAGAGCCACATGTGTACAAGGTGTACGGAGTGGAACAACGTGTATGAGGTGTACGGAGCAGAGCCACTTATGTACGAGGTGTACAGAGCAGTGCCAAGTGTGTACGAGGTGTACAGAGCAGAGTCGAGTGCGTACGAGGTGTACGGAGCTGAGTAGCATGCGTGCGAGGTGTACGGAGCTGAGTAGCATGCGTGCGAGGTGTACGGAGCTGAGTTGCGTGCGTACGAGGTGTACGGAGCTGAGTTGCGTGCGTACGAGCTGTACGGAGCTGAGTTGCGTGCGTACGAGGTGTACGGAGCTGAGCCGCGTGCGTATGAAGTGTACGGAGCTGAGTTGCGTGCGTACGAGCTGTACGGAGCTGAGTTGCATGCGTACGAGGTGTACGGAGCTGAGTTGCGTGCGTACGAGGTGTACGGAGCTGAGCCGCGTGCGTATGAAGTGTACGGAGCTGAGTTGCGTGCGTACGAGGTGTATGGAGCTGAGTTGCGTGCGTATGAGGTGTACGGAGCTGAGCCGCGTGCGTATGAGGTGTACGGAGCTGAACCGCGTGCGTATGAGGTGTACGGAGCTGAGCCGCGTGCGTACGAAGTGTACGGAGCTGAGCCGCGTGCGTACGAAGTGTACGGAGCTGAGCCGTGTGCGTACGAAGTGTACAGAGCTGAGCCGGTGCGTACGAAGTGTACGGAGCTGAGCCGCGGGCGTACGAAGTGTACGGAGCTGAGCCGTGTGCGTACGAAGTGTACGGAGCTGAGCCGTGTGCGTACGAAGTGTACAGAGCTGAGCCGCGTGCGTACGAAGTGTACGGAGCTGAGCCGCGGGCGTACGAAGTGTACGGAGCTGAGCCGCGTGCGTACGAAGTGTACGGAGCTGAGCCGCGTGCGTACGAAGTGTACGGAGCTGAGCCGCGTGCGTACGAAGTGTACGGAGCTGAGCCGCGTGCGTACGAAGTGTACGGAGCTGAGCCGCGTGCGTACGAAGTGTACGGAGCTGAGCCGCGTGCGTACGAAGTGTACGGAGCTGAGCCGCGTGCGTACGAAGTGTACGGAGCTGAGCCGCGTGCGTACGAGGTGTACGGAGCTGAGCCGCGTGCGTATGAAGTGTACGGAGCTGAGCCGCGTGCGTACGAGGTGTACGGAGCTGAGCCGCGTGCGTACGAGGTGTACGGAGCTGAGCCGCGTGCGTACGAGGTGTACGGAGCTGAGCCGCGTGCGTACGAGGTGTACGGAGCTGAGCTGCGTGCGTACAAGGTGTACGGAGTGGAGCCACGTGCGTACGAGGTGTGTGTACCAGTGGTAATCCCCAGCGGATGCCGCTCCCACTCTTATAGTCTCGGCTGCCTTTGCCGGTAGCATTCTTCTCCAGAGTCTCTGATAATAATAAGTAATCGAGATCTGCTGCCATTTTCTGGAAGCTTGTGACCCCTGGCTCCAGAGCTCACTTCACCCCCTCAATGGGTGGGGGCCCTGGGAGAGATCATACATCTCTGTGGCTCCTGCAGAGCTCAGCTCACCCCCAGTCTGTGTCCCTAGCCCTCTGCAGTGCTGTATATACTCTTTGTCCTGTATATTGTACATATAACAATCTCCTATGTGATGTATTTGATTTACAAAACTTATTGTCACAGAGTCGACTGCGCTCCAGACCAACACAAAGCTGGAAGATCAGAAATCACCGAACATCGCAGGACACAGAGAAGCAGCTGCAGCCATCAAATTAGGTGAGGCAATTAATTTAATCTAGCCGGTAATTTTCATTGTGATGTGCGGCCCCTAAATGATGGCAGAAATTTCCAAATGTCCCTCCAGCAGCAAAAAGGTTCCCCACCCCTGTACAAGGTGATGAATAACAGCACCAGTATTATTCTGCCTCATGTGGCATTTATTGTTCACATCCCTCCACAGCTCTGATAAAGAACAATGTATAGAAAGAGATTAATGTGTGACTGGGGAGGACGTGGTGCAGAAGGGGAGTTTCTCCAATAGTGGGTGGTGAAACTATGGAAGGTTTGATGGGTGGAGGCGGAGCATCGGTGGAGGCAGAACCTGGATGGAGGCGGAGCTTGGTGGAGGCGGAGTTGGGGTGGAGTCTCAGGGGGGCCCCAAAATTTTGCTAGTAAGGGGCCCCAAAATTTCTAGTGGCAGCCCTGGGGCCCTTCAGTTTCTTCCCACACTTAAAAGACATACTGATAGAGTAATAATAATATTTATTCATTTATATATCAGCATTAATTCCATAGCACTTTACATACATTGGCAACACAGTCCCTGTTGAGGCTCACAATCTAAGCATCCTATCAGTATGTCTTTCAAGTGTGAGAGGAAACCCACACAAACACAGGGAGAACATACAAGCTCCTTGCAGATGTTTCCTTAGTGGGATTTGAACCGAGGACTGCACTGAAAGGCTGCAGGTCTAGCCACTGACCCACCATGCCACCCAGGATAGTATGTTTACATTGTGAGCCCCAGTGGGGACAGTTATGCATATGAATTTAAAGCGCTATGGAATTAATAGCGCTATATAAATCAATAAATATTATATATATATTGTGATAATTATTATTGGGAAGATTATGTGAGGAAAGATATTCGGAGACTAGTTCAGAGATATAGTAGTGGCTTTTTAGGTCAGTGTTAGTAGTTTATACTGAATTCAATGAGGAATTGGGAGCCACTGGAGGGATTTGCAGTGGGGAGAAGCCAAGGAGTAGCAAGGAGAGAGGTGGGTTAGTCATCCAGCAGAGTTAAGGATAGATTTGTTAGCAGGGAGGCCACAGAGGAGGATGCTACAGTAGTCAAGGCGGGAGATGATGAGGGCCTGAGGGTTGAGGAAAGGATGGATTTCGTAAATATTTTTGAGCTGGAGCCAACAGGAGGTGGCGAGGGCTTGGAAGTGTGGTTTGAAAGACAGGGCAGAGTCTAGGGTTACCACAAGGCAGCGGATTTCTAGTACTGGCAAAAGCGTGATGCTATTTACCATGATAGATCAGGCAGGGAAGATACATGAGATAGAGGAAAGATGATGCGTTCATACTTGTTCATGTTAAGCTTTATGAAGCAAAAGGAGAAGGTTATGGCTGGTAGACACTCTGGAATTCTGTACAGCAGCAATGTGACATCTGGGCCAGAGAGGTAGATCTGAGTGTCATCAGCGTACAAGTGGTACTGGCAGCCATGAGACTTTGAGTTTCTCTAGGCCAAGGGAATAGATAGAGAAGAATGGGTGTCTTAGGATGGAGCCTTGTGGGACTCCAACAGAAAAAGGCTGGGATGAGGAGATAGTATGGGAGTGGGAAAGACTAAATGTGTGGTCAAAGATATGAAGAGAATCAGAATAGGGCAAGGTCTTTCACTAAAGGAAGAGAGAATCTGTACTAGGAGGGAGTTGTCGCCTGTATTGGAGGCAGAGGACAGGTCTAGAAGGAGAAAGATGGAGAACAAGCATAATCCATTTGTAAGATGGATGAAGCCCTGAGGAAACGGGCGGCACACATAGGGTTAATAAAACCAGTAATCTCCTCAGAATGCGTTGCTACGGTGATGACGTCACCGGGCAGACGCTGCCAGGCGGGAGAAAGCGCCGCCAAAAATGACTTTAATTTAATTGGCCCTCATTCTCAGAGGGGGCTATATAAAGGGGGGCAAGAAGCCACGGAGGCCAGTGCAGCATTAATTGCTGAAGAAGACGCTACAATGGATTCCCTCTTTGAGCAACTGATGAAGAGGGCAGAGAGCAGCGGTGGCGAAGCCTGGCTGAGGAAGTGCCTATCCAGCTCCAGCAGTCCCGATCATAGGGACAGAGATACGGCATCCAGAGCCACCCCTGTGGACAACAGCTCCCAACCGGCCCGGAGGAAGAGTACACGGCAGAAGCGCGGGAGAAGAGAGACGTACTCACCATCGGGTCCCCGGCGGGCATCTGGTAAGATGATAAAGAAAACCGGAACTAATTTGCAGCGGCCGCGGGGACGCAGTTCCGAGGCGCACCCGGAAGTTACAGATGAACTTGCCCTCACCGGGGCGGGACTTCCGGCCGCCCAGCCGATGACGAGCCGACCGGCTTGCAGAGGGGACCCTTCGGGTCCTCAGGTTTCCCACCTCACCGGAGCCCAGACCCTAGTTTCCCCTCATGCTAGCATTAGAAGGGGTAGTTTAAGCAGCAGCACCAGCGAAATCCTAGGGTGCTCTGCTCAGAGTGACTGGCCCCATGACACACAGCACAGCGGCACCATTATAACCCCCAGCCCAGCAGTACATAACATGGAAGCTCAACCGGTCGGGCCACAAACTGGGTTCCCCTTGTCAGGCCCCCTTCCTTCCTATGACCAACTCCTGGCAGCTTGGGCTGGTACCCAGTCAGCTGCTACAACCAGCAATGGCCAGGGTGAAATACGCCCTTTGTCACCTGCCACCAGACCTGAGGAAGCCAAGTCATACCATCACCCAGCCCTTGCCTATGAGCTCAACACACCCCGCAAGCAAAAGAGCTATAACAGCGGGGTGTCAGCTCTCCAGGCGTGGGGCTATAGAGCTCCGCAACCCAGCGGGAGTTCGGATTGAGCCACCCCTCAGAGCCGGGACCACCGAGACGACTACGTCAGTGCCCAGGGACAGATAGCCGCGATGGGCTCACCACCAGCGTCGATGACAGGTGAGAAACAATTCTATGTCGGTTTGTGAAATGTTATCTCCTCAGTTGCTGTCGTCTATTGCGGGTATGGTGCAACAAGCTGTGGCTACAGCTTTGAGGCAGATACCCGCAAAGCAGGGGTACCTTTAAATTGGACCACAGACGACTGCTAAAATAGGAATACCAGAGACGTCCTTTAAGGAGGCTCTACCATGCGAGATCTCCCCTTTAGGTTTTCATTTAAATATGACAACTAAAGAGAAGATATGGGGAGGAGAATTCGTAGACCTATTCTCTCTCTTGCCGTTCTTGTGAGCCGTTTAAATTTGAACGGCGTGACATAAAGACGGCGAGGAAAAGAAAAAGGTCTATAGGTCATTTACAAATTGGTTGCAAGGTTTTTTTAATTTATGCTGCGGTGTTGGTTTGAAAAATTCCGGGCGCTTGTCCTGGGCTTTTTCAAACACATCGATATAATACTTGAGGCGTACCGTAATTTTGGAGGAGTGGCATGGTTAGCTTACGACGAAGCATTTCGACAAAAGCTGGCCATCCACCCCTCGCTAAAATGGGGAGTCAAAGACGTCGTCTTTGGCTCCACATGATGGCCCTCAAAGACAAAAAGAACGAAAAAAAGCGCCAT
>JARQOC010000002.1:38391071-38411417 GCA_033576535.1 Allobates femoralis | reverse complement strand
AAAAACTCAAATACTCAGTGTGTGCACGTGGCCTTAGTGATACATCGCTGGAATCAGGCACTCAGCCCCTACATTATGCTGCCCTCAGATTGTGTAGCAAAAACTTGCTAAGAGATACCCTTTACCATGTAGGATGCGAAAAGATACAGCAAATCTAAATAAAGCCTTTAAGTCGGGATGTGCCACAAGTGTCTGTCCATCCTGATCTGTATTCAACGTGGGGCTTCAGAGCTCTGAATCTGGTATAATAGCAGTGAGTGGGAGCGAGGATTACATGTAACAAACATAGCCAAAAGCTTACTGCATCTCCATGATACCCCGACAAAATGTCTCCAGAACAGTTCCCAGAGGTGACGGAGAAATTCATTTGCCAGGGCCAAAATATCCAGAGTAAACACAGCTGCTGCCTCTCCCATGGATCTGCACTGAGCACAGAAAACATTTCACATGTGGGCGTCCATAGAGAGCACAGAGGGGTTACCAGACACTGTATGGAGGGTCAGGATGCAGAAGGATGCCGAGGATAAAGCCGCAGTCCTCCACATGTGCTGGCCGTAGTGTTGCTGCTCTGCTCCATTAAGGCGAATAGTGCAGTGATGTATACAACCTGTGGACAGCCATACTTTTCTAGTCAAAGACAAACCAATGTTTCTTTGCAAACTAAGGCCACAGTCGCACATTGAGTATTAAGTGAGCTTTTACCTCAGGATTCATAAGACAAAACCAGGAGTGGGTGATAAATACAGAAGTGGTGAGCTGTTTCTATTATACTCTATTGGACTACAAATCCTGAGGTAAAAATCTCACCAAATATTCAGTCTAAGGCCGCGTGCACACGCTGAGTACCGTATTTGGTGAGTTTTTTACCTCAGGATTTTTTGACAAAACCAGCAGTGGGTGATAAATACAGAAGTGGTGACGTGTTTCTATTCATCCGATTGGGAAACAAAACCAGGAGTGGAACAAATACTGAGGTAAAAAAAAAACTCTCCAAAATACTCAACGTATGCACGTGACCTTAGATCATGAGCCCTCTGAGTATTTGGTGAGTTTTTTACCTCAGTATTTGTAAGGCCCTCCCTTCACACTACGTTTTTTGCCTCTCCGTGTGGCTCCTTTAAATTTGAAGGACCAGACAGACAGGCACAAATCTGTGTAAAGCTTTCACACCTGCGGAAGGTATAATTTCGGCAGATGTCGCCAGATCTGTCGTGTTATGGCTGACTTGCGGCACCGATCCAGCAAGCCCCATTCATTTTCTATGGGGCGTGCTGTATTGCCGAATCCGGCAGATCTGATACTTGCAGATGCACAAAAAAAAAAAAAAAAAAAATGCTGCTAGCAGCGTGGATTTTTTTGCAGTGCTGCAAGCACAAGTGCCGGATTCGGCAATCCCGCACCCTACCGCAAGCCCATAGAGTATGAATGGGGCTTGCCGGATCGGTTCCGCAAGTCAGCCATTATACGACAGATCCGGCGTTATCTGCAGGGAATTACACCTACCGCAGATGTGAAAGCAGCCTATATGGATTGCATTTATGCTCCCGGACACTGCTTTTTGAAGGATTATTTTTGCGCGCATAAAAGTTTTGGCAATTGCTGCCATAGAAAATAATGGAAAGAGAGCGAGCGAGAGAGAGCGGGAAAGAGGGAAAGAGAGCGAGCGAGAGAGCGAGCGGGAAAGAGGGAAAGAGAGCGAGCGAGAAAGAGAGAGGGAAAGAGAGCGAGCGAGAAAGAAAGAGGGAAAGAGAGCGAGCGAGAAAGAAAGAGGGAAAGAGAGCGAGCGAGAAAGAAAGAGGGAAAGAGAGCGGGAAAGAGAGCGGAAAGAGAGCGGGAAAGAGAGCGAGCGGGAAAGAGAGCGAGCGGGAAAGAGAGCGAGCGGGAAAGAGAGCGAGCGGGAAAGAGAGCGAGCGGGAAAGAGAGGAGCGGGAAAGAGCGAGAGCGCGGGACAGAGCGCGGGACAGAGCGCGGGACAGAGCGCGGGACAGAGAGAGAGCGGGACAGAGAGACGAGCGGGACAGAGAGAGAGCGGGACAGAGAGAGAGCGGGACAGAGAGAGAGCGGGACAGAGAGAGAGCGGGACAGAGAGAGAGCGGGACAGAGAGAGAGCGGGACAGAGAGAGAGCGGACAGAGAGAGAGCGGGACAGAGAGAGAGCGGGACAGAGAGAGAGGACGAGGAGCGGGACAGAGAGAGAGCGGGACAGAGAGAGAGCGGGACAGAGAGAGAGCGGGACAGAAAGAGAGCGGGACAGAAGAGAGCGGGACAGAGAGAGAGCGGGACAGAAAGAGAGCGGGACAGAAAGAGAGCGGGACAGAAAGAGAGCGGGACAGAAAGAGAGCGGAACAGAAAGAGAGCGGACAGAAGAGAGCGAACGAAAGAGGAAAAAAGAGAGAAACATAACACAAATGGATTGCCATATAGACCTAAGGCTGGTTTCACACTGCGTTTTTTCACTGATCAGGTTCGATCAGGTTTGTGTGCCAAAACCAGGAGAGGAACTTGCAGAGAAAAACTATAATTGAAAGACTGACACCTGTTCTGAGCTTTGGAGACACTCCTGGTTTTGAAACACAAAACCTGATCGAACCTGACCTGATCTGACCGCAGTGTGAAACCAGCCTAAGCCATGCCCATAGGAATACATGGGAGGCTGCATTGTCCTTGCCATCATACACAGAAATGGTGAAGACATTTCTGCATGCAAATATGTGCGCATACCCTTATTATCCCTCTAGAAAACAGGTAAATAGAAACACACTGCTGTGTACAGATGAATGTCTATGTACCTGTATAACCTGTCTGTAGATTAAACGTTTAGCTCCTGCCCGCAACTCTAGAGGATGCCGTCTCTATTCCCAGTGACACTCAAAAAAAAAAATTGTGATATTTTTGCAATTGTTTATATAAAATTACCAAAAAATAATAAAAACAATCTGGATTTTTTCACTTCTGAAATACAGGTACATAGAAATACACTGCTGTGTTCAGATGTATCTATGTACCTGCATAATCTGCTTCTGGGTTGCCTGCTGCACTACTATACGAAATACTCCTATTTCGCTCAGTGTGGGCAGTAGTCATGTAGTAGATGGAGTGGGGTCATATGTTACATACTTTAGATATGCGTATATAATCCTATTTTGTGTGATACACTCACTGAGCTGGACTTCGGCCTGTATCTAACTCTACAGCGTGTTACTCTAGGCGGATCCAGCTTCAGTATACAATACAGCGAGCACCACAAACTAATAGAAGCTGTGCTGCAGCTGTCCTCAGTGACTGTCTACTTGGCAGTATCACACTGCAATCACCAACAAAATGGCTCCTGTCTGTCATCCTAAACATCATCCTCCCTTATCCTTTTGCAGGCACCCAGAAGAGGAGGAGAGGGTCACACATTATACTACTGCTCCCTCAGAAATCTGTTTACTTCTTTGGGAGCATTGGTGTAATGTAATGGGCATTAGCTTGAAAAGTTTGGGGAAGGGGGGGGGATAATTACCAGGAGCATAAATAACGGAAATTCTACCCATACCCCAACAAATATACACATATATATATATATTATATAATATATTTGAAGGGGTAACAGTAAAGCATATCTCAAATGCGCAGCCCTTACACAGCAATTTTGGTTTTCTTGAGCCCCCTGGACTACTCAGAGTAAAACTAGCCCTCCACACACAATAAAGGGCCCCACATAGCCCTCCACACACAATAAAGGGCCCCACATAGCCCTCCACACACAATAAAGGGCCCCACATAGCCCTCCACACACAATAAAGGGCCCCACATAGCCCTCCACACACAATAAAGGGCCCCACAAAGCCCTTCACACACAATAAAGGGCCCCACAAAGCCCTCCACACACAATAAAGGGCCCCACAAAGCCCTCCACACACAATAAAGGGCCCCACAAAGCCCTCCACACACAATAAAGGGCCCCACATAGCCCTCCACACACAATAAAGGGCCCCACAAAGCCCTTCTCACAGAATAAAGGGCCCCACAAAGCCCTTCTCACAGAATAAAGGGCCCCACAAAGCCCTTCTCACAGAATAAAGGGCCCCACAAAGCCCTTCTCACAGAATAAAGGGCCCCACAAAGCCCTCCACACACAATAAAGGGCCCCACAAAGCCCTCCACACACAATAAAGGGCCCCACAAAGCCCTCCACACACAATAAAGGGCCCCACAAAGCCCTCCACACACAATAAGGGCCCCACATAGCCCTCCACACACAATAAAGGGCCCCACAAAGCCCTTCTCACAGAATAAAGGGCCCCACAAAGCCCTTCTCACAGAATAAAGGGCCCCACAAAGCCCTTCTCACAGAATAAAGGGCCCCACAAAGCCCTTCTCACAGAATAAAGGGCCCCACAAAGCCCTCCACACACAATAAAGGGCCCCACAAAGCCCTTCTCACATAGACTTCCATAGCGCTCCAATTATTATTAATTTAAAAAAAAAAATTGCACCACCTTTCCCTTAAGGGTACCTTTACACGTGGCAACTTTTCTAGGAATTTCACTGGCAACTTAATGGTTGCAGTGAAATCATGGACACATTGTTACATTTGTTCACGGCAACAAAATAGAACAATGTGTCCATGATTTCACTGCAACCAGTAAATTGCCAGTGAAATTGCATGCAATGTTGCGACGTGTAACGGTACCCTTAAAGAAACCTGACAGTAAATGCTCAATGTTCCTTCAGCAACCAGAGGTGAGACATTACAAGGTCTACTAAAATGAATGCACTGCTGATGCAGAAATAACAAAGGAACTGCCTGCACCCTTGTAGCTGTGCCCTCCCCATGCCTTCCTATGAGAATGGCACCTGTTCTTGTATATATGAGTGAACAATGTGTAGCATCAAAACTTTACAATTGTAAAATAAATTACAGCATTATAAAAGCTTTAATCACCAACCACAGAGATGATAAACTCCCCATCATCACAAAGGAATGTCTGTACCTGAAAGGTACAAATAACAATGGTTGCCCTCCATCTGCCCTTTCCCTGGTAGCTGCACCTATAGTCTCCCTTTATTTGCCCAGTCGTTGGCAGCTGCACCCATGGTCGCCCTCCATCTAACCTATTCTTGGCAGCTGCACCCATAATTGTCCTTCATCCACCCTATTCATGTCAGCTGCACCCATGGTTGGCCTCCATCCGCACCGTCCCTGGCAGTTGCACTCAGTCGCCCTTCAATTGCCCAATCTCTGGCAGTTGCACCAATGGTCACCTGCCATCCACCCTCTCCCTGACAGCTGCCCCAATGGTCACCATTCATCTGCTCCGACACTGACAGATGGACCTATGGTTGCACACCATCCACCCAGTTCCTGGCAGCTGCCTCTGTGGTAGCCCGCCATCTGCCTTATCCCCGACAGCTGCACCCATGGTCACCCTCCATCCGCCCTGTCCCTGACAGCTGCACCTATGGTTGCCCTCCACCTGCAGCCATGGTCACCATCCACATGCCCTGTCCCCAACAGCTACACCCATGGTCACCCTCCACCCGCCCTGTCCCCGACAGCTGACTCAGTGGTCATCCTCCATCTGCCCTATCCCTGGCAGCTGCACCCATCTGAACCGCCTCACAGCCATAGCTGCACCCATAAGGTACCTTTACATGCGGCAACTTTTCTAGGAATTTCACTGGCAACTTACTGGTTGCAGTGAAATCATGGACACATTGCTTTATCTTGTTGTTGTGTACAAATGGAACAATGTCTCCATGATTTCACTGCAACCAGTAAGTTGCCAGTGAAATTCCTAGAAAAGTTGCCGTGTGTAAAGGTACCTATAGTCGCACACCATACACAACATCCCTGGCAGCTGCACCCATGTGCAGAACCAACAACCGCCATAAAAAGGGATTCACGTGCAAGATGTGGGCTGATCAGAGATGAGACCCTGTAGATTAATCTAGGAGGTCCCAAAAATTCCAGTGTGTCATTTTGTACACGAGGAGAGGGATCATTGTTTCTACACGCTGGCGCCCAATACATCCAGAGAGCGCTGCAGCGCGATAAACAGGGCACAGTAACAGACTACAGTCATAACACCGGTTTCTTCGGGAATTTACATGAGGATTCGTGATCTGGGCCCTATAATCACTGGCTCTCCTCATACAGCAGCACTGGGTGGTGGGTGCACGATGGTTACATTTGTATCAGTAGGGGATCTGTTAATAAAACTTTCACCAAGGACCCAGTTTTACAGTTTGTGCCACAAAAAAGGCTCCTATTATTATGTGCATTTGATCGATTTTTGCATTTTGATGAAAGATAAACTAAAGGCCCCGTTACACGGTACGAGATCGTGAACGATATCGCTGAAACATCAAGGGTTTGGAGTCATTGAAACGACATCGTTAGGACGTCATTGCGCGTGACACCGAGATACAACTACGATAAATCGTTGGATTACTGAATCCAGATTTGAGAACATGTTCTCAAATCAGACGATCAACGATCAGCCAACCTGCTGCATCGTTGTGTGTGACACCGCGATAACTAGGTCGTTCACGACTTCACATATTCTCAGCAATGAAGAGGTGTCGTTCGCTGGGTTGTGCGAACGATAGCTGCTCGCTGGATCGTTGGTGCGTCGTCCACGATATCTAGGTGTGTGACATCTCACCAACGATCTCTAAACGATGTCCTAACGACCACGCGCCCGTGATGGCCGCTTTACACGTTTCAATATCGTTGCGATATCGCAATTCAATGGCTTGGGAGCGCGCATTTAGTGCTCGTTTCTCCCGCATCGCATTGGAGGTTTAGACGTTGCGATTTCTGAATCCAACGTCCGTGCGATTTCTACGCCCCCCCAGCCCAGGAACGACCATTTACATGGGAGTGAATGGGTGACTTAGAACTTCACATCGGAATTGGGCTGTCACACAGCACGATCCGGCTCCAATCTCCATTCAATATCGGAGCATTGAATAGCACGCTCATTCAATCCCCGATATCGCATTGACATCGTTCCTGCATCGTATTGGACGTTCACACCATACAACGCAGGAACGATATCGGGTCCAACGATCGAACCACGTGACTTTTCATTGAAATTGGACTCCAATATCGCAACGTGTAAACCCGCCATGAGACCGTTGGCGATCTCGTTGCAACATTGAAACATGTAACGGTACCTTAAAAGAAGGAAGCCTCCTTGTGTCACCATTTATCAAGACAGAAACACTTCCAACATTCGGGCTGTGCAACAGCTTAGTTTTTGCACCGAGGTGACGCATTGTTATAGACACCATTTTGAGGTAGATAAGATGATGTGATCGCCCAAAAACATGAAATTCTAGGACCTTCAATTTTTATTTATTTTATATATAAAATCGATCAGATTAATTTATTTTATTTTTTTTATAGATCGGACTTTAACAAATGCAGACATAAAACAATACACAAAATACACATTTGGTAATTGTTTAATTTTTTAATGGGGCAAAAGGGAAGGGGTGTTTTTTTTTTTATATATATTTATTTTTTTTAAGACTCCCCATAGGGGACTAGAAGCTGTGACTCTCTATCACTTGTGCTTTACATGGCGGTGCATCAGCATTACTATGCATAGTGATAAATCACACTCTCCTATGGATGTCAGATTAACCCATGGGCACAGGATTCTTCAGTAGAGATTGTAGAGGAAAAAGCACAGGCAAAGCTCAGCTCCACCTACAGCGGTAAAAGGCAAGTAATAGCTGAACAAATCAGCCATCAGGTGCCGGGAAAATGAAGGCAAGATGCGAGCCAGCATCAAAGTCAGGAAGTCAACAAGTGACGTACCAGAATGTCATTTGTCCGGGTAAGGGGTTTAACTGACAAACAGACTGATAATATTCATAGGCGTTACCAAAAGTCTGGCTCATATGGGCAGTGTTATCACACTGGTGACTTATTACTATTTATATAGCACCATTAATTGCATGGTCCTGTACATGAGAGAGGTTACATACAAAATTATAGATATAGTTTACAGTAAGCAATTAACAGTGACAGACTGGTAAAGAGGGGAGAGAGCCTTGCCCTTGTGGACTTACATTCTACAGGATATTGGGGAGGACACAGTAGGTCAGGGGTGTGGCAGCTCCGGTGGCAGAGGGGCGGCAGCCGCTCCGGAGGCGGTTGGGTGGCAGCTCGGTCATTGCAGGCTGTAAGCTTTCCTGAAGAGATAGGCTTTCAGGCTTCGTCTGAAGGATCCAAGCGTGGTGGATAATCAGACGTGTTGGGGTGCAGAATTCCAGAGGATGGGGGATATCTGGGAGAAATCTTGCAGGCAGTTGTGTGAGGAACAGATAAGTGAGGAGGAGAGGAGGTGGTCTTGAGAAGATCGAAGATTACGTCAGGGAAGATATCGGGAGATTAGTTCAGATATATAGGGAGGGGACAGGTTATGGATGGCTTTGTAAGTCAGTATTATGGTGGGTTTACACGTTTCAATATCGTTGCGATATCGCAACTCAATGGCGCGGGAGCGCGCATTTAGTGCACGTTTCTCCCACATCGCATCGGAGGTTTACACGCTGCGATATCGGGATACAACGTCCGTACGATGTCTACGCCCCCCAACCCAGGAACGACCATTTAACATGGGAGTGAATGGGTGACGTTGAACTTCACATCGTAGTTGGGCTGTCACACAGCACGATCCGGCTCCAATCTCCCTTCAATATCGGAGCATTGAATAGCACGCTCATTCAATCCCCGATATCGCATTGACATCGTTCCTGCGTCGTATTGGACGTTCACTCCATACAACGTAGGAACGATATCGGCTCCAACGATCGAACCACGTGACTTTTGATTGCAATTGGACTCAGATATCGCAACGTGTAAACCCGCCATTAGTAGCTTGAACTGGATTCATTGTGGAATTGGAAGCCAGTGGAGGGATTTGCAGAAGGAAGAAACAAGGGAGTAGCGAGGAGGTGGATTAGTCGGGCAGCAAAATGGAGGACAAACTGGAGAGATGCAACAGTGTTAGCAGGGAGGCCACAAAGGAGGATGTTGCAGTAGTCGAGGCAGGAGATGATGAAGGAATGTACAAGAATTTTAGTAGATTAACCCCTTCAGGACCCAGCCTATTTTGACCCTAAAGACCTTGGCCTTTTTTGCAATTCTGACCACTCTCCCTTTATGAGGTTATAACTCGGGAACGCTTCAACTGATCCTAGCGATTCTGAGATTGTTTTTTCGTGACATATTGGGCTTCATGCTAGTATTAAATTGAAGTCGATAATTTTTGGGTTTATTTGTGAAAAAAATCAAAAATATGGCAAAAATTTTGAAAATTTCACAATTTTCACATTTTTAATTTTTTTTTCTGATAAACAAGAGAGATATGTGACAGAAAAAAGTTATTAAATAATATTTCCCACATGTCTACTTCACATCAGCACAATTTTGGAAAAAAAATTTTTTTTGTTAGGACGTTATAAGGGTTCAAAGTTCATGAGCAATTTTTCAACCAAAATTTACAAAACCATTTTTTTTAGTGACCACATCACATTTGAAGTCCCTTTGAGCGGTGTACATGACAGAAAACACCCAAAAGTGACACTATTCCAAAAACTGCACCCCTCAAGCTACTCAAAACTACATTCAAGAAGATTATTAACCCTTCAGGTGCTTCACAGGAACTAAAGCAAAGTGGAAACAAAAAATGGATATTTTAATTTTTTTTTATCAAAAATGTTCTTTTAGCCTCAATTCTTTCATTTTCACATGGGCAACAGGATAAAATGGATCTTAAAATGTGTTGTGCAAATTCTCCCGAGTACATCGATACCTCATATGTGGTCATAAACCACTGTTTGGGCGCACGGCAGGGCTCAGAAGTGAAGGAGCGCAATTTGAATTTTGAAGCTAATTTTACATTCAAAAAGTGAAATTGCGCTCCTTCCCTTCTGACCCCTGCCGTGCGCCCAAACAGTGGTTTATGACCACATATGAGGTATCGGTGAACTCAGGAGAAATTGCCCAACAAATTTTAGGATGAATTTTATGCTGTTGCCATGTGAAAACGAAAAAATTTAGGCTAAAAGAAAATTTTTGTGAAAAAAAAAAAGTACTATTTTATTTTCACATATCAATTTGTAAAGCACTTGGGGGTTCAATATGCTCACTACCCATCAAGATATGTTCCCTGGGGGGTCTAGTTTCCAAAATGGGGTCACTTGTGTGGGAGCTCCAATGTTTAGGCACACAGGGGCTCTCCAAACGCGACATGGTGTCCGCTAACAATTTGAATAAAAATCAGCTCAAATTGTTAGCTGTAACCATGTTGTGTTTAGTGAGCCCCTGTGTGCCTAAACATTGGGGCTCCCCCACAAGTAACCCCATTTTGGAAACTAGACCCCCCAGGGAACGTATCTAGATGCATATTGAGCACTTTGAACCCCTAGGTGCTTCACAAATTCATCCATAAAAATGAAAAAGCACTTTTTTTTTCCCACAAAAATGTTCTTTTTTCATTATTATGGATCAATTTGTGAAGCACCTGGGGGTTGAAAGTGCTCACTATGCATCTAGATACATTCCTTTGGGGGTCTAGTTTCCAAAATGGGGTCACTTGTGGAGGAGTTCCTATGTGGAGACGCACAGGGGCTCTCCAAACGCAACATGGTGTCCGCTAACAATTTGAGCTAATTTTGCATTCAAATTGTTAGCGGACACCATGTCACGTTTGGTGAGCCCCTGTGTGTCTCCACATTGGAGCTCCCCCACAAGTGACCCCATTTTGGAAACTAGACCCTCCAAGGAACGTATCTAGATGCATAGTGAGCACTTTGAACCCCCAGGTGCTTCACAAATTGATCCATAAAAATGAAGAAATAAGTTTTTTTGTGGAAAAATAAAAGAACTTTTTTATTTTTATGGATCAATTTGTGAACCACTTGGGGGTTCAAGTGCTCACTATGCATCTAGATACGTTCCTTGGGGGGTGTAGTTTCCAAAATGGGGTCACTTGTGGGGGAGCTCCAATGTTTAGGCACACAGGGGCTCTCCATACGCGACATGGTGTCGGCTAACAATTGGAATTGTTAGCGGACTCCATGTCGCGTATGGAGAACCCCTGTGTGCCACTAGCATTGCCACCAGCACAAGGACAACTGGAAGAGTTGGGGTACAGCACCAGAAAATGGCACCTCTAATGTGCTATTTTCTGGGGTCGCTGTGGGTTGCAATTTGCAGCGTGGGGGGGCCACAACATTTGGGTCTCTCCACGATGAGGATTGCAGCCCCCCAACTGCCAAGTTGTACCTGGCTGGCATCCAAAAATAAGGCAAAGCTCCTTGTCATTTTATTGGTAGAAGTAAAAAAAAAAAATGGCATGGGGCTCCGCCATATTTTTGGTCCAGCCAGGTACTACTTGGCAGCTACGGACTGCCAGCAACCCCCAGCTGCCTCGTTGTACCTGGCTGGTAACCAAAAATACAGCGAAACCCATTTTTTTTTTTTTTCTAGGACTAATTCTAGAAAAAAAAATGGCATGGGGCTCCGCCATATTTTTGGTCCAGCAAGGTACAACTTGGCAGCAACGGACTGCCACCCACCCCCAGCTGCCTCGTCATACCTGGCTGGAACCAAAAATACAGCAAAGCCCATTTTTTTTTTAATTTCTAGAACTAATTTTAGAAAAAAAATTACGTGAGGCTCCGCCATATTTTTGGTCCAGCCAGGTACAACTAGGCAGCTGGGGGCTGGAATCCTCAGCATAGAGAGGCCCAAGCGTTCTGGGCCCTCCATGCTGCGAATTGCAGCCCGCAGCCGCCCCAGAAAATGGCGCATTCATTGAAGCGCCATTTTCTGGCGCTGTACCCACGCTCTTCCAGTTGCCCTGGTGGCGGTGGCTAACTGGGTAATAAAGGGGTTAATGCCAGCTTTTTATTGGCAGCTGGCACTAAGCCCGAGATTCATAATATAGGGCCAATGTTAGACCCGCCATTAGGAATCTCTAGTATGGTAAATAGTCAATAAATACACACAGAGAAAAATCTTTTTATTTGAAAAAAACAGACACAATTTGGACTCCATCTTTATTATATAAAGATCCGACGTAGTCCACAACGAAGGTCCCACGACGCTCGATCGCTCCGACGTAGTCCACAGCGAAGGTCCCACGACGCTCGATCGCCTTTGCTTTCAGATCGCTACTCTGGAGCCCGATCCGCCAGCATGGTGATTGAGCTACAGAAAGTGTTCTGAGACCCCAGGCGCAGTGACCCACTATGTGCATCACTGCGCCTGGGCTGCCAGATCGCTTTCCGCAGCTTGATCCCCATGCATGGGGATCGAGCTGCGGAAAGCGATCTGGCAGCCCAGGTGCATTGACCCACTATGTGCATCACTGCGTCCGGGCTGTCAGATCGCTTTCTGCAGCTCGATCCCCCTGCATGGGGATCGAGTTGCGGAAAGCGATCTGGCAGCCCAGGCGCAGTGATACACATAGTGGGTCACTGCGCCCGGGGTGTCAGATCACTTTCTGCAGCTCGATGCCCATGCAGGGAGATCGGTCTGTAGAGCAGCGATCTAAGAGCCCGGGCGCAGAGACCCACTATGTGCATCAGTGCGCCCAGGCTGTCAGATTGCTGTCCTCAGGATCCAGCTGTAGAAAGTGATCTGACAGATCCAGCACAGTGATCCACAGTGATCACATAATGGTCACTGTGGATCACTGTGCTGGAGCTGTCAGATCACTTCCTGCAGCTGGATCCTCAGGATCCAGCTGTAGAAAGTGATCTGACAGATCCAGCACAGTGATCCACAGTGATCACATAATGGTCACTGTGGATCACTGTGCTGGATCTGTCAGATCACTTCCTACAGCTGGATCCTCAGGATCTAGCTGTAGAAAGTGATCTGGCAGCTCCAGCACAGAGCTGTCAGATCGGAGGCGGCGGGACTCACAGCATAGAAGACGAGGAGGAGCGGGACGCAGCAGTCACAGGACGGAGCAGGCCGCCGGAGGGGTGAGTGGGAGAGGCGATCGCCGCTCCGGTGATCGGGGGGGCAGGAAGGGGGAAAGAGGGGCCTGACAGGGGATGGGGCACTTAGGAGGAAGCGGGGGCAGTCAGGAGGAGCCGGGCGGCAGGAAGAGGAAGCGGGTGCAGGGACAGGAAGCGGGCGGCAGGCACAGGAAGCCGGGGGGGGGGGAGGTAAGAAAGATGAAGAGGGGGCAGGAAAGAGAGTTGGGGGACAGGGGCCAGTTAGAGGATGACAGGGGAGCAGATCGGAGGGTAGGGATAGCAGGGGCAGGCAGGGAAGCATTACAGGCGTGGTGATTTTCACTTTCGAGTGCCAATCACCGCACCTGTAGCCGGGGGGGGTGGGGGCAAATCGACCCCCCCCTGGGGTGTTTTACAACTCCCCATGTACCTGCAGGCCGAGTGACAGGTCAGTGACACCCTCACTCGGCCTGCAGGAGCCCGATCATTCCATGGCCCACCCCCTGGGCCATGGGTCGGGAATTAACTGTTTTTCATGGCCCAAACGGTGGGCCAAGGGTCGTGAAGGGGTTAAGGGGCTGAGGTAAGGACGGATCCTGGAAATATTCTTCAGCTGTAGGCAATAGGAGGTGGCAAGAGTTTGGATGTGTGGTTTGAAGGAGAGGGAAGAGCCGAGAGTTACTCCGAGGCAGTGAATTCTAGGTGAGGGAGAGAGCATGATGCCTTTCTGATTCCATATGCAGCTGCTATGTGGTTTTTACCCACATCTCCACTGCCCAGTAAACCCAATGTTGAGCATTCAGTATATTTAATTGTTTCCTTGCACTCAGAGCGGTGCCCAAGCAGTTTGTCCACGTGCTGCCTCCCGGGTCGCAGTACTTGTGGAGATCATGCTTGAATGAGTGATTTGCACAAGCCCCCCGATTCCTCTCCTGCTGTACATAGGGACGCCCGATTATCTCAGCCTATCGTCAGCATCAGGAATTCCATGTAGAGCTCGAAAGGGAGCAGGAAACATGCTCCTCAGTACCGTAATTCATCTAAGTGAGAGAAGCAATGTACAACAGGGTTGGAAACTCCAGGCCTCGAGGGCAGTGCAGGTCCTCAGGATTTCCTTAGTATTGCACAGGTTATAATTGAATGACCTGCACAGGTGATGATTTCAACCCCTGTGCAATGCTAAGGAAATCCTGAAAACATGACCTGTTGGCGGCCCTCGAGGCCTGGAGTTCCCAAGCCTGTACTACAGGATGGAACTGTACATAGAGGGGCTGAGAGGAGTGATGTACCGCAGGATGGGGCAGTGAGGCTGAAAGGAGTGATCTACTGCTGGATAGCTCTGTGCATAGAGCAGCTGAGCAGACCTGTACTGCACGATGGCTCTGTATATAGAGAGGCTGGAAAGTTATGTACTGTAGGATGGGGGTGTATATAGAGGGGTTGAGATGAGTGACATACTGCAGGATGGGGCAGTGAGGCTGAGAGGAGTGATGTACTGCAGGATAGCTCTGTGCGTAGAGCAGCTGAGCAGAGCTGTACTGCACTATGGATCTGTATATAGAGAGGCTGAAAAGTTACATACTGGAGGATGGGGGTGTATATAGAGGGGTTGAGATGAGTGACATACTGCAGGATGGGGTTCTGTATATAGAGGGGATAAGCAGAGTAGTACTTCATAATGAGTTTGTATATAGAGGGTCTGAAAGGAGCGATTTGCTACAGGAAGGGGTTGTATATAGGTGGAATGAGAGGAGTGATGTACTGCAGGATGGGATTGTATATAGGTGTGCTGAGGGGAGCAGTACTCCAGGATGGAGCTATATAGAGAGACTTCATTAATGCATTGCAGGATGAGATTGTATTTAGAGGTGCTGAGAGGAGTGATGTACTGCAAGATGGGGCTGCATGCAGAGAGGCTGAAGAAGCAGTACTGCAGAATGAGGCTGCATATAGAGAGGTTTTGCAATGTTTTGCAGAATGAGGATGTATATAGAGGTGCTGAGGAGTGATGTACTGTAGGATGGGGCTGGACACAGAGAGGCTTTGCAATGTACGGCAGGATGAGGATGTTGTGATACAAATGAGACAAGTATGAGTGTGTGACTGGGTTACGATAGGTATCCAGTTTTCAGCATAGGTGATTATGGAGGTCATGATGCCCATATGCCACCATCTTAGAGCGTTATGCTATGATCATGAAGATTTAACTTTGTGACAAGCAACATATTGGAGAACCTTGAAATGTTATATCTATAACATTCCTAAGGTTTTTTGTAATCAGTAACAGACAACATTTGAAGCACAGGGCTATTGTCAAAAGACAGGCCAGTGGCAAATAAGACCTTGAGGCAGTTCAAACAAAATGTAAGGCTACGTTCACACATTGCGTATTTTGCCGCGTTTTTTTACGCGCGCTTTTCAACATACGCAATGTGCCTTTTGTCTGCCAGCAAAGTGAATGGGAAATTCACTTTGCAGTGCAGACATTGCGTAAAAATACGCAGTGCGTTTTCCGGGAGAAAACGCAGCTCCGTAAACAATTGATATGTCAATTGTTTACGCAGCTACTTCTGCGTATTCTCCCAGAGGGGAGGAAGAATCCTGCTTCCTCCTCCCCTCTGTGACAGCTGTGGCCGCCCATTAGATTTCACAGTGTGTTAATATACACTGTGAAATCTAAATTAAACAAAAGCAAGTGTCTGAAAAATAAAAAAGAATCAATACTTCACCTGTCCGACGCCTTCTGCCGCTGTGCGATCCCTTGTTCCAAGTGAAATCTCTTCTGACAGGACCTGTGGTGATGTCAGAGGGGCGTTCCCGGGCACTCGCGGTCATGTGATACATATCACATGACCGCGAACAGCCAATCAGCGCTGGGAACGCCCCCCCTCTGACGTCACCACAGGTCTTCTCAGTACACCTCTCACTTGGAACCGGAGAGCGGCAGAAGGCACCGGACAGTGGGAGAAGGCACCGGAGAGGTGATGTATTCATTCTTTTTTTATTTTACATACATTTGCCTCTGTTTAATTTAGATTTTGCAGTGTATATTAATACACTGGAAAATCTAATGGGGCTGTCACAGAGGGGAGGAGGAAGCAGGATTCTTCCTCCCCTCTGACATCACTGCGCTTTCTGGAGTACAGAAAGCGCAGTGTGTGAAAGCTCTGCGTATTTTGCTGCGCTTTTTTGCGCAGCCAAAAAACACGGCAAAGAGCGCAGCAAAATACGCAAATGTGTGAACGTAGCCTAACCTTGAAGCATTGTGCTGTGGTCAGAAGACATGAGAATTTCAAACAGACCCTGAGTCTGTTTGAACAGACCCAGGTGGTGTTATCAGTAAGCACCGGGCCCATGTCAAACAACCTACTGCGCAGTTGCAAGATACTGATGATCTGGCTTAAACATATTGCACAAGATGAGTTAGGGGAGGATATGGGAGCTGTGTATAAAAATGAGGGCCCAGTACAGCGAGTTAGGGACATTCCAGAACGTATCGTGGACGCACGGTTTCTGTGATGACAAGACCAGAGTATTTCCTTCTCGTTGACACTGTGGTCCCTCCGGTGGAGAGGTGATGTTACAATATTCCGGTATGTATTGATACTTATTTCTCCATATACTATGATTAACCGTAATTGTATGATTTATATGAACTGAATTATAGGAACAGGGTAATATTGTATCTGCCATTCCATACTTGAGCATTATCCTGATGTAATCTTAATAAATTGTTATATTGTTTTACCATAAAACTGTATTCAGTGTGCCTAATTCGTATATTAGTGAGTGCTACGTAAGTAAGGGCGTATCCGCCCTGTCACTGTGACGCGGTAAAACAGATGTACATAGAGGTGCTGAGAGGAGTGATGTACTGTAGGATGGGGCTGTATACAGAGAGGCTTTGCAATATATGGCAGGATGAGGATGTACATAGAGGTGCTGAGAGGAGTGATGTACTGCAGAATGAGGCTGTATATAGAGAGACTTTGCAATATGCTGCAGAAAGTGGTACTGAGAGGAGCGATTTACTGCAGGATCAGGCAGAATATACAGAGTACGACAAGATGGACCTTACCAGCTGAAAGTTGCAGATTATAGAAGACAATGCACAGCGGTAAGGAGACCCAAAGGTTCCACTAGCTCTAATAATACGACCATGTTGTTTAATACAGTCATGATGATTTGGTGAAAACACTTCGTAAAGGAAGACTGATGAGAAATGTATTTGGTGAAGAAAAATGAATGCACAATAAAAGGACGTAAACAACCAAAAACATGAGGACTGTATGCTCCTGCATGAAATTATTTTCAAACTGTATAAATGATCAAAGTTACGTTACTTATGGATATTATAGGCATTTTAAACATTTTTAAGATTGACAAAAACCCTTTTAAGATCAGATATTTGTGCAAGAAAGATGACAAACTATGAGCCGGCACTGAAGATCTTCTGAATAGCTGTATAAAATCATCATCCAATAGTGCTGGATGTCTCATAGCGGTAAGTGTGAGCCGCTCCTGACTCAGGAGGCCTCCGGATAAACCTCAGCTCTCCCCTTCATTGTGCACCAGTCAGTGCAGTGAGGACCCGCAGAGGGACAATCATTCCCGGATTGCTCAGGGTTTTCAGTGGAAATGAAAGTTATGCAAGAAGAAGCTCATTCACAGGAAAAGGAAGGACACATTCAGCAACTCTGAGGAGTGAAAGCGTCTGTCCGCACGTCCCAGAGGAAACACCAGCAGCGAAAGCCAAGCCACTATACAGGCCTTATTATCCACAAGTCAAGTAGGGTCAGGAATTGTCACCATGCATCTCCTATGTACATGAGCAGCAAAAGGATCAAACTCTGTAACCGGCCGTGTGAACATGCCACAAAGAATTATTAAAGAGCTGGTCTGGCGCTTACTGATGACATCCTATCTATGGTCACAGTCCCATCACCGCTAGATGTTCACAGCTCCATACACCATGTAGTGGCCGTTCTCAGGTACTGCTGCTTAGCTCCTATTAAAGTGAATGATCCAAGCTGCAGTACCGAGAACGGCCACTAGGCTGAACACAGATGTGCAAGCCTCATCTATGTGCCTGTATAATACGAAGCAACCCCCTGTCCCTCCTTGTGGATGATAAGTGTCCAAGTGCTCATCAGTATTTTGCATTGACATTGTATCATGCAGAGCATTAATGTTAGTGTCTGTACAGTTACATTATTCTGTCCAGTATTTTTAAGACTACGTCCTTTTCCGTGCATTAGGGTGGAAACACACTATCCTACTTACATGTGAGTCTCTCGGACGAGACTCGGATCAGTGACCCTGACCGGCCTCTCCCTCCCTGGACGGGAGTGTCAGCTGCTTATGTTTTTGTGCAGCATCACACTCCCTTCCAGAGAGGGAGAGGATGTTCAGGGTCACTGAT
Source organism: Allobates femoralis (assembly GCA_033576535.1). Taxonomy (NCBI): domain Eukaryota; kingdom Metazoa; phylum Chordata; class Amphibia; order Anura; family Aromobatidae; genus Allobates; species Allobates femoralis. Next base: position 38,393,018 of record JARQOC010000002.1, on the reverse strand, counting down.
CAGAGTCTCGTCCGAGAGACTCGCATGTAAGTAGGATAGTGTGTTTCCACCCCTATGGAAAGTGTGGTATCCAAGTTTAAAGAGACTCTGTCAGCAGGTTTTTGCCACCTACTCTGAGAGTAGCATAATGTAAGACCAGAGATCCTGATTCCAGCGATGAGTCACTTACTGGGCCGCCCAGTGTACTTTTGATAAAAATCACTGTTTAATCATCAGGGGATTATCTTTAGAGGTCTTCTTAGCTTGCTGCCAGGTAGCCCGGCATGTTCACAAACTGCTAAATCTGCAGCATAGAAAACAGTAATTTTATCAAACTGACAGCAATCAGCTCAGTAAGTGATCCATCGCTGGAACCAGGGGCTCTATATCTACATGATGTTACTCTCCTATGAAATAGCAAAAACCTAGTGCCAGATTCCCTTTAATACAAAGCTAATTCCTGACCCAATCTACAAACACCCGGGACTTCATGTATCTGATAAGGACAAACCCAGTTTTAGGAATTTCCATTTTTCCTTCGAAAAAAAAAAAAAAAAATTCAAAAAAGTGGAGATTTGCAACAACATGTTTCAGGTTGAGCTTTGGTTTTAAATACGACCTTTTGGTTACTACAGGGTATTTTACTGAAGCAGTTATAAGTGTGTAATGGTGGAAATAATATAAAAAGGGAACAAGAGGCGCAATAGTGCCCTATCACTCAGACACTAAAAGATGAGAGGTATAAAGTCAAAACCACTCACCTATTCCAGTTGTGATGACCCACAACTGGCTTGAAGGCATACAATCAATACCGGCTGCAGCAGGACCTCCACCAACCACTCGCACGTGGGAAGACTCTCAGGAAGCTGGGAAAAGGTGCATGACAGTCCGCGCCACCGGGTACCAAGGAATCACCTGGGATGCAGGAAGTTATTTCAAGCTTAATCTTTATTCTCCAACATGTTTCAGCGCTCCACCTGGCGCCTTCCTCAGGGATCCCTGAGGAAGGCGCCAGGTGGAGCGCTGAAACATGTTGGAGAATAAAGATTAAGCTTGAAATAACTTCCTGCATCCCAGGTGATTCCTTGGTACCCGGTGGCGCGGACTGTCATACACCTTTTCCCAGCTTCCTAATGGTGGAAATAGGGAATCCAGGCATTTCTCCAGTGACACCGGAATAGAAGCCCCGTTCAGCACACGTTTCTACCGCAGACCTTGGTGCAGCAGCTCCACAGTGACATTCCCCCCCTTATTACATGCATATTTATTTTTATTGCATTTTTAGTGGGCTTTTTGAAGACGCAATTTTATATATATAATTTTTTGAATTAATTACCGTATACGAGGAGGCCATCAGGCACTGAGTAAACAGGAAATGTGGCCGGATTATATACTCGGACAGATCGGCTTATCTATATCCTTCACTTCCCAATAAAATATTCCACACTCTTCAGAAAATCACCATTAAATCTCACATCTGGAGTGGTGAACAGAGTCATTTTTCACAGCAAAGGAAACATCATAATAATGCTGCAACATTTTTATCTCAAAATTCATTTTCATACTAAAATGCAAGAGAATTGTGAGTGTCTGGAGGCCGGTCCCCAATTCAGGACCCGAATCTATAACTGGGAGGGAGAGGGTCTTTGGCACCCATGTGTATTGTCAATGTTTAGGGTGCAATACTTTGTGTCACCTGTAGTAGCGCTGCAGGCGAATGTACACACCGCTAACTCAACGATGGGGTTATCAAAAAGGGGCAACAGGGACAAGTACATTAAAGGGCAACTCCTGACTAAAGAATCAGAATCACACAGGCAGGGGGTCCAACACCAGACACCCTCACCAATGAGCAGTGCACAGGTCCTATAATGCCAGGGTAACAGCTCTGTACTGAGTATTGTCAGATATTGATACTGCAGCACAAACCCTTAAAACCCTTCGTTGCTCCCCTGCGATGCTGGAGGA
>JARQOC010000002.1:38220024-38390971 GCA_033576535.1 Allobates femoralis | reverse complement strand
CTGTAGCTTTCCTGAAGAGATGGGTTTTCAGGCTCTGTCTTAAGGATGGTGGATAAGTGGACGTGATGGGGCACAGATTTCCAGAGGATGGGGGATATTCGGGAGAAATCTTGAAGGCGGTTGTGTGAGGAACAAGGAGGAGGATGGAGACATTTCTGTTAGCTTTGGCTGTGACTAAGTCGTTGGTAATTTTGATTAGGGGGGTTTCGGTGGAGTGGTGGGGGCGGAAACCGGATTGTAGATTGTCAAGGAGAGAGTTAGATGAGAGGTGGGAGGAAAGTTGAGCATGGACATGTTGCTCAAGGAGTTTTGAAGCTAACGGGAGAAGCGATATGGGGCGATAGCTGGTCATAGCAGTCGGGTCAAGATTTGGCTTTTTGAGGATGGGTGTGATGGTGGCATGTTTGTAAGCAGAGGGGAAGGTACCAGAAAATAGCGATAGATTGAAGAGATGGGTTAGGGATGGAATGAGCGTGTTAATGAGGTTGGGGAGGAGGTGAGAAGGGATGGCGTCAAGTACATAGGTGGTGAGGTGTGATTGGGATAGGAGATGAGTGAGCTCTCCTTCAGTGTTGTTGAAGAGGGAGGTTGTGAGGGAAGGGCAGGGGTCTGGTATATGGAGTGGTTGGGGTAGTAGAACAGTAAAGGTTTACCTTGTTTAGTCGATCTTATATTTGAAGTATGTGGTGAAGTCCTCAGCAGAGATGAGGGAGGTTGGAGGGGGCAGTGGTGGGTGGAGGAGAGAGATGTATGTACTACGCAGTTGTTGGGGTTGTGGGATAGTGAAGATATAAGGTTTGTGAAGTAGGTCTGTTTAGCAGAGGTGAGGGCCGATTTGAAGGCAGTGAAGTTGTCTGGCAGGTGCGCTTTCTGCCTGCGCCACTCAACGACCTTGGACACTTGTCAAAGTTTTTTGGTGAGATTGGTGTGCCGGGATTATCTACTGATTCGTCGCACTTTGCCATGCACAAGAGGGGTGACTGAGTCTATGGCTGATGTGAGGGTAGTGTTGTAGAAAGCAGTGGCACTGTGTGTGTCATGGAGTGAAGATATGGAAGATAGAGGTAGAAGAGAGTCTGAGAATCTGTGAATATCTAGGTGTGCGAGATTTCTGTTAGTATGTGCTAGTGGCTGGACATGGGGGACAGGTGAGGAGGACAAGGATGAGAAAGTGAGTAGATGGTGGTTAGAGAGGTGGGAGAGGGGAGGTTGTGGGGTTAGGGAACAGAGGCTGGTGAAGATGAGGTCTAGTGTATCTCTGTTTGTGTGTGTGTGGCTGTGGAGGACCATTGAGAGAGGCCAAAGAATGAAGCAAATGAAAGGAGTTTTGGAGGCTGCTGGTTGGTGGGTGTCAGTAGGGATATTGAAGTCATCCATGATGATGGTGGGGATGTCAGCAGAGACAAAGTGAAGAAGCCAGATGGAGAATTGGTCAATGAAGGCAGTGGCTGAGCCCGGTGGTAGGTATATGGCAGCCATTTGGAGATTAGAGGGAGAGTAGATACGAACAGAGTGAACCCCGAAAAAAGGAAGGATATTGGAGGGTGGGGGTTGGAGTGGGTTGAAGGAGCAGTTTGTAGAGAGAAGGAAACTCACTCCTCCGCCATGTCTGTTGCCAGGGCGAGGAGTGTGGGAAAAGTGGAGGCCACCATAACTCGGTGCAGCAGGGGAGGCCGTGTCAGAGGCTGTCAGCTAGGTCTCAGTGAGGGCCAGGAAGGAAAGGTTGCGGGAGGTAAAGAATTATATACTGTATGGTAGAGTAAAAGTAACTCTAGCTTCATAGGTGTAAAATCTTCATCATTATTGAAAACATTAAAAAAAATCTTAATAAAGATAAACATCCATATCTCAGTCATTGTAGTTAAAGCACCATTGTGTTTCTGATGCTCATGGCATCTTTATTCATCATTAGGGATGGATGAGCATCTTTTTTTTTTTTTTTTTCTTTCTTCCCCAGGTTAGTGTTCGGGGTTTCTCTGGTAAAGCAAGTAAAGATTTAATACCACTGATATACTTACTTGGTCCTCTTCTTTCTTCCTGGTGTGACACTTGCTGCGTCACTTTCGGGCCGTTGTTTATCCTCTGGCCATGTGTGTTTGGCTGTTGGAGCTGGTCACATGACCATCCCTCCTGAAGGCCCGGAAGTGATGCTGTGCCGTCTGACACCGGGAACAAATAACGAGAACCTGGTGTTTATAATGACGCTGATTCACAACAATTCCATGCTTGACTAGAGCAATCCCGAAGCCGGGGAAAAAAAAAGAGATGTTTGCCCATCCCTATTAATAATCACTACCAAAAAATATGATTTATACCATAAATGTAAAAGATCAGTGGTTGTAGAGAGTTCTGTGTCCACGAGGAATTCCCGACCACCATTTATTTTTACTCTGGTTACGTTTTGTGCTGACATAGTAGTCGTCCTCCTTCTTCCCTCATATTGTGCACTATGTAAGTAATATCTGTATTAGACTTCAGTGTTTGTTTTTTTTCATATAAAATTTTTCATTCATTGTTTTTTTTTTACTTTACTGATTTTATTATTTACCACCATAGAGCCAAACCTAATACTAAATGTACACACTGGATGCAGGGAATCTCCATCATAGGCTGTTGCAGCCCAGGTGCAAAATGCTGAACTCCCGTGAATGTCAGCACTCAGCCAGCATTCACAGGATGTGAGTCATGACAGTGACAGGGGTCCTCGTCTGACCCCTCGCTGACATGGCAACACATGGACACCCTGTGATCGCGTAACATGGCTGCCGATGGCCGCGGAATGGCGTGATCCCTGCTGGCTCATATCTAACAGTGCCATGTAACTAGTTAAGAGACGCCGGTGGTTTAGAGATCAACCCGCACTTGTTAGCTGCACATGTCAGCTGATCAAATCAGTTAACATGTGCGTGGAATGATGCGAGCTCAGCACGCGAGAACGCATCAAAGGGAGGGAAGCTATGTAGCGCGTATAAGTACGTCCCTGGTCAGTAAGGGGTTGGTCCCATAGCTATATTCCCCTTTCTATATGTTCTATTAATGACAGACTTCTTATTCTATACAGCAGGGAAACTTGCGTTCTCACATCTCCCATCACGTTCCATGACGATGTTGTCCGTCACCATATTACCATTACTTGCCCTTTGTTTCACCAATCCATTCCAAGTGACTGTAACAAGAGGATGGCTAGAGCCCCCGTTGCCCTGTGTCCTCCTCACTCCTGTGGATTTGTAGTTGAGGATGAAGTGTGCCTAGGGGAGACGGACGCCTGTTTTATGCTTTATTTTCTCTCACGTCGTCCTCTTATTTCCTCTGTGAAAATCCAGTACCCACACATTTGTAACTATGCCAATGTCTTATTTTCTCAGTTTTTTTTTTAGCAAAATGTCAGTGTTACAAGAGGAAGTTGTGGGTAGATCAGGCTGAAAATTGCATTTCTTTCCTCTTTTTTTTAAACTCAATAGTAGCCCCCCATTATTATTTTCAGTAATTGGGAATTTTACCCCACGGGCAGCGGCTCTATGGGGGTTTATGCCTGAAGCCGTCGAAAAAGGGATTTGATGTTATGTGCTGACGGGGCTACTAACTATAATAATCCAGATGGATTCCCTGCTAGCTCTGTTCGATGTTGTTTTCGGCCATGTTCTCTTTCTAGACACAATGGACGCATAAGATGATGTCTGACAGAGCGCGGTGTCTCTGCCTGTGCGTTCAAGTTTACGGGAGCTGTGGCCAAATCTTGTGCCCAGGGCTTCAGACCTGAGCCACGTGAGGGGAAAACTTGATCTGAACACAGCCTTATGGACACCATAAATATCTCCTTGGTGGCCATGGCTCTAACCATATCGATCATCCATAACTCCCCCACATTTTCGGACGATTGAAAACCCATATGATCAACAGAATATGTTCTGTCTGATTTATATGATTCATATATTGCATAGCTGTACAGTCTGGTGTTTCACTGGTCCCAATGGTTGGACCTCGGCTGATCCCGAGTACAGAGGCTGTAACCCAACCTGGGCACCATCGCTCCATTCATTGTCTATGTCACTGCCAGAAAAAGCTGATCATCATACCCTTCTCTCCGACAGTCCCCTAGAGAATGAAGGGAGCAATGGTCAGCATGTCTGGATGGATTGGGGAGAGGGGTGTAGTGGTCGGACCTCCTCTGATGATCACGTTACCTCCTATCTTATGAATAGACTAGATGGTGGCCCGATTCTAATGCATCGGGTTTTCTAGAATATGTATGTAGTTTATGAAGATTTAAGAATAATGCAATGAGCGATCAGTAAAGTACCATCACACTTGGCGAAGCTCCAGCGATCCCGACAACGATACGATTTGGTAGTGATCGCTGGAGCGTCACTACGTGATCACTGGTGAGATGTCAAACAGTCAGATCTCGCCAGCGATGCAGCAACGATATGGCGGTCATTGGGACACTGTCACTCTAGGGCGTAGCATTCAGGTCGTTGTCCTGTGCGGCTTGGCGGGGGATTTGAATCTTGGCCGCCGTATCGGGATACCCATAACTTGGGTGTTCCAATATAGCATTCGGGGTACTGTAGCTGTCATCTCCTGGCTGCGTCGCCGCTGACCTCCGTGCGGCAGGAGATTACCTGCGGCTGGCGTGCGTGGTTCAAATCCCGCACCAATTCGCAGCTGGACTGCACCTGCCGCTAATTGGTCTCGGGCGGCTGGCACTACCAATCAGCGACTCAGGGATTTCTGTTAGACAGAATTAGACGAGTATATAGTAGATGATAAATTTTAATGAGTAAGTGAGTAACCCCTTGTTCACTTTTTTTTCCTCCGGAATGTTTGTAGTTAAAGGGATATAATGTCGCTGCTTGTCTTTTGGATAATACATCAGTTCTGTGTGAGCGCTGCTTCAGGGCGTGTTAGACCCATTATTTTTATTTTAGATGTCAATTTTTTATGACCTTGAGGATAGAATTGAAATTGAAGTATCGGTTTTTGCTGGCACAAAACTTTGCAGGATTCTTAATACTCAACGTGATTGTATAATATTTCAGGAGTCCTAAATTAGCTGTCAGCATGGGAAGATACGAGATAGGTGATAACTGCAAGATCTGTGTGGGTCGGACTGCTGTCTACATCAGGGACACAACACCCCCCATACTGGTTGGTGTGGGTCCTAGCACTGATTTTGAAGTTATCCATCCATTGGATTTGTGCTAATTTCTAATTACTGCAAGGAATACATGAAGGCCACAATGATCGTGTGGGTGCAGATACATTAAGGGGTTATTCCCAACCTTAAATATTTGCATCTATGCACTTGAGGTCTGTTGGGGTCTTCTCGCTGGGCTCCCACTGACCCTGAGAACGGGGCCCTGTAGGAGCGGAGGAGCTCTGTTCAATGGCTATAGGACTGTGGTCAGTTCCATAGAGAATGAATGGGGAGGCGTTTCGCTCTTCTCAGGGTGGACGTCCTTTTAACCAGACTCTAAACATCCCACAAGTTAACGTCAATATCATGGATAAGTGATAACTTTAACATTTGTATAACTCTTTAAATTGACTATACCTGGTTACAATAGTCCAGAAGACGGATATGTGCTCAATGTCAGGCTGCAGCTGTAAAAAAATAAAGAGATCAGATGCCAGTGTAATATTAATTACCCCTATGGATCAGACCGCATATTCAATATGGACTTGGTTCTGAGCTCCAGAAAATATTGGAGCTTTTTCAGATGTAGGTGGCTAGATTAAAGGATTGAGAAGCAGCAAGATGTTATGTGTTCGAAGTTCCCGAGTGTGTGTATGATCACTGTTCCTACTGTCCCCGGTGGAGTCAAGAAGAGGAGGGACAGATTTCTGTTCTATATATTGTTTTCTTTGAATGTGTTAATTTTTTTGACTGGTTCCCTTAATGATGATTGCCTGCACACTGCCAGATCCACCTGATGCCAGTTGTGTGCTCCGGGCGGTGGTGTGGCTGACTGGCAGTTTTCCAGCTTGAGTTAGCGCTGCTCTTTTTGTGGTTAAATGTCTATTCCTTTCTCTTCAGGGCTTTGGCTGACATGAACAATGACGGTAGAATGGACCAGCTGGAGTTCTCCATAGCTATGAAACTGATCAAACTGAAGCTGCAAGGTTACCCCCTGCCATCTGCCCTCCCCGCCGCCATGCTGAAGCAGCCAGTCTCCTTGCCAGCTTCTGCAGGCTTTGGTGCGTATTCTTCTCCTGAATGTTTCTCTGATTGGTAAATGTACTTGGAAGGTAAATCCATTACAATAAACTTCTTATCCAAAGGTTATATGATAAATGTATGGTCATAGGGATTGCAACCAATCCTGGGGTCAGAGGGCCAACAGTCCCTTGTGTGAATAGAGGTCCTTCCCGTGATCATACATTTATTCCTATCTTCATAGATGAATAATTTCGGACCGTGCGTACAAAAACTAACACCATCCTAATTTACTGGTTAACAACATTCGCATCTGTTTTTGGGGTGTCCATTACTAGGACAACCCCATCTGATTCCACATGTCGTCCCTGGGTAAAATAAAAGACCTTGTACTCTCTTCCCGTGAACTGTGATTGCAGTTTTACTTCTAAATTGGGCCATTTCTGTCATTATTAACATGGGAGAAGATATTGGCAATGAGCATGAACCACGTATTGTAGGCAGACTTAATAGACGTCTTGGAAAGTCGCTGGGAAAGCAATGAACCAGTGTGAACTTCACTAAGTTAGCAAAACTTGAAGCTAAACTTTAATTTCTTGTTTTCTCTATACAAGTTATACATGTCCTCCATTACACAGCTGTACGAGCCGCACTGTTTTGTATCTTTCAGGTATCGGTGGAATTACTGGTATGCCATCCCTGGCCGCTGTAGCCCCCGTGCCAATGCCTCCCATTCCAGTAGTAGGGATGTCTCCTCCGCTGGTGACCTCTGTTCCAGCTGCGGCAGTGCCACCTCTAGCCAACGGAGCGCCCGCCGTCATCCAGACTCTCCCTGCTTTTGCTCACTCGGGTATGCTGCTCATCACTCCTTCATGTCCGGCACACCCGGCAGCACACTTGGCTTTTTATAATTCCAGAACAACCCCACCAGCTTGAGAATGGAAATCTGGGGTCCCCCGTTCACTGTAGTGGTTGGGTCACCATCGTTCCTACATTGGTCATGTTGATGGTGAGATTAACTGACCCCAGTATCCCCTTGTTCTCAGGGAATCTCAAAGCTAATATATGAGGTTCTGTATGTAGTTTCTGCTACGACCGTCTCTGCCTCAAAAAGAACAGTGATTACGGGTATTTTCATTCTTCTAGGGCAGCAATGGACACATGAGAGACTGTGACTTATGTTAATATTGACATATAATATTTTATATTTATCGTAATATTGAGCAGAATTCTGTATGATGACTTTCACCTATACAGTATGAGCCCGCACACCGCCCCCCTACGTGCAGTGTGAGCCCGCACACCGCCCCCCTACGTGCAGTGTGAGCCCGCACACCGCCCCCCTACGTGCAGTGTGAGCCCGCACACCGCCCCCCTACGTGCAGTGTGAGCCCGCACACCGCCCCCCTACGTGCAGTGTGAGCCCGCACACCGCCCCCCTACGTGCAGTGTGAGCCCGCACACCGCCCCCCTACGTGCAGTGTGAGCCCGCACACCGCCCCCCTACGTGCAGTGTGAGCCCGCACACCGCCCCCCTACGTGCAGTGTGAGCCCGCACACCGCCCCCCTACGTGCAGTGTGAGCCCGCACACCGCCCCCCTACGTGCAGTGTGAGCCCGCACACCGCCCCCCTACGTGCAGTGTGAGCCCGCACACCGCCCCCCTACGTGCAGTGTGAGCCCGCACACCGCCCCCCCCACGTGCAGTGTGAGCCCGCACACCGCCCCCCCCCCACGTGCAGTGTGAGCCCGCACACCGCCCCCCCCACGTGCAGTGTGAGCCCGCACACCGCCCCCCCCCCCACGTGCAGTGTGAGCCCGCACACCGCCCCCCCCACGTGCAGTGTGAGCCCGCACACCGCCCCCCTACGTGCAGTGTGAGCCCGCACACCGCCCCCCCTACGTGCAGTGTGAGCCCGCACACCGCCCCCCCTACGTGCAGTGTGAGCCCGCACTCCGCCCCCCCTACGTGCAGTGTGAGCCCGCACACCGCCCCCCCCTACGTGCAGTGTGAGCCCGCACACCGCCCCCCTACGTGCAGTGTGAGCCCGCACACCGCCCCCCCCTACGTGCAGTGTGAGCCCGCACACCGCCCCCCCCTACGTGCAGTGTGAGCCCGCACACCGCCCCCCCCCCTACGTGCAGTGTGAGCCCGCACACCGCCCCCCCCCCTACGTGCAGTGTGAGCCCGCACACGCCCCCCCTACAAACAAAAAAACCATCAAAAAAGCAAATGCACATATTCCTTCCAAACTGTTTAATATTATAAAATTGAGATATTTGGCAAAATACTGATCAATTTGTTGAGCCATCTAGCCATGTCAAGGCAATCCCATTAGTGTGGTCCTACTCTATATACTCTATACACAGAACCTGAAAAAGAGGCACAGTTCCTTTTTCTTTTTTTAACCCCTTCAGCATGCTGTTCTCCCTTATATAGCAAAACCTGCTGACCGATTCCCATGAATTGCAGGAAAAGTAGTAGTATCCCCTTTGCCAAAATAATTTCTAAAGCATTTGCATGTGTTTGGGTCCCCACCACATTACACCGAAGCCTGAGCACAGGTCTGGTGGTCATTTGGCCATTATTAGTGCCTTTTCTTACTGTTACAGTTTCTATAGTTTTGTACGGTAAATGTTATGGATGACGTTTTGTATCATACTCAGAGAGATCATCCGAAACAGTGAAAGTTTCACCGCAATCATTAAACGAGACATGTGAAATCTTTTCTTGCAGCCACATTGCCAAAGAGTTCATCATTCGGACGTTCAGGTGCCGGAGCCCAAATGAACAGTAAGACGCTGCAGAAAGCCCAGTCGTTTGATGTGGCCGTGTACGTAAGCATAACTATCCTCTGTGATTTATAATGTGGTATATTGGAACCTTTTTTAGTCTAAGTTTGCTATTTTTCTTGACCTTCTGCAGAGCCCCTCCAGCGGTGGAATGGGCCGTACCACAGTCTTCAAGGCTTAAGTATAGACAGTTGTTCAACAGTCACGACAAAACCATGAGCGGCCACTTAACGAGTACGTTTCCAAAGAATTGTTCCAGATTTTTAAGAAGATATTTCATTGACACAATGAACAATCAGACCATTTCCCTCATAAATGCTTGTGTACAGACCACCCGAGTGTGCACGAGCCGATTCAGTATGGACCTTCCCAGTAACTCTCCCCTTTCTTCTTGTAACTAAATTGTATTTTTTATTCGTTCCTATTATTGCCTGTACATAGTTAAAATTTATATATATATTTTTCTGCATTTGTTTCAGATCCTCAGGCAAGAACTATACTTATGCAATCTAGTTTACCACAAACCCAGCTAGCTACAATATGGTAATAAGAATATAACAACTGATGAGGAGTCATAGGAGTCTGTACTTCCTTCGCTTCTTCTGTCGAGACATGTAACAGAGTCTTAAAGGGAATCTGTCAGCAGGCTTTTACTATGTAAGCTGAGGACAGCATGCTGTAGTGGTTAAAAAGAAAGCAGCTGTGCCTCTTATTGGGCTCTGTGCTTTTATTTATGTAAACTAAAGGTTTTATTACTGTTTGATTATCATTACAGGGCTACTTTGACATATGCGGGGCGGTCTTACATGCCTTCTGCTGTCAATGTATAATCTCTATAGAGAACCTTGTGGGAGCAGCTCTCCCAGCTCTGCTGTGTTCCTGAAAATAACTCTTTGAAAACGGCTTCAGCCAGTAATCTAGGTAATATACTGTACTGTTTGATTCAGGGTTTCTTTACCTACATTACGTTGCTGAAATATGAGGTAGCAAAAACCTGCTGACATATTCCCTTTACAGTGAACATGCCATCATGAATTTACCTGTTAAAGTAAAGGTTTCGCTATAATGGCCCTGTTTATACTGATTTAATGGATACATGTAGTGAAAAAATCTGTACCCTGGTTCTTGTTTAGTTCACCTTTTATATGTTTTGGTGTAATAGCCTCTTCAAGCATTGGGTTAGGACTGAGGATATTGTCTTCAGCACTGTCATGTTACCTCCATATTTGTATGAGCCACACTCTCTCTCAAATTACACACTAGCGTCTCTTTCGCCGTCACATTCGCCATCACACATTCATCTCCTGGCATTCTCCAGAGGAAGCACATGCGCAGATCTCTGCTCATCACTGAACCTAATACCCATTTTGCGCATGTGCCGCCTCCAGTGTGATTTTACTGCAGACCGATGAAGGTTAATCCAAGCATGTGCCATCTCTGGTGTAATGTTACTGGAGACCACTGGAGGTAAATCTGAGCATGCGCCACCTCTGTTGCCATGTAACTGGAGACCGCTGGATTAATCTAAGCATGCGCCACCTTTTGGTGCCATGTAACTGGAGACCGCTGGAGGTTAATCTGAGCATGCGCCACCTTTTGGTGCCATGTAACTGGAGACCGCTGGAGGTTAATCTGAGCATGCGCCACCTTTTGGTGCCATGTTACTGGAGACCGCTGGAGGTTAATCTGAGCATGCGCCACCTTTTGGTGCCATGTTACTGGAGACCGCTGGAGGTTAATCTGAGCATGCGCCACCCCTGGTGCCATGTTACTGGAGACTGCTGGAGGTTAATCTGAGCATGTGCCATCTCTGGTGCCATTTTGCTGGAGAATGCTGGGAGCTCATGCAAATGTGGATCCTAGCCACAGTCCCAGCCTAATATATGAAGAGGCTGTTACATCAAAACTAAGGTGAATTAAACAAGAACCAGAAATCAGGATAACAGGGCAATTCTGGCCATACCTTTACTTTAATAGGTTAAATTGTGATCACAGGTTCTCCTTAAAAGGATCCTGTCAATAGAGATTATAGAATCGATCTGCACGACCCTCTTCTGTGGCCAGGACAGTACTCCGTGGCCTCTGGCTGGAAGATCCAGTGTTGTTTCTCCTTCCCACCAACAACCGCAGCGCTTATGATCTCCCAGTTTAATGTGACTTTGTTTATGTGTCATGTCGCAGTGATACCATCACACTAGACTGGCTACTCAGAAGAGGAACCGTACAAGTCATAGGCGGAGGCTCCTGTCCAGTACCCACAGAATACCTGTCTGGCTTCAGGACCAGGGTCCTACAAATAGATTCACTCCTCTCCCATTTTTAGATGGGGATGTAGTGGTAGCTGTGTAGCTGCTTGTCCTCCAATTATTATTATTATTATTATTATTATTTAAGGAACCTATGATTATGAGAAATCTAGTGTAGAAGTTGAGTGCAATGGGGGCGTGTCAGTGCACTTGAATGCCGCACTCCAAGCTGGATGTGCAACTGCGGGCCGTGTCAATACATTTGATTTGCAAATGACTTCTATGTTTGTTTGTTTGTTTTTTGCACAAAACAAAAGTACTATCTTTGCTACAATTCATAGACACATGCCAACAAGTTCCTCCTAAAGTCAAGTTTATGAAACCTGTTTTCATATATTCTCTTAAAGGGGTTGTCCTTGAAAAAGTACATTTTAATCCACAGATCCAGAAATAAAAATAAGATACTCAATTGGTTGTTAACAAAAAAAACAAAACAACAAAAAAAAAAGAGCTTTATTTGGCCTCCCCGAACTGTGGTCATCTACTGGGGTGACCTCTTGCTGACAGGTCTGCTGCCAATCACTTAGCCATGCTGTATACAGTGATTGCCACTGATGTGAGGTCACCACTGCAGACAAACAGCATGTACCAGGGAGCAACTAAGACCTGGCACCCAGGGGAGTGAAGTAAAGCTCAGATTTATTTATTTTTCTCCTTCGCCTCATTGGGGGACACAGGACGATGGGTTATGCTATTCTGCCACTAGGAGGCGACACTAAGCTATTGAAAGAGAAGCACAGTGGCTCCTCCCCAGCAGTATATAACCCCCCGACTGGCACAGTCTAGCCAGTTTTTTGCTTGGTGTCTTAGGAGGCAAGGCACTGTTTGTTTTATTAGTTTATTTTCTCTCCTTGCTCACCAGACCCCACAGATAGAACTCTGGGTCGCAGGTTGATGGCCGGCCCCTGCAGCATCCCTCCCCAGACCCCACAGTTGGGAATCTGAGTTGCAGGAGATCTCCCTTGGCCTGTGGCCCCTGCAGCACATGAAAGATGGATCTGCATCATGCTGCCCTGGGATGGATGGTCTGCTCCTCTGCCCCTTATGGGGTCCAGGGATGGAGCCGTCATAAGGTATTGCGCTACGCTGCCCTCCGGTGGTCCCCTGTGTCCGTCACATCCCCAGCTGTGTGGTCTGCATCGGACCCCCTCAGCCCGCGTCCTGCTGCATTAATTGAGGCCCCGGCTTCGGGCCTTCACAGTGCGATCCGCCCCTTCCCCGCCCTCGGTAGTGATGCGGCTCGGCCGGCCCCTCGGCCTATGGCGTCCACCCTGGATTCTGCATCACTGGGGGCATGGCCTAGCTGTTTCCTGCGCCTGGGGGCATGGCCTAGCATTCTCATCATTTTTGGCGCGCTCTGGGCTCTATTTTCTGCAGCGAAGGATCCTCAGTGTGGGCACAGTCGGATCTTTGCAGGGGGACACAGGATTCTGGGCCAGCGCTTCGTTTCCAGCGACTCTCAGGTGACAGGGCTCAGCAGCGATCTATATTTCTGCTGTAGCCCTAAGCTGTCTGTTTGTGTGCTCAGCAATAATTTACTCTTTCTGCTGCAGCATTACTCTGTCTGTTCGTGCCTCACATCCGGCAGTGTATACATCTGTGTGTAGCAGGGGGAATTTTGCCATGATGTCTGGCAATAAGAACAAGAGGGCACCAAAGACCTTTGCTGTGTGTTATGCCTTTTCCACTGCATGCAAGGCTGCACTACCATGCGGTTGTTCTACTCCGCTTTGCCAGGCCTGTGCCTCTGTTTCTGCTCAGCTCTGTGCCTCTGCCTCTGAGCAAGCCCCCGCTGGTGAGGATACGTTCTGTAGTGGCCCTGCTACCCCGGAATGGGCGGTTGCGTTATCGCAGTCCGTGAGTCAATCTATACAGCAACTTTCTGAGACACTGATCCAGGCTCTCCAGCACTGATCTTCGCCCGGCAGACCCGGTTCCCAGGACAACCTGTCTGGTCGAGAGGAGACACATTCTTGGGGACGAGCTCGTACCCCCCTCTCTTCCATGATTCTGGTAGGAAGAGGCTTCGCATGATCTCCTCCACAGCTCCATCACAGGCTTCTCGTGCCTCCCCTACAAGTAGCAGGTCCCATGAATCACGCTCGTCTGGTGAGATCTGTGATTCTGATTCGGATCTGGACCAGGAGGCTCCCTTTGATTCAGCCTCCTCTGATACTCTTGCCATGGTGGACGACCTGGTTTCGGCCGTTAATCAGGCCTTGTCAGTGGCTGACCCATCCCCGATCGCATCCTCGGATCAAGTGGTCTTTTTTAGGAGACCCAAAAGACCTCAAAACGTCTTCTCAGACCACCCTGAGATTCAGGAAGTTCTGCAGAGACATTGGTCTCAGCCTGATAAACGTTTTGGTAATCGTAAGGCGATCGAGGCCCATTACCCCTTCTTGCCAGCGGTATCACAAGCCTGGGCAGACTCTCCGCAGGTGGTCCCTCCAGTGTCCCGTTTGGCCTCAAAGACTCTGCTCTCTCTCCCTGATGGTGCGTCTATCAAGGACGCCACTGACCGTCAGCTGGAACACTTGTCAAAATCTGTGTTTGAGGCTTCAGGCTCGTCCCTATCCCCATTCTTCACCTCCATGTGGGTGGCTAAGGCCATTGTGACCTGGGCAGGTGATTTGTATTCCGCCTTAAGTCACCGGGATTCAGATCCAGAGTTGTTGCATCTGGCCGCTCAGATTTCTGTAGCAGGGGATTTCTTGGTTCATGCCTCTATTGATGCGGCCAATTGCACTGCGGTGGTGGCTTCAAACGCCATTGTGATTTGCCGAACCCTCTGCTTTCGAGAGTGGAAGGCAGATTCGGCCTCAAAGAAGTCTCTCACTAGCATGTCCTGTTTAGGCGGCCGTTTTTTTGAGGAAAAGCTTGATAAGCTAATCTCAGATGCTACGGGAGGTAAAAGTAACTCTCTTCCTCAGCGGAAACCCAAGCGTAAGTTTACGAAGGGTCAACAGGCAAGATTCCGGTCCTTTCTGACTCGTTTAGGTGGTCTGCTTCCCGGTCATCACAGCCGTCCCGTGCGCCTCGCACACCCAGGTTCCCAGGCTCCAAGCAAGCTGAGTTCAAGCTGGCAGCCTCGCAACCGACAGGCCAAGTTGAAGGGTTCCGGGTCTCGGAGGTTCTCCTCTTCCTGACTCTGTTCCTCTGGAAGACACTACCCCAAGTTGGCGGCCGACCATTTCCCTTTCGGCACGCCTGGCTCGCTGTCACAGACGACAAGTGGGTTTGGGAATTGGTGTCTTTTGGCTACAGCATCGAGTTTCACACTTGCCTCCCCAAAAGATTCTTCCCTTCCAAACCCCCGGGAAAACCGGCAAAGGCGCGCGCCTTTTTTCAGGCCATCGACTCCCTCCGGCAGCGCCTCAGAACGAGCGGTTCCGGGATTCTATTCGAATCTGTTTATTGAGCACAAGAAAGACGGGTATTCCCGTCCCATTCTGGATTTGAAACTGCTCAACAAGTGTGTTCGGACCCGGCATTTTCGGATGGAATCTTTGTTCCATCATCGCATCCATGAAACAGGAGGAGTTCCTCGCTTCCATCGATATCTGGGATGCTTATCTGCATGTCCTGATATCTGGGATGCTTATCTGCATGTCCTCATATCTGAGGCACATAAGAGGTTCATGCGCTTTGCGGTCTACGAGGACCATTACCAATTCGTCGCTCTTCCTTTCGGATTGGCAACGACCCCGCGAGTTTTCACCAAGGTCATGGCGGCTGTCATGACAATCCTGCATTCACCAGGAGTCTCTGTTCTCGCCTACCTGGGCGACCTGTTGATCAAGGGTCAGTCCTTTGGGGACTGCGAGGACAATGTCCGAGTCACTGTAGATACTCACGCGCCTAGGATGGCTGCTCAACCTATCAAAGTCCTCGCCAACTCTGAGCCGCAAGCTCACATTCCTAGGGATGGTTCTGGAGACGTCTCGGGGACTTGTACTTCTTCCCCAGGACAAGGCTCATTCTCTGCGCTGTACAGTTCGGACGCTTCTTCGGCCCCTCCCGCACTCCCTCCGGTTTCCAATGCGAGTTCTGGGAAAGATGGTGGCGACAATGGACGCAGTACCATTTGTCCAGCTCTATCTCTGGCCTCTTCAGCTGGCCCTGCTATCGGCCTGGAATCGCAGCCTGTTCACCCTTCACTGGACATTCCGTCCGTCGGTGGCAACGAGGCAGTCTCTCCGATGGTGGCCGATCCTGTCATCTCTCTCTCGGGGGAGATCCTTTCTGCCGGCCTGGTGGGACATGTTGACCACCGATGCCAGTATCCTCAGCTGGGGAGAGGTTTTTCGCCATCACACAGCCCAGGGTCGGTGGACCCCAATGGAGTCTTCTCTGCCCATAAATCTCCTGGAGATTCGGGCCATCTACTTGGCATTAAAAAGCTTTCATCGTCTCCTGAAGGACCGTCACATCCGCATTCAGTCGAACAATGCCACGGCTGTGGCATATGTCAACCATCAGGGCAGAATCCGCAGCAAGTCAGCTATGCAGGAGGTGGAACCGATCCTCCACTGAGCCGAGTCCTCCTGAGCGGTCCTCTCGGCAGTTCACATCCTGGGGATTGACAATTTGGGTGCAGACTTTCTCAGCTTTCAGGGCCTTGCCTTAGGAGAATGGGCTCTCCATCCAGAAGTATTCCGCCAGATTTTCAGTCGCTTTGGGACTCCGGATGTGGACCTCATGGCATCGCAAATGAATGCGCAGGTTCCCAACTTCTCTGCCCACTCCCGCGAGCCCTGGAAGTGGACGCTCTGGTCCAGACTTGGACGCAGTTTCGTCTTCCTTACATCTTCCCTTTTCTCGCCTTCATTCCCAGAGTGGTTCAGATCATCAGATTGGAGCGCATCCCGGTGATTCTAGTGGCCCCAGATTGGCCCAGGAGACTGTGCAACACCGATCTCGTGCAGCTCGCCGCAGAAGTCCCATGGCGCCTGGCGGTCCGTCCGGATCTTGTCTCCCAGGGCCCATTTTGTCATCAGAACTTAGGGGCCCTTCGTTTGATGGCGTGGCCCTTGAGGCACGGATTTTGACTGGGGCGGGATTTTCCTAAGAGGTTGCGCGCACTATTGCCAGCGCGAGAAAACCTGTCTCTGCCCACTTACACCACAGAACTTGGAAGGCTTTCTTCGCCTGGTGTGATTCTGGAGGTCTTCCAACTTTGCGTTTTTCGCTTCCAACGATCCTAGGTGTTCTTCAATCTGGGCTGGATAAGGGTATGTCTCTAGGCTCTCTCAAAGGGCAAGTTTCGGCTCTGTCCTTTCTTTCTCAGCGCCAATTGGCCACGAGACCCCAGGTTCATACTTTCTTGCAGGGTGTCTCCCGGGTTTTTCCACCGTATAGTAGGCCTGGGACCTAAATCTGGTCCCAGAGGTGCTTCAGAAGCCGCCGTTCGAGCTACGACTTCTTTCTCAGAAGGTGGTCTTTCTTGTGGCGATCACCTCCAATTGGTGGGTATCTGAACTGGCGGCACTCTCCTGCAAGGCACCTTTTTTCACGTTTCATCAGGATAAGGTGGTGCTGCATCCGGTGCCGTCCTTTCTTCCCAAGGTGGTTTCCCCTTTCCATTTGAACGATGACATTTGTCTCCCATCCTTCTGTCCAGCTCCGGTGCGTGCTCTACAGGACAGCACCTTTCAGGAAGTCGGACTCTCTTTTCGTCCTTCCTGAAGGGCACCGTAAAGGGATGGCTGCGTCCAAGGCCACTCTTGCCAGGTGGATTAAGCTTACCATTCAGGAAGCTTATTCCCTACACAATTTGCCCATTCTGTCGGGGTTGAGTGCTCACTCCACTCGCGCGGTGGGTGCTTCCTGGGCTATCCGGCACCAGGCTACGGCTGAGCAGGTGTGCAAAGCTGCCACCTGGTCCAGTCTTCACACTTTTGTAAAACACTATCGTGCTCATACTCAGGCCTCGGCAGATGCGAGTCTGGGTAGACGCATCCTGCAGGCAGCGGCTGCTAGCCTGTAGACTGCAGTTTCAGAATGTGGATGTTGTTTTCCCACCCAGGGACTGCTTTGGGATGTCCCATCGTCCTGTATCCCCCAATGAGGCGAAGGAGAAAAGGAGATTTTTGTGTACTCACTGTAAAATACAGTGTTTTTTTTCGCGCCCGCACCTGCCGCAAGTGCAAAACCGCACTTGCCGCACCTGCCGCAAGTACGCCTATACTTTGCATAGAAAAAAACGCAACCGCGCCGCAAGTGGAACGGTTATGCGGCAAACGCGGCAGATGCGGTTTTTTCACCGCATCTGCCACGAATTACGAAAAACGCTGATGTGAAAGGGCCCTCAGTCGGGGTTATATACTGCCGGGGAGGAGCCACTGTGCTTCTCTTTCAGTTGCTTAGTGTCGCCTCCTAGTGGCAGAATAGCATAAACCATCGTCCTGTGTCCCCCAATTAGAGACTAAGAGAAAAGAATTTTACGGTGAGTACACAAAAATGTCCTTATTCCCAATTTTACCTGTGGAGGCGCTGTAAGGAACCTAAACATGAACTGCAATGATGAGGGTTTTTTTTTTTTTACCCCAATGTTCCTTGCCAAAACCAGCAGTGGGTGATGAATACAGAAGTGGTGACTTGTTTCTATTACACTTTTCCTCTGATTGTTCCACTCCCAGATTTGGCTTAGATATCCTGAGGTAAAAAACTCACCAAAAAATTCAATGTTTGCACATGGGCTTAGGTTATGTGCCCACAATGAGTTATTTGGTGAGTTTTTACCTCCGTATTTGTAAGACAAAAGCAAAAGCAAAAGTAAATAAAATATACAGAAGTGCATGTCGCCATTATACTTTCCGTCTGATTGTTTCACTCCTGGTCTTGTCTTACAGATACTGAGGTAAAAAAAAACCTCAATACTCATTGTGGACTCAGTCTAAGACCACGTGCACACAGGGAGTTTTTTTACCTCAGGATTTATAAGCCAAACCAGGAGTTGGGTGATAAATACAGAAGTGGTGACGTGTTTCTATTATACTTTTCCTCTGATTGCTCCACTCATGTTTTGTCTACAAATCCTGAGGTAAAAACCTCACCAAATATTCGACATGTGCACGTAGCCTTAGGGCTGGCGCTTCATACGGAGCAACAGACTTGTGTTTTTACCTCAGCATTTGATTCCAAATCCAGGAGGGAACAATTAGAGGAAAAGTGTAATAGAAACACGTCACCACTCCTGTATTTATCACCCACTGCTGGTTTTTGCCACAAATCCTGAGGTAAAAAACTCACCAAATACTCAGTGTGCACATGGCCTTAGACTTTGAGTCCACAGTGAGTTATTGGTGAAGTTTTTTTTTTACCCTCAGTATCTGTAAGACAAAACCTGGAGTGAAACAATCAGACGAAATGTATAATGGTGACATGCACTTCTGTATATTTTATTCCCCCTGCTTTTGTCCTACAAATGCTGAGGTAAAAAAACTAACCAGATACACATTGTGGGCACATAACCTAAGGCTACGTACACGCGTTGAATATGTTGTTTTTTTTTTACCTCAGGATTTCTAAGCCAAATCTAGGAGTGGAGCAATCAGGAAAAGTATAATAGAAACAGGTCACCACTTCTGTATTTATCACCCACTCCTGGTTTTATCTTACAAATCCTGAGGTAAAAAACTCCCCAAATACTCACCGTGTGCACATGTCTTTTTTCTGTGCTTTGGTTAGAATCTTATCTATTGTCCTAGCAATCTGCCATCACTTGTAAACAGAGAGAATACCCCTTTAGATATAAGCGATAAAACACTTCAAGATGGCAGTTCTCTTTTTAATTCCCGAAATTTCAAGCAAGTCTAGTTTATTCTGATATAATAAATTTCCATAGAAAAAGACGTCACTCACCAGATTTGTGCAACGGTGGTTCTTTTATTCCAGGGTAGCGGTGATACATGGCGCGGGGAGGGAGTAGCAGGGTGGACCCGTAGAAGCGTCGTCCACCCTGCTACTCCCTCCCCGCACCATGTGTCACCACTAACCTGCAATAAAAGAACCACCGTTGCACAAATCTGGTGAGTGCCGTCTTTTTCTATGGAAATTTATTGTGGACTTGTATGCTACTAGACCTGGCACCCAGATAGTGCTCGCTTTGTACCCAGCACGGCTTGAATGCTCAGCAGCGATATTGGTGCTTCAGTTCCTTCTGTTTCCTCCTAGTTTATTCTGTTATTTTTTACGTTATTATTTATTTAAATTTTAAAGGAATCTGTCTGATATCGATCAAGATGGGAAGTTGACAGCTGAAGAGTTCATCTTGGCTATGCACTTAATAGACCTGGCTATGTCCGGCCAGCCGCTGCCTCCTGTTCTGCCTCCAGATTACATCCCTCCATCTTTTAGGTGAGGAGCACATGCCACATTCTGTTGTAGTCTTATTACAGCACAAGGAGTATTTGAGATTTTTGCTTTTGTTTATCATTGTAATTTTAAACTTTTTGGTTTGTATAAAGATTGAGTTAAAAAAATATATATATTAGTACTCCAAAGATTTTTCTGCCCCCAGTACTATTCAGTTGGGAACACTACGGGGACCTCGTATATGCAGCTTTTAATTTTTTGATAATCCCCGGTCATGTTTTTTTTTTTTTATCACAGCTTCTAAAAGAAGGATGCAACTGATTTTTTTTTCTTCTCTATTTCACATTGGGCATTTTTATGCCACCCTTCAGCTGTACTCGGTGGCCATTGTCACTTCCTTGTAATTAATAAACATTCGTTGGTGAAAGCGTAATAAAAAAAATACAAGTTCAATGTAAACGAAATTTAGTTTTTTGCAAAACTTTCATTCCGGGTTCAACCACAGTTTTCACATTGATCCGCTCCCACCATTACATTCTGCATTAAACGATGTCTACTGCTCCATGTGATTTCATCATTTATCTAACTATCCAAAGTGACATACGATGCTGAACAATCAGACACCAAGTTTATTTAAAAAAAAAAAAAAAGTTTATTAATTGCAAAGGAAAGGGAAAAAAAGGAATACTAATCTCCGCATTTAATAATGCATGCATAGACAACCAGCTAGTGGCATCACTGATCACTTAAAACTGAACTCATCATCTTTCCCCCATCTCACGCACCTCCGTTACCTGATATATCTATCACAATAAGTGATATCACACTTTGCCCTGTACCTGAAGTCCGCTGCCTCACTAATCCTTGACCTCTGCCTTATCCTTCGAACCACACATTCAAGCTCCGCCACCTCCTGCTGCCTCCAACTCAAAAATATTTCCAGAATCCGTTCTTCCTCAACCCTCAATCTACTAAACTACTAGCGGATGCCCTCATCATCTCCCATCTCGACTACTGCAACCTCCTCCTCTGTGGCCTCTCTGCTAACACTCTTGCACCTCTCCAATCTGTCCTTAACTCTTCTGCCCGACTAATCCACCTCTCTCCTCGCTATTCCTCCACTTCTCCCCTCTGCAAATCCCTCCACTGGCTCCCAATTCCCCAGCGTATCCAATTAAATCTACTAACATTGACTTACAAAGCCGTCCACAATCTGTCCCCCCCATATATCTCTGAAATAATCTCCTGATATCATCCAGCTTGTAATCTTCGATCCTCCCAAGACCTCCTACTTTCCTCCACACTTGTACGTTCCTCATCTAACCGCCTGCAAGGCTTCACCCTAGCGTCCCCCATCCTCTGAAATTCTGCACCTCAAAACGTCCAACTATCCCCTACACTCAACCTTCAAGCGGAACCTGAAAACCCATCTCTTCAGAACAGCCTACAACCTGCAATGACCACCACTGGACCCGGTGCTCCACCACCACTGGACCCGGCACTCCACCACCCCCAGCAGACCCAACCTACTGTTTCTCTACCCATTGCCCTGTAGAATGTAAGCCCGCAAGGGCAGGGTCCTCTCTCCCCTCTGTATCGGTCTGTCACTGTTAGTTTGTTCATTGTATTTTTAACTTGTTTGTATATATCCCTTTCTCATGTACAGCACCATGGAATCTCTAGTGCTCTATACATAAATAAATAATAAATAATATGCTATGGGAAGAGAATCCAGCAGAGGGATTGTGATGGGGCATTGTTCTGCTGGAAAACTTTAGGTCTTGGCATCATATAGAAGTCCACCCCATTATGAGATGGCAATTGCTTTTTTTTTTTCAGCAGTATATTACCCTGGCCTTACTGCTCAGGAACGAATTCAGGTCTAGATGATGACTTGGTCTCCAAATTCCCCAGATCTCCTTCATATTGAGCATATGTAGGATCCATGGAGGCCGCACCAAGCACCACGTGTCAGAGCTGTGACATGAGCGAACATACACAATATACAATGTTATGGCTGTTCAATGTAAATTTCTCTATAAACCATCTCTAAGCCTTAATATTAAACAGGAATTGTGCTGACTGAGGTGTTGTATTTTATAGAAGAGTTCGTTCTGGCAGTGGCATCTCCATAATGAGTTCGGTGTCTGTAGATCAACGTTTACCTGAGGAACCAGCAGAGGAAGAGCCACAACCAGTGGACAAAAGACTACCAGGTGAGATCTTTATCATTTTTTTTGTTTTGTATTTTATATATGGAGAATTATTGTAAGAGCCGATTCTTGACCCGAGATCTGAATGGAATTGTCCATGATAATATCTCCACAAATGGAGATATTGGGTTGTATTGTAATTATTTTCAGATTGCCTAAATTCTCCAACTGGACTACCATGCTTGTTTGCACCTGTCCTAATTTGTGGGGGCAGAGCAAGGGAATAACCATGGGATGCAATGCCCCGATCACTAGCAGTGTTTGTTGTCACTCATTTCGATCACCAATGAGCGCACGTTTGTTTTCTCTTCCAGTGACATTTGAAGATAAAAAGAGGGAGAACTTTGAACGTGGGAACCTAAAATTGGAGAAGAGGCGGCAGGCCCTGCTGGAGCAGCAGCGTAAAGAGCAGGAGAGACTGGCCCAGCTGGAAAGGGCCGAGCTGGAGAGAAAGGAACGGGAGCGACAGGAGCAGGAGAGAAAGCGCCAACAAGAGCTGGAGAAACAACTAGAAAAGCAACGAGACCTGGAGAGACAACGAGAAGAGGAACGAAGGAAAGAAATAGAGCGGAGAGAGGTAAGAGATCTGCAGCTGCATTTTCAGAAAATACATGGATATTTTCCATTCTGTGTACATGCCTCCTATATGTAGTTACCAAAAAATTGGACAGCGCTCCATCTTGCACATCATGCCTTTCTTTATTGGCCCATATGTACTGAACGTTTCGGTTCCTCAAGAACCTTCTTCCAGCAGTTCTGGAAGAAGGTTCTTGAGGAACCGAAACGTTCAGTACATATGGGCCAATAAAGAAAGGCATGATGTGCAAGATGGAGTGCTGTCCAATTTTTTGGTAACTATATACAGCTGAATACTGCTGGACGCTGCACCCGAGGTGAACTGTTCCTAGTGCTGCTATCTTTTTCACTACTATGCCTCCTATATGTATGTATGTCTTTCAAAAAAATAAGGGCCTTCCACTTTTTAGATAAAGGGATCGGAACACCCTGTTGCCCATTTCTTCATGCATTTTCAGGAGGGATAACAGAAGAGGTTCCTCCAGAGCTGCTATAACATGAGGAATGTGTGTTCACTAGCACAGATGTGTTCCAATGTATGTGCATTGCTTGTTCCGTGTCATAGTGGGGCTTGGCCCTAGCACAGTTTTTTCTCCCTTTCTTAATAATGTGCTTATAACCTATTTATCGTATGTTTTTAGGAGTCTCAGCAGCTGCTTGGAAAATTGATTACCGAGAAGCAATTGCTCAATGACCAACTAAAGCAAGTTCAACAGAACAGTTTGCACAGTGAGTATTGATGCGTGTTGTCATTCCATTTTTTGTGCCCTTTTTGCTCTTGAATCTCTGATATCTAGCACCTCTCACTTTTTCCTTGACTGAATTGGCATCCATTGTCTGCGTGCCAGGTCTCGTGCACTTGTGAATAAGGCATGTGTGTGCTACAAGCCAGGTGTGCACGCTGTGAAAATCTCAGGCTTCTGCAGGCTGCTGGGTAACATCACTACAGTCTGTGCTACCTGTAAAAGATTTCTGTTTATATGAACATTAGTTTTCCTGCATTCATGTAATGTGTGTATCTGCTGAGCAAATCAGTCATGTAAACTCAAAAAAATATCTCAGAGCATACACTACATACATGCCTCAGATACACACAATGAAGATCTCAGAGCTGCATCTGCTAAGAGAATACACCTCCTCCAACTCCATTCTCTGTCTGCAATGAGTTACACAGAATAATAGACCAGAGAAAGGCAGGACTGTGTAGTGATTCATGAATATTCATTCCTTGGGGAGGGGTAGCACAGAGCTCACTGTGATTGACAGATGGAATGAATCTTTTATTTTGAAGTTTAGAGAAAAATAAATGATTAGAGAGAGCTTAGAGAAAGGAATTAGAAAATTATAGCAGTTACATATGGATTTTTGACCTGACAGATTCCCTTTAATGATTTTCATTGTGTGTGTTATAGGTTGGGCCTTTCTGGATGGGGTAATACCAAATGTGTTCTTTTTGTTAACTTAATAGTTTTTGGGGTTTTTTTTTCCTAAAAAAAAAAAAAAAAAACACTTGGTGGCAAATTATTTTTCTGTTAATTTTATTTTTTTCATTATAACAATTTTTTTTTCTTTTTTATTTATTCCCCATACAGTAATATTGTCTTACAACTGGCCCTACATAGCATTCTGGTCTCTATCTTGTTACAATACTGCCAGTCTTCACATAGATATTAAAAAATAATTAAAAATTTTCACATGCCCTCTATGAACAGCGTGCTCTTCCTCACCCAAAGATGTGCATGACAGTGCTGTCATACGCCGCCCATGGCAGGCTTACTGTCGTGACCTGCTGGCTAGTGACTGATGTTGGTGTTTTGGTGCAGGGACCAGGTAATTCTCTGTGCTGCTGTATATTTCAGTTGAATTCGAGTCCGAGGGTGCTCGTTTAGCTGAAGAAGAAAAAAGAAGCACTTGCCTTGTTTAATCGTTGGAGCTCTGGTGTCCACGGGCTGCAGATTACAGCCTCAGGGGGCTGCAGGTTGTGTGTTTGAGACCCTTGTTCTAAAGCAAAGTTCACATCACATTGTAGCATGCGTTCAGTGGCTCGGCACAAATTGTGTCCGAACCCCTGCAAAATGGGATTCAGGCACATGTGCAGACAGGGACATTGATTATAATGATGCAGACTGAGTCACATTATATTTTTTTGGACATCATTTTCGGCTGACTACGCCTAGATCAAGCTGGGAACAAGATGTAGTTTGTATTTATTAAGTCTTCTGTCCTTGTCCCCAGGAGACTCCCCCCTGACACTAAAAAGAGCTTTGGAGGCCAAGGCAATAGGTCGTCCGCAGTTCCGAGACCAACTGGATGAAGTGGTGAAGAAAATCCGGGCAAATTTTCAAGAGATGCATGTCTCCATTAACCAGCTGAAGGTACTGGCTCCGGTGCTGCCCTCCATTGTATCTCAGCGCTTTGTTGTAAGATGTCCATCCACCTCCATCCAGATACCATAAAGGCCTCGTTACACCTGGCCACATCGCCGCCGATTACATAGGCCACTCCCCTACGTCGCCTATGTTCAGCGACATCGCCCCTATGTCGCCTAATGTAAAGGGGCGATGTCGGCACCTCTGACAGCTCGCCTGGTTTCACATCAGTGATGTGAAAGCAGGCAGCCGATCTGTGGTGATGTGTCCACATCGCCCCATGTAAACGGCCACCGGTGAGCTGACAGGCGATGGGAGCCATAGGCTCCCATTGTCCTGCATTGCCGCTAGGGTTTTGAGACACCCCAGCAGCTCGCCGGCCCATTGCCGGAGATGTCTCCCTGTGCAAACGGGGGGCGGCGACGCTGGCGAGGCACCAAAAACGTGCGCGCTCCCTCCCGTCACCGCCGACATCTCCGGCAGTGTTGGATGGTGTGACTGCACCCTAAGAAATGGGAGTTCTTGGCTTGAAGGATCCAAGCTGTTGCTATATATCTTTTGGCGATAACTTGTCTCCGATGAAAACAAAAGATTGGGCATGTCGAAATCGAACATGTTTAATCCTTTTTTCATTCTAATCTACACATTGAACATCTTTAGACCAAATGTGATCTCTTGTGGTTTGTTTGCTTTGTTATATTCTGTATATATCATTTATTGGTTATTACAGGTTCTACAGCTTTATGAGCTTGTATCCATTTGTGCTTTTATTTGGGACTTGCTGTATGTTTTATTCTCTTGGTATTTGACTATTAGTTGTTGTTTTTTATATTAGAAATTATTTTTGGAAACAGTGGTTTCTTTTTCCTTTATTTTTGTATTTAAGTTTTCTTTTTCGCTCCATTGGGAGACCCAGACATTGGGTGTATAGCTTCCGCCTCTGGAGGACACACAAAGTATTACACTTAAAACAAGAAGTGTAACTCCTCCCCTACTGCCTATACACCCCCTCTAGGAGGAATCCCATCAGTTCTTAGCTTTGTGTTGAAGGAGGCACACTCTGCACTCATGCACTCTCAATTTTAGTCTTACTCACTCTCTCTGGAGAGTGTCGGATGGAAGCAAAGAGGATCCTTAGGGATCCCCAGCATGTTCTCCTCCTCACCCTTGGGCAGAGGCGGTTGAGGTACCCTTGGGGTACAACGGGCTGGAGCCCTCATGCTGCGTTTTCCTTCTCCATCCCCTCGGGGCTCTGCAGAAGTGGTATCGGTACGGGCTCCCAGAATTTCTGGAGCTCTGACTCCATCCACAGCCCCTTTGGACCTGTCGGCTGGTATCGTGGACCACAGGGCTCGATCCCCTGCACCTACTTAAGGTACTCTGGGGGTTATGCTATGATTGCCCTGCCTGCCTTGCTGCAGCCCGGTCCATCCACCTGGGGAGGGGGAGAGTTACAGTGGACTCTGGAGACAATGTCCCTCTGTGTGTGCTCCCTCCTGGCCCTTATGCCCTTTTCAGTGGGCTCTATAATACGTCTGCAGCCCTGCTCACACTCTACAGGGGCCCCTGGTGGTATTTCCCCCGGTCCCTAGCGGCCTGCCACAGCAGCGCCGCGGGTTTCCCGGGGGTCCATGGTAATACCGCGCTCGGGAGCACCGGCGGTCTAAATTTAGGCCCCGGCTTCATTGCGGCCTTGTTTTTGCTCCATGAGCCAGGGCTCCACTGGAGGCGGGCCCGGCCGCCTTTGGGGGCGGTCTTGGAGCTCGGCCGCTCCCAGCCAGGGCTTGCATCATAGCCTGGCTGGGAAAGGGGAGTAGCCCTCCGGATTCCCGGGCTGCTAGGCCACTCCCCCTCGCTTGGCTCCGGCGGTCATCTTATGTAGGGGCTGGAGACTGCTGCTCACATCTCCCAGCGTCTCTCCCTGCACTCTGCGGCTGCTGGTACAGAGCGGAGCATCCGGAGGGCACACACATACTCCCTGATCGGCCTGGTAAGTTACCACAGGTCTCCTGTTGGTGCCTTCCTTCTCCTATTCCCCCCTCTGGTTTTTCCCTCTTGGAGGATTAATTCTAAGGGCGACATGTCTTCCACCAGGAGCAAAGCCCCTAAGGTGCAGACATTTTACTCTTCTTGCACTGCCTGCAAGATTGCCCTGCCTGCTGGGTCTATTTACCCTCATTGCACTGCCTGCTCTTTACATGACTCTGTGGAAGCACAGGGGGCTCCCCCCAGCTCTGCTACATCAGAGCCTTCCCCGAGTCAGGGGGACCAGGCTGTCCCTCCTTGGACTGTAGCGTTCACTAGGACCTTTTCAGAGTCTTTTGCCCAGTCCATGACGGCTCTGACCAGGGTCTTGCAGGAGTCTTTACAGGCTTGTCACCGGGAAAGTGCCCCCGCTCCCTCTGCCTCACGCCCAGGCGCAACAGTGAGTTGTCCCCTACTGGGGGTTTGGACTCTGGAGACAATACAGGGGTCTCGGACGTAGATACCTCTCCTCGGCCCCCTAAACGGCCACGTAGAGCACTCTCTCCTGCCTCCTCTCTTCGCACGGAGTCTCATGCTGAGGGTTCTCAGATTGATGGGGCTGATGGTCAGGAGTCCGTGAGGCCCTCGGACGAGACCTCAGAGGAGGATTCCTTGGTGGATGACTTAGTGTCCTCCATTAATACGGTATTGGACCTAACTGCTCCCCCTCCCACGGTGGACGCTTCGCTCTCAGAAGAACTGTATCAGTTCCTTCCTCCATCCAGACTCCGGGGCTCTTTCTTTGATCATTCAAACTTTAGATCAACAGTTCAGACCCCCAGAGCTTGTCCTGACAAAAGGTTTTCCAGGAAACAGAAGGATACCCGATATCCTTTTCCCCCTGACGTTGTTAAGAGTTGGTCGGCCTCTCCTAAGGTAGACCCCCCCGGTCTCCAGGTTGTCGGCCAATACTGTCATGTCGGTTGCAGATGGCTCCTCTCTTAAGGACCCCACTAACCGACAGATTGAACTTCTGCAGAAGTTCAATCTATGAGGCTACGGGAGCCTCGTTTGCCCCGGCTTTCGCCGCAATCTGGGGCCTGCAGGCTGTTTCTGCCTGCTTGACGGAACTGAATGTGGTAGCTCAGGATATTCCTGAGGTGACTACCCTTACTTCTCAAGCTTCTGCTTTTACTGACTACGCCAGATCAGCCGTCATGGAATCCGCCAGTCGTACTGCAGTGGCTTCGGCTAACTCTCTCGCAGCCCGCAGAATGCTGTGGCTGCGTGACTGGAAGGCTGATGCCACGTCCAAGAAGTTTCTACAAGGCCTCCCGTTCGCGGGTAACAGGCTCTTGGGCGAACAATTGGACGACATCATCAAGGAATCCACAGGTGGAAAGTCAACTTCTTTGCCTCAAACTAAGGTACAGAAGTCTGGTCAGCGTCAGATGCACACCAAGTTTCGTGCCTTTCGTCCCTCCTCAAAGACTTCCTCCTCCTCCCGTACGGACAGGGATCAGAAGTCAGGCCGGACGTGGAGGTCCAAAAATCAACAAAAGAAGCCAGCCAGCACTACAGCTGCCAAGGCTGCCTCTTCATGACTCGCCGCCTCTCCCAGCAGCATCCTTGGTCGGTGGCAGGCTCTCCCACTTTGGAGACATCTGGCGCTGCCAGATCCAAGACCAATGGGCAGTTGACGTCATCTCCCACGGTTACAGAATAGAGCTGACCTCGCGTCCGCCGACTCGTTTCTGTTTTTCTTCACCCCCGCCAACACGGGCCTCGGCCTGTCGTCAGGCGCTGGACGCCTTGAGACGGGACGGGGTGCTGACCCAGGTTCCCTCCGGGGAACGCTTCCGGGGGTTCTACTCGAACCTCTTCACGGTCCCCAAGAAGGACAGCTCGGTAAGACCGGTTTTGGATCTCAAACTTTTCAACCGGCACGTGAAGGTCAGGTCATTCCGCATGGAATCTCTGTGGTCTGTGATCGCGTCCCTATCTCAGGGGGACTTCCTAGCCTCAGTGGATGTCAAGGACGCCTATCTTCATGTCCCCATCGCTCCGGCACAATAGCGTTGGCTGAGGTTCGCGGTAGGAGAGGAGTACTTTCAGTTCGTGGCTCTGCCCTTCAGCCTGGCCTCCGCACCAAGGGTCTTCACCAAGGTGATGGCGGCGATGGTGGCGGTTCTGCATTCTCAGGGCCATGCAGTGACTCCGTACTTGGACGACCTTCTGGTCAGAGCCCCCTCTGCGGAGCAGTGTCAGCTGAGTCAGTTACTCTAGACACGCTGCAGCACTTCGGGTGGTTGATCAACGTCCCCAAGTCTGTTCTTCTGCCTGCTCAGTCCATAACTTATCTGGGCATGGAGTTTCATACTGCCCCGGCTCAGATCGTCCTGCCTGTCGACAAGCAGATCTCGATTCAGGAGGAGGTCCAGTCTCTCCTGCAGTCAGACTCCATATCCATCAGGCGTCTGATGCACGTTCTAGGAAAGATGGTGGCGACCATAGAAGCAGTGCCATTTGCGCAATTCCATCTCTGTCCGCTGCAATTGCAGATCTTGCGCAGATGGAACAAGAGGTCCTCCTCCCTCGACCAGCACATCCCTCTGTTGTCGGACACGTAGGAGTCTCTTCGTTGGTGGCTGCTTCCCACCTCCCTCTCTCGGGGCAGATCCTTTCTGCCCCCCTCTTGGTTGGTAGTGACCACGGACGCCAGTCTCCTCGGCTGGGGCGCCGTTTTTCTTCACCACCGGGCGCAAGGCACCTAAACAAAGCGGGAATCCTTCCTTCAGATCAACGTTCTGGAGATTTGGGCAATTTATTTGGCTCTTCTGGCTTTTCAGAGATTCCTGGCGGGAATCAGATTCGGATACAATCCGACAACGCCACCGCGGTCGCTTACATCAACCACCAGGGAGGCACTCGCAGTCCTCAGGCCCTTGCAGAGGTCCACCGTATCCTACAGTGGGTCGAGGACAACGACTCGTCCATCTCAGCAGTTCATATTCCAGGAGTGGACAATTGGGAGGCTGACTATCTGAGTCGGCAAGGTATGGACGCAGGAGAATGGGCTCTACATCCAGACGTCTTCCGGCACATCTGCAGCAGATGGGGCACTCCAGACGTGGACCTCATGGCCTCTCAGTTGAACCACCAGGTCCCGCTGTTCATGTCTCGCTCTTGGGATAGCAAGGCTGTGGCGGCGGACGCTCTGGTCCAGGATTGGTCCAGGTTTCGCCTTCCCTACGTGTTTCCTCCAATTCCTCTATTACCCAGGGTTCTTCGGAAACTCAGGATGGAATGTCGTCAAGCACTGCTCATCGCCCCAGACTGGCCCAGGAGGGCCTGGTATCCGGACCTTCTACAGCTCTCGACGGGGAATCCGTGGAGGCTCCCTCTCCGGCCAGACCTTCTGTCTCAAGGGCCGTTCTTCCACCACAATTCAGCGGCCCCCAGTCTGACTTTGTGGCACTTGAAGACTGGTTGCTGACATCTTGTGGCCTTTCTTCTGAAGTCGCCGCAACCATGAGACAAGCCAGGAAACCTGCCTCGGCAAAGATTTACCGTAGGGTCTGGAAAATTTTCTTTTCTTGGTGTCGTCTCAACAGTAAGTCTCCCTGGCCTTTCTCTCTTCCAACCCTGCTTGCTTTTCTTCAATCCGGGTTGACCAAGGGTTTGGCTCTCCGTTCCCTAAAGGGCCAGATCTCCGCTCTGTCTGTGCTTTTCAACAAACGTCTGGCTAACCTGCCTCAGGTCAAAACGTTTGTACAAGGGGCAAATCACATTGTTCCACCCTACAGACGTCCTCTGGACCCCTGGGACCTTAATATGGTTCTCGCGGCTTTGCAGAAGCCGCCTTTCGAACCCTTGAGGGAGGTGTCTCTCTCGAGACTTTCTCAGAAAGTGGCCTGTCTTGTGGCTATTACGTCTTTGCGAAGAGTTTCGGAGCTGGCAGCTCTGTCCTGCAAATCCCCTTTCCTGGTAGTTCACCAGGATAAAGTAGTACTCCGACCTGTGGCAGAGTTTCTACCGAAGGTACTTTCTCCGTTCCATCTGAATCAAGACATTGTCCTGCCGTCTTTTTGTCCTAATCCTGTTCACCAGTATGAGAAGTCTCTCCATACTCTGGACCTGGTCAGAGCGGTCAGGATTTATATCTCCCGCACGGCTGCTTTTCGCCGCTTGGATGCCCTGTTCGTTCTCACGACAGGCGAGAAGAAAGGAACGCAGGCTTCCAAGTCCTCCTTGGCTCGGTGGATCAAGGCTCCCATTCAGGAAGCCTACCTTCTCTCTGGTACACCTGTGCCGGCTGGGATTAAGGCACATTCCACAAGAGCTGTGGGTGCCTCGTGGGCCCTACGCCATCAGGCCACGGCACAACAGGTGTGTCAGGCGGCCACTTGGTCTAGCCTGCACACCTTTACAAAACACTATCAGATTCATGCATATGCTTCGGCTGAAGCTAATGTGGGCAGACGGATCCTTTAGGCGGCGGTTGCTCACATTTGAAGTTACTGTCTTTCTTGGGTCTCTTCCCACCCAGGGATAGCTTTTGGACATCCCAATGTCTGGGTCTCCCAATGGAGCGAAAAAGAAAAAGAGAATTTTGTTTACTTACTGTAAATTCTTTTTCTTCTAGCTCCTAATTGGGAGACCCAGCACCCACCCTGTTGGCCTTTGGGCGTTGTTCTTTTATGCGAGTGACTGGTGTTGTACATGTCGCTCTTTTGGCCCTGTTGGCCGCAATGTTTAACCGGACCTTTTGGTCTTGATGTGGGTTTTATCCTCCTTCCTGCTTGTGCACCGAACTGATGGGATTCCTCCTAGAGGGGGTGTATAGGCAGTAGGGGAGGAGTTACACTTCTTATTTTAAGTGTAATACTTTGTGTGCCCTCCGGAGGCGGAAGCTATACACCCAATGTCTGGGTCTCCCAATTAGGAGCTAGAAGAAAAAGAATTTACGGTAAGTAAACAAAATTCTCTTTTTTTTCGTTCATGTTTTAATACTATTGTTCTTATCCAATAAGACGCAGGCTTCTGCAGGCCAGTTGTCCTATGAAGCCATACATGTGGTTGGATTTCACAGGAGAAAATTATTTTCTTGATGTATTGACGCATAAAACAAACAATTACAGGTTCAAGTCCTCTAAGGTGACTAAAAATATAGTAAATTATTAAAAAAATATTTAAAACAAAATAGAAAAATTTGAATCCATCATCACACACATATATACAGGGTGGGCTATCTGTATGGATAATATAATAATAATATTTATTCATTTATATAGCGCTATTAATTCCATAGCATTTACATACATCAGTAATGCTGTCTCTCTTGGAGCTCACAATCTAAACATCCTATCAGTATGTCTTTACAATGTGGGAGGAAACCCACACAAACACGGGGAGAACATACAAACTCCTTGCAGATGTTGTCCTTGGTGGGAATTGAACGCAGGACCTCAGGACCCCAGTGCTGCAAAATACACCTAAATAAAATGGGAATGGTTGGTGATATCAACTTTCTGTTTGTGGCACATTAGTATATGAGGGGGGGGCTCTTTTCCAGATGGGGGGGTGACCATGGTGGCCATTTTGAAGTCGGCCATTTTGGATCCAACTTTATACTTCTCAATGGGAAGATGGTCATGTGACCCATCAAACTTATTAAGAACTTCATAAGTAAAACAATGGTGTGCTTGGTTTTAACATAACTTTATTCTTTCATGAGTTATTTCAAGTTG
Source organism: Allobates femoralis (assembly GCA_033576535.1). Taxonomy (NCBI): domain Eukaryota; kingdom Metazoa; phylum Chordata; class Amphibia; order Anura; family Aromobatidae; genus Allobates; species Allobates femoralis. The sequence goes on along the minus strand of JARQOC010000002.1, from coordinate 38,358,524 downwards.
ATATCACCATTCATTCCCATTTTATTTAGGTGTATCCATATATATGGCCCACCTTATAAATGACCCACCCGGGCAATTGTCTCTGTGAAGATACAAGATGTGCAGCATCTGACACAACAGATCCTGGAAGCCTGTGCTGCATTTCTTCTGTCTTGTTGCTATCAGTGTGTGAAGAGTGGGAGAAGAGGGTTGCATTGACAATCCAACACAATGGGCAGTACTTTGAACACATTTTACAAGTGGTCATAAACTTGTAAATAACTCATGAAAGAATAAAGTTATGTTAAAACCAAGCACACCATTGTTTTTCTTATGAAATTCTCAATACGTTTGATGTGTCACATGACCCTCTTCCCATTGAAAAAAAATAAAGTTGGATTAAAAATGACCGACTTCAAAATGGCCGCCATGGTCACAGCCCATCTGGAAAAATTTTTCCCTTCCCATATACTAATGTGCCACATACAGGAAGTTTATATCATCAACCATTCCCATTTTATTTAGGTGCATACATATAGATGGCCCACCCCATATATCTATATATAGATATTACCCCATGAGGATCCAGCCCCATCTTGTCTTCGCACTTCTCATAGGTCGCTCACTGACTCTTAGTTTGTGATCAGTATGTCTCTCTCTCTGTTACTAAAGGCTGAGAGTTTGGGTGACAAAGTGATTGTCATTTACAGGAGCTGCGGGAGATGCTCAGCAAATGGAAGCTGGAGAGGCAGAAGGATATTGAGGCTGAGAAGATGAGGCTGAAGGAGCAGGAGCGGAAGGTGTTTGAGTTGGAGAAACAGAAGGAGGAGGCTCTCAGGTACAATACACTGACGGAGAGAGAGCTGTCATTGTTGTTGGGGCAGAATGTACTTATATCAATCCTATAACATCTTCACATCTATGTTCCCCCCCCCACCTGCAAATCTTGATTGCTTCATGAGTTATAAGTGACAACAACTCCTATGGAAATGGATCAATTTATTCCACTGTATAGGTCAATGCACTCCAACTTGAAAAGGGGTTCTCTGAGAAATGTCATAAAATAAATATTTATATAGTAAGCATACTTCAAAATACCTTTTTGCTAAATAAAAGATATATTAATGTAGTGCACTCGGTCAGCAACTGGCATCAATCACAACCCATCTTAGATTTCAGAAGACATGCAGTTGGGAGAGCTGCATAAGGAACTTCTGTTAGGTCCCTTTCACATCAGCGATTTTTGCCCGGATCCAGACAAAAAGACACACATGCTAAAAGCCCCATGCATCGTCTTATGGGGCCTGCAGTAAGGTGTGGCATGTGCGGTTGCGGCCACAGAAAAAAACGCTGCTGACCGCAGTTCTTTCTCCTTCGCCTCATTGGGGGACACAGACCGTGGGTGTTATGCTGCTGTCCACTAGGAGGCGACACTAGGCAATCTCTGAAAAAAAAGTCATTGGCTCCTCCTCTGCAGCATACACCCCCTAGCAGGAGCCTTACCAAACCAGTTTTTGCTTAGTGTCTTAGGAGTGCAGACCTCTTTTATTTTTTTCTCTTACTTTTTTCTTTATTTTTTACTTTTTACTTTCCTCTGAAGAGGACATAACATTCGGAGGAGTATTGCAGCCTTCATACTCGCCAGGATGCGAGTCAAGGCTGTTGCTCCATACTCCTTCCTCATCTGCCCATGGTCAGGGGACCATGCTGGATAGCTCATGGGAGAGCTAACCTCCCCGGTCGGGTCGAGGTTCCAGGTATGTGGCCACAGGTCCTCCAGAGGCTGCAGGGTTCTGGCCTGCCACAGAGTCCTCCGGAGGCTGCAGCAGGCTTCTGACCGGAGGGATCCGGTCACAGAAGGGAGTGCAGGACTCCGGATGGAGCGCACAGGGACCAAGAGGGCTCCTTGCTCATTCCCTCTCTTCCCCCCGCGCCTGCATGTTCCCCCTGCATTTCCCGGCCTGTGGATGCAAACGTATCCTGATGCATCCACAGCCCCCCTTATGGCCTCGTCGTCAGGGACCCCCTTTTGGGGTCTGTGCCTCTCCTTTGCTTCCTCCTGCGGGGACTTTTTAGTCCTCCGCGCCGGCCCCCACTGTTTTTCGGGGCCGAGAATTACTCCAGGCCCCGGCTTCGGCCTAGCGCTGGCCGGCACGCCCCTGCACGCCCCCTGGATTGCATCACGGTGCACGTCATGCGGGAGGCGGGCCGTTTCGCGCTTCTCGCTCCCCGCGAGGTTTCCTGCGTCTTTGGTCACGCCCCCTTATTCCCCTTCTCCGGTGGCTACAGCGCCGTCCGGAGCTGCTCCCCTCAGGCCGCAGCTGTAAAGGGGGCTCTTACTAGCAGCACCGCTCACACAAGTGCTGAGCAGAGCAGGTTAAGGCCCCAGTTTAATGTCCCAGTCTTCCCACCTCATCCTAAGGGGAAGTCTGAGGACGCAGTCCAGTTGCTACAGGAGACCTACAAATAGGGCTCCTCTGGGAACTAGCTACTTGCTTAGCTACGTATTAATGCACAGTGGGTCTCACATTTACTCTTGTGAAGACTATTCGTGCATAGGTTACTGTGATATATATATTGTACTGTTTTCTCTCTCTGCAGCACGGCAGTATTTAGTCAGCAGTTCATTCTGCTGCTCCTCTCTCCACCCCCCCGCTGTCTGGGTATGCATACAATATTATGTCCTGCAGTCAGCTGGAGTTTAAGCTAGAAAGGCTTATTCCCATACAAGGGGGGTATTTCTAGTGGGGACTGCAGTTGAGAATACAGTGCCTATAGTATATGGCAATGAGGTTGGATCAGGAGACCTATGACGTAATGTGGACAACTTGTCCATGTCTCATAAGGCTTGTGGCTTTGCCCCTATTACCATCTATCCCAGGGTATTCCCTGGTCGACCCGACACATGATGGTCCGACTTTCCTAGGCCATCCACAGTGGGGTACTCAGACTGACGCCCAGATACCTCTCAGTCGCCCAACATGCTTCTTTTAGGTTCTCCTCAAGTCAGGATGCTGGGTTGAAGCGGAGATTCTCCTACATCACCGTCACACTCACCCCTCAACCCCCTCGGTTGGGGGTGCTGTTGCAGTCGTCATATTTCAAGACTGCACGACTCTGTCACGTTCTTCCTTTGTCAACCACATTTGGACAGCTGCGTAGGAGTTGACTTTTCTCAGGACTGTCCAGCATCCTTCCTCAGAACCAACAGTTGGGCCTCTGTGTGACAACAACAACGCCGGGGCTCCAGGCCCGCTAGGCGGTTATATATGGGCCCCAGCTGCCCTCGTTAGCTCACCAGGATTCCTATTTAACAAAGGGATCACTCTCAGTGGCATTTGTTTCACGGTTTTTTACCGTATGTAGGTCGACAGGATCTCGGTGTCGTTCCTTCACCATTGTATTTCTACGACTCCGGGTCAATCACCCCACCTACGAACACGACTGATCTTCCTGCAGGGACCTATACTCAGTTCCTGCAGGGAGCCAAGCGTTCACACAATGGTCGGTTCTGGATCCCTCCGGACTCCAGAGATGCAGGGTTGCGAGGATCACTATCCCCCCTCACACAGAGGTTTCAAGGACGGGTCTCTGACACAGGAGGCGCCTTGCATGCTCCTCCCTCAGCTCCCCTCTGTTGGGGTGCAGTTTTGAGAACTCATAGTTATATCCATACTCCTTCCTCAGCTCCCCTCGGGCGGGGTGCTGGGTCAAGGTTACGAATACCGCATGTTTTTTCGTCTTCCTCCACTTCCTCTGGTGGAGTTTCTGGTCGGAGTTCAATCATCAGGAGTCATCCCGGCCTACCTCCCCAAGCTACAAAACATTAAGATGCTGGGTTGCTGGACGTGGAACAAGAGGTCCTGCGGCCACTCGCCACACCTGTCATGCAGGTGAATTGAGAAAACGTGCACGTGCTTGCAAGGTCCACCCTGAAGCAGGACCTACCAGTCTCCGTTGTCTACACGGACCCTACTCTGGTCGAATGAGCCTCAGGTGGACCGTCTGGTACGCGGCATGGCCGTGAGTACGGTTCCCGTTTTTTTCCTTACTTGGAAGTTCCTTCAATAGCGACACAGCACAACTGGGTCGCTCTCCCCCTCAGCACGCCGCCCAGCGCAACCGAGGCCTGGTCCCAGATCTACATCCAGCACGCACGCCCTCATTCATGCAGTAAACATTGTACGGCCGTAATGGCTGCGAAAGCTTTACCTTCGGGATGGGCGCTTGGCATACATTTGGAAGGCAGAGCCTGTCCCTACGAAATCCCTCACGGGATTTTTTGGTTGGAAGGCAAACTAAGGCTTCAGAATGTAGGAGCTTCTCCCTTACACTGACTAACTGTCTATTCTCCATGTGAAACAGAAGGTTTAGGGCCTCTAACAACAGCTTTTTTCTCCCAGTTGTCTCGCCGTTCCCGGAAGTTGCGTCTACTGAGGGCGACGGTACCTTGGCGTACTGATTTCCCGCAAACTACAACAGGCAGAAACACGAAGTGTTTCCTCCGCGTTCCTCCTCCTGCCACAATGGATGAAGCCCTGGGCGACGGTTCCTATGCGTTCCGATCTCACCCTGCCGTGATGGATGCAGTCAAGGATGCAGTCGTGGGCGACGGTTCCTATGCGTTCCGATCTCCCCCCTACCATGATGGATGCAGTCGTGGGCGACTGTTCCTATGCGTTCCGATCTCCCCCTGCCATGATGGATGCAGTCGATGATGCATTCGTGGGCGACGGTTCCTATGCGTTCCGATCTCCCCCTGCCATGTTGGATGCAGTCGTGGGCGACGGTTCCTATGCGTTCCGATCTCCCCTATGGACGGCTTGCCACAGACTTTTCAACATCAAGCTCCTCACAATGGATATCTGAGCTTGCTGCGGATGACATAGCTGCGGGCCAATATTCAGACTCCCCAATCGCCTCCGGCTCCTGGATTGCAGCATGCTGATGGCCATTGCAACAGCTAAATCAATGCCACAGACTAAATGGCACAGTACTATACTACTGCAGTCTCCCCAGCCGCCAATGGTGGCCCCTGGGTTGTAGCGCACTAACTGTCGCCGAACTAGCTATATCACATCAGGCATCAGAGTATAGCTCTGCCACCCGGGACAAGAGCAGGATGTCGGCACGCCTCTCAGGACCAAGTTGTACTTCATATGCCTTAATCTACGCAGAGAGGCCCCCCTTCGTTCCAGATCGCTTGAAGAGCTTTTCACTTGAGCTCCGATGTTACGCTTGAAAACGGTACATAGGTGCTGTGACCTAGTGGTAAGACCAGCTGTCTACCACCGCAAAGTTGCCCGATTCGTGCCCGGGTACAGGCATCTTGTTAATCTTCAAGTCATAGTCTCTCTCGCCTATGTTATTTCCCGGACTACGGATGGATCATCAGTTCCATTTGACGAAGCTGAATACATCTTAGTTGTCACATGTTAATCTCCAGGTAGACTACTTCAACAATCAGGTATTGCACTGGGCAGATCTTTTCCCCAGTGGGGCCATTTTTATCCTGTCTGACTGTCGTTAGTCAGAGGTTTTTTCTTTCAACTGGTCTTGGCTTCCTCGAGTTCTCTAGTCTGAGCACCGTTACGATAATCCGCTCCTGAATACAGTTCTTTCCCTGGAATGTTTCTATCTGCATACCCTTCTCGGATGTACGCACAATCATATCCATCGGAGTGCCCTCTCTCTCCTTTGGGCCCACTTTCCACCCAGACAGTCCAGGGGTTTCATCTACCTCGACGTGTCGCTGACAGCAGTCGTCAACCCGTTCTCTGTCTAGGTTTACTGTTCATGGTTCATTATTGCCAGACGTTTGATGTCCTGTCCTCACCGGCAGACCCCATAGGTTTGGGGGTTTTCTCCCTCACATTCTGTGGTTTTGGGCATCCATGGGCATGGATGTTTACGTATGTATGTATGTATATAGGTATATATATATGTGTGTGTATTTATGACAAAAGGTCTATTTCTCACTTGCAGTGGTTTCCCACGCATCATGGCTTACCTTCCTGGGTATACCCTTGGGTTTTAGCCACCCTTGCCGGGACGTTCGCAGGTGTGTTTAGGTAAGGTCACTCTGGTCCTGTTACCAGAGATCTGAGTTTTTCTCCGGCTGCCATTGCTGTATGCACCTTAGATGCTGGTTCTGCGTCCTCTTGTCCTTCCGGCTTCAATCATCTCTTTTTTTATTCTCAAGTACCTTGCTGTTTTCTCGAAGTTTCCATACGCTGTTCCCAGAACTATGTGTCTTCTGGAGACACTTCCATTACCACGTTCATACTGTACGGCTGTGGCATTTCCTAGTTGCAGCCTTTCCTCCACCTTTAAGGGTGCTTTGACCTACGCGGTCACCCTTATGAAGGTGGTCTTTTCATCCCTCCTGCAAATTTTTTTTCTTCCATCCCTGTGCTTCATACCAGGGCATTGAGTGATGTTGGGTACATTCTGTCTCTCTGCCACACCTTTGTGCCTGTTTGGACATTTCCACACATGCAGAGGCCGGACTCTCTAGGTCATTTTTTTCTTCAGAATGATACCAAGGGACTATGCCAGGTTCCCCGGTCACAGGTCTACTGCCTTAGAACTGCTGGCTAGAACTGCTGGCTAGATATGGTATAGTTTTTCGATCATTGAATACCAAGGTTCTCTACTCCTAGGAAAGGAGTATCCTAGATCTTGGCGCCAGGGCTATGTACACACAGGTGTGCTCGCCAGCCGTCTGAGTTAGTCTTATTTGTAGTGATCATTTTGACGTCTATACTCAAGCGTTAAATAACGCAGATCCGGGTATACGTATTCCCCAGGTGGCAATATTCCACCTCGGTAGTGCGTTTTTTAGAAGAGTTTATATCAATATTCTCTCCCACCCAGGGACTGCTTTAGGACGTCCCACGGTCTGTGTCCCCCAATGAGGCGAAGGAGAAAAGGAGATTTTTGTGTACTCACCGTAAAATCCTTTTCTCTTAGCCTCTAATTGGGGGACACAGCTCCCACCCATGTCCGTATCGGGCTTTGTGGTACTGTTTCCTTTTTAAGATGCTTTCCGGTATATGCGCCTTCTCCCTTAGGCTCTACGCTCGTTGAGCTTTATAATATCTTCTGTTAAGCTCTACGCTCTATCGGGATCATTTATAGTCGCCTTGTTTTTTTATGACGTGCTCCTTGTCACTGTCGTCTTCTCCTACTGCTTTAGCACAAACTGGTTTGGTAAGGCTCCTGCTAGGGGGTGTATGCTGCAGAGGAGGAGCCAATGACTCTTTTTTTTCAGAGATTGCCTAGTGTCGCCTCCTAGTGGACAGCAGCATAACACCCACGGTCTGTGTCCCCCAATTAGAGGCTAAGAGAAAAGGATTTTACAGTGAGTACACAAAAATCTCCTTTTTCACTGCCGCAGCTGCACTTGCCGCACCTTACTGCAAGCCCCATAGACAATGCATGGGGCTTGCCGCAAGTTCGGCTGTTAGGCTTTGCCACATCTGCTCTGTAACGGCTCACTTGAGTTAAGCCTGCGGGTAGCCCCATTCATTCCCTATGGGACTTGCGGTCAGGTGCGACAGTTGAGGTTTTGGTGAATCCGGCACTTGCGGCGAAGGGAAAAAAAAACCGCTGCTAGCAGTGTTTTTTTTACTTGCTTCAAGTGCCGGGTCCAGAAATCCACAACTGTCGCACCTGACCGCAAGTCCCATAGGGAATGAATGGGGCTAGCCGCAGGTTTGCAGCAGATATGGCAAAGCTGCTGGATCTGCTGCGTACAGGCAAAAACGCTGATGTGAAAGGTGCCTTAGCGATAGACATCAGATCGGAGCAGCAACCTGCCAGGCATCGTGAACGATCATTACTCTGTTCTGTCATCCTGACAGCATACTGAGTGGAGATGGGGCTTAAGGAGAAGATAAAAACCTTTGTTTAGCTGACTGAGATTGAACATTTGTCAGTTTTAGTGCATCTGTCTTGTTCTTTATGAACTTTGTCGTACTGTGTGTCTTCTGAAATATCAGATGTGGACTGCACTATGATATAGATGGCAGTTGCCATCTTTAAGATCATAAAACTTGAGACAGAATGGCGACATCTATATGTAAAGGTGCTAGCTGGAAAAACATTGTAAAATAAGGTAAAATTCTGCACACTCAACACTAAGAATAAACATGATCTAGCATAATTGCTAACAAATGAATAGCGAGCAGAGGCACAAGGTTAGGGACCCGATAAGATGAGAACACCTTGACGTTGGTTATCAGGCTTTCATGAATTGGCCACTGCATCAGCTAAGTTTCTCAATTTCTTTCTGTATTCCTTAGCAGTTTCTGCTACATCATTTTATACATACACATTTGGATTACCTTTAAATATTTGCCTTGCCATTCATTTGTTAGTCATTATACTAGATCATGTTTATCTTCAAAATCCTGACAGACTCCACTACATAAAGCATGCATTTTTGCTAAATGTAGGTACTTAGAAAAATGTTTAATACTTAAATGAATTTACATGAATTTGTAATTTAATCTACCTTATTTAATTAAAAAAAAAAAAAGTATGACACATTACTTACCCTGTACTGATCCTGAGATACATTGTGTTCTACTACAAAGATGTACACAGTGACTGCAACAGCAAAATAGTGAATGCAGCTATGACGTATTACTGATCCTGTACTGATCCTGAGTTACCTCTTGTATTATACTCCAGAGCTGCACTCACTATTCTGCTGGTGCAGTCACTGTGTTACATACATTACATTACTGCTCCTGAGTTACCTCCTGTATTATACTCCAGAACTGCACTCACTATTCTGCTGGTGCAGTCACTGTGTACATACATTACATTACTGATCCTGAGTTACCTCCTGTATTATACTCCAGAGCTGCACTCACTATTCTGCTGGTGCAGTCACTGTGTACATACATTACTGATCCTGAGTTACCTCCTGTATTATACTCCAGTGCTGCACTCACTATTCTGCTGGTGCAGTCACTGTGTACATACATTACATTACTGATCCTGAGTTACCTCCTGTATTATACTCCAGAGCTGCACTCACTATTCTGCTGGTGCAGTCGCTGTGTACATATGTTACATTACTGAACCTGAGTTACCTCCTGTATTATACTCCAGAGCTGCACTCACTATTCTGCTGGTGCAGTCACTGTGTACATACATTACATTACTGATCCTGAGTTACCTCCTGTATTATACTCCAGAGCTGCACTCACTATTCTGCTGGTGCAGTCGCTGTGTAAATACATTACATTACTGATCATGAGTTACCTCCTGTATTATACTCCAGTGCTGTACTCACTATTCTGCTGGTGCAGTCACTGTGTACATACATTACATTACTGATCCTGAGTTACCTCCTGTATTATACCCCAGAGCTGTACTCACTATTCTGCTGGTGCAGTCACTGTGTGCATACATTACATTACTGATCCTGAGTTATCTCCTGTATTATACTCCACAGCTGCACTCACTATTCTGCTGGTGCAGTCACTGTGTACATACATTACATTACTGATCCTGAGTTACCTCCTGTATTATACTCCAGAGCTGCGCTCACTATTCTGCTGGTGCAGTCACTGTGTACATACATGATTCTGTAGAATAACACTGGGGAACAATTTGAAAAAAATTTTCTGTTGAGTTAGGTTTTTGAGCTGATTTATACTAAAATTGTCATGCTGATTCCAAAAATGTAGTCCGTTTTTTTCTAGCACGTCAAGTTTTTCCTCCACAACTTACCTGCCAGAGATGCACAATTGCACTGATATCTGTAATCAGACTTGTTATCTGATTACAATTCGAAAACATGATGCAATTAAAAAACATGATAGTGTTAAAAAACATATTTGTCATGCCTATTTCTTATATATTTCATTTTTTGTTCATATTTGTACTATTTAACAAGAAAAAAACACTTTTTAGGTACAGCAGTTTACATATTTTTGAGAAGACAAAAATCCTATAGTTCAAAAACTTGACGTGATAGAGAAAAACTGAGATCATTTCTGGATTCAGCATCCAAAAATTAATTAAGAACAGTTGTCTGACCTAACTCCTAAAAAATTGTGTTCCCCAGTGTTATTTACCTCTGTCAGGATCTGTGACATGCTGGGTTGTATTGTCATGTAATATTTGTATGTTTATTATTCAGGGCCTTAAATGAAAGGAATAGTGACAGTGTAGAGCGAGTGAGGCCAGACGCCGAACTAGAGCAGCCATTTAAAGCCGCCAAGATGAGTGTACAGAGACGGTTTAGCTTGGCCTTTCTGGGAAGCTTTCTCTCCTTGTTCATGTACATGTGTTGTCAGTGGCGTGAGGTTTCCTGTCATTATGTCGCGGTGCAGACCAGGGACGAGCAGCCTTCAGCGTTCCAGCTGTTGTAAAACTACAACTCCAAGCATGCCCTGACCACTGCCTGGAGCCACTGAGGTCTGTAATGCTGAAATAGCTCTGTAGCCCCTTCATTCTCTGACTCAGCAACAGCTGTAAAGTTCAGATCATAGTATAAAGGTGTATGCTATGAGATAGGTTATGCTGTCTATGTTAAAGCCATATTCCTAAGGATAAGCCGTTCTTGCTTAATTTTTTTCCCTTTAAATTTGTGAGGGACATTGAATGTAACGTTCTCTCTTCAAGTCAATAGTTATCTATATGCCTCCAAAATGCCACTTTATCCAGCCATTGACCTGATAGTGGACCGATGGGCTATGAGAAAAACAAAAATTACAATATATGAAATTTTAAAGCATTTTTTTTAAATGTCATTAGAAAATTCGTTTGTTTCCCTCAGTATTATAGGGACTCTTTAAATGTAAAATCTGGTGGGATTCTCTTCTGAGGGGTGAAGGTCTCTCCAGCTTCTGAAGGGTAAATAAAACTTTATGCTCAGATCCAGCAAGGTTTGGATTATGTCACCATTTTGCCAGCTCACTGGTCCATAGAATATAATGGCAGAATTGATTTGCTTATCTTGCTCATAAATTCTGCAAGAGAATAAAAAACGCGGATGGACAGTGAATCGGCAAAATGCAGATTAGGCAGAGTTTATCCTTCTCTTTACCATTAGTAACCAGAACTTGGCTTCAAACAGAAGTTTGGGAAATGTCAACCATGTAACTCGATGTCTGTGTATTCTGTAGCCCAGCTATTAGAGAAGAACACAGCTGCTTCTAAAGGATTAATCTGCTAGAGGACATAGCTGCTTGTAAAGGGTTTATCCAAGTCTTTCACTTCTTATTGTCACTGTTTACATAGGTCTCTTGTAAACAATAGAAAATAAGTGATCAAAGCACTTTGCAAATTTGCTCCTTCTCCATCATATAAGAAGTTGGACCTTCCCATTGAGACGTTAGGTCTTTTTGAGCAGATTCCTTCCAATCTGTAGGAATAAGACGCTTCAATGGTGTTTGTCAGCTTCTTTTCTGCTTCTACCAAATATAAACTTAAGGGACTGGCATTATCCATTAGGGTTCAGATCAATGCTCATCTGTTAACCGTTGCTGGAGTATTGATTGCTTCTGGCTCTTTTGATTCTTCAGGAGGGCCCAAGAACAGGAGCAGCAATGGCAGGAGAATGTAAAGCAGGAAGAGGAGCCCCCGCGACACAAAGTCCTGCAAGACGAGGAGAAGCTGAAAAGAGAGGAATTGTTAAAGAGGATGGAGGAAGAAAGAAGATTGGAAATTCAGGAAAAATCCATCAAACTTTTCCAACAGCCGCCCGAGCCAATGAAGCCTGTAGGACAAGTCCCCTGGACAGGTAGAGGTGTGTGCTGCAGTGTGGAGCGTTTGTAGCCACAGTGCAGCTGTGTGAGAGATGTGTGTCCTCAGTTGTGTGTAGCCACGGTGCAGCACTGTGTGAGAGATGTGTGTCCTCAGTTGTGTGTGTTCATGGTGCAGCACTGTGTGCGAGATGTGTGTCCTCAGTTGTGTGTAGCAACGATGTGACTCTTTGTGAAATGTGTCCTCAGTTTATAGGTCTTCATGGTTACAGAATACAATTTGTTTAATGCAATGTTTTGTTTTCCCTACTTACAACAGGAAAAGGGACTTTCATGGTTTTTTTTTTGCACCCCCTTTTTCCTCAGAGAAAGCGCCATTAACTATCTCCCAAGGGGATGTGAAGGTCGTGTATTACCGAGCACTGTATCCTTTTGATGCAAGAAGTCATGATGAAATCACCATCCAGCCCGGGGATATTGTCATGGTAAGGGGTTGGGTGACTTGGTGCATATCAATTCATGCGGCTACTTCGGTAATCTGAAGCTCTGGTTATCGCCTCTTGGTTGACGGCATCCCCAGCTCCACTTTTGAATAGTCTGTCTGGATCAGCATCGTTGTGGTTTAACAAATGTAGGCGACGTCGCACTAGTTCAAATAATTAAAAAAAATTCCAGGGATGACGTCAGGAAAGGGGCGGCTTTCAGGGAACCCGACTGGTATCCACAGATTAGTCATGGGCGATGGACCGTGGTACATCATTTGTGTGATTTCCACTCTTCTCTTAATTCCCGCAGGCTCAGAATAGCAGCCCACAGCCACCCCAAAATTTAGCGTATCCATCATAAGTGCCAAATCCGGGTACTTTACCTGGCTTTTCCCTATTGCCTTGGTACAGTGGCAATCGGGGTAATAGAAGGGGTTAATTACAGCTGAGAATTGACAGCTGACATCAATCCCTGGATTAGTGACGTTTGTCTGAGACCCCCAAGATACCAAAGTAAAATGTTAAAAAATACTGAGAAAAATCCTTAATTTAAAAACAACACAAACTCGCCATCTTTTACCCATTTATTTGCTGTGATATATACCCAGCTTTGACAGTAATCCACAATACGATATACATCGAAGTTTCCGGTGGTCAGTGACATTAAAGTGACCACTAGCAGCCCTCTCACAGTGACTGAGCCGCAGCTGAGAGAGCAGTGACATCGGTGAAGTACGCAGCTCCATCAGTGTGAGAAGGCCGCTCATGGTGAGCTTTAACTTTAAAGGGAACCAACCACCCCAAATGACCCCCCCAGACTGTTAATATGTGTCCCTACACCCAGCACACACATTTGGGGCAATCGTTTTTGCTAAAAAAAAACTGTTTAGTAGAAGCTAAGATATAGCTTTATAAAGTTTAAAAAATGTTGCCGACTGGGTGTTACCTAGCTTGTCCTCCTGCAGTGTTCATGTGCCTGTCAGCCTCCTCTCCCCCCCTCCCTTCAGTAAAGCCCTGCCCTTTCAGCCTCGTCACAGGCTGCTGCACGGAGTCTCATTGTTTGATAACAGAAGGCAAACCTGAAAGGCTGAAACCTGAGAGGCTGAAAGGGCAGGGCTTTACTGAAGGGAGGGAGGGAGAGGAGGCTGACAGGCACATGAACACTGCAGGAGGACAAGCTAGGTAACACCCAGTCGGCAACATTTTTTAAACTTTATAAAGCTATATCTTAGCTTCTACTAAACAGTTTTTTTTTAGCAAAAATGATTGCCCCAAATGTGTGTGTTGGGTGTAGGGACACATATTAACAGTCCGGGGGGGTCATTTGGGGTGGTTGGTTCCCTTTAATGTCAATGCTATCTGCAATGTAGCAGAGCTGTGAATTTTCACTGGACATTGTGCTGTGGATTTACATTTGGAAATGGGTATGTTTGGGAGCTAAGAAATGGGTAAAAGAAGGTGTCTATGCGTGTCCATTTCAATGAAGGATATTTTTTTGTGTATTTTAACTATTTCCTTATAGGATTATAGGGTTGGTGATTATATGGGTCTCAGAAACCTGAACATCACCAATCCAGGGCTCGATGTCAGCTGTTAATTCTCGCCTGTCTTTAACCCCCTTTATTACCTTGATTGCCACTGCAATAGGGAGGAGCCAGGTAAAGCACTAGGCTGCTATTCTTGGAGAGTTGGGTGGAGGAGAGGACAATAACTATGACTATATGCCTCCCCAGGGTGAGAGTACCAACCCCTAGGCGTGTGCTTTATCTTGGCTGAGTATAAAATTAATTTGGGGGTGGGGTGGGCCCATGCCACCATTTTTGAAAATTATTTCAATAAGGCCCCTTTCACATCTGCGTTTCCGTCCGGATCCGGACAGAAAACCACATCTGCCGCCTAACAGCCGCACTTGCGTTACACTTGCGGCAAGCCCCAATGCATTCTCTATGGGGCTTGCGGCAAGTGCAGTATTGCCGGGATTCGGCAGTTGCGGCCATGAAAAAAATTGCAGTTGATTGCGTTTTTTTTGAGGGGCCTAAATTAAAAAACCTGCATGTGGTTGCTTGATACTCTGCCAATATAAAGTGCACGGCTGCAGGCCGCGGCTGTCCACATTATCAACGCTAACAATCAAAAATACAGAACACCGCACACATTTTTCAATTTATTTATTTTTACGTGTGTATTTACGGCAAGCAATCACGGACGTCGGCACAGAGGGCGTCTGACTGCAACTAATTACTTATGGTGGGATTAGGGGCATACCTAAGAGGCTTATTAATAAGCTGGAAGTACAGGTGCACGGTTCTCGTTAAGTATGATCTAACTAGTTAATCACTGTTTCTCCTTCGCCTCATTGGGGGACACAGACCGTGGGTGTTATGCTGCTGTCCACTAGGAGGCGACACTAAGTAAAATCTGCAAAAGAGTTAACGTGACTCCTCCTACGCAGCATACACCCCTGGGGCAGACACTGCCTCACCAGTTTTGCTTAGTGTCGCTTAGGAGGCAGACCTCTTTTATTGTTTTCCCTTTTTTAGATAGATTTATTAGAATTTTACTTTTCTCTCTCTTTTTTTTCTACAACTCCGAAGAAAAAGAAGAATCTTTCTCAGCTCCCCACATGGGCTGAGTTTATAGAACCTAATCATCTCCTTCCCAGCTTCATCTTAGAACCTGGGCCAAGGTTTAGACAGACTCCTTTATTAACAGCCCTCCCCAGGCCTCATAGCTGAGCCCTGGGTTGAGGGACGGAGGTCTCATCTCACTCTCCTCTTCAGGATACTATCTTTAGGTTTCTGGATGGCAGCATGCCCTCCCCAGTCTCCCCTCACGGGGACTCCGGGTAGAGGAGCCAACCACAGGTACGCATTTACCCATGGCATTGGAGCCCTGTTTGCCCCTTCCCACATGCCTTCCAGCGGCCGCATACCTCCGGCCTCCATCCCGACAGGACCCGGACACCGATGGCTCTCTGCATCCGGGGATTCCTCCCACGGTGCAGCAGCAATCTGGCTTTTGCCTTGTCCCCGGGTCTGGCGGGACCTCCGCGCCGGCCTCCCCTCTTTGCCGGGGCCGCATATTACTCCAGGTCCCGGCTTCGGCCTAGCCTCGATAGTCCCCGCCTTTCTCCGCCCCTCGCGTGACGCGCATCTCAGGCGGAGCCCGCCCAGGACGCGTCAGAGGGGGGCGGAACACTTGTCTCTTCGCGCTTCTCGCGCATCGCGTGATCCCAGCGAGCCCTGTCATCTGGCCCGCCTCTTCCCTCCATGTCAGCGGTCGCCACTTCCTCCCGGAATACACATGGCGCCGCTGTATACTCGGTCCCCGGAGGGGTACCGACTTGGGCGAGCTGGCGTCGCTGTATACCCGGACGTAACCGGACCCTGGACGTGCAACATGTGGCAAGCAGGGTAAGTGCTCTTATGCTTCCGCAGCTGTGGCTCAGCACCAGGGACACTATGGCACCAAGGACAGTG
This sequence comes from Allobates femoralis, assembly GCA_033576535.1. Lineage (NCBI taxonomy): Eukaryota > Metazoa > Chordata > Amphibia > Anura > Aromobatidae > Allobates > Allobates femoralis. The sequence goes on along the minus strand of JARQOC010000002.1, from coordinate 38,342,855 downwards.
CCAGGCTGGTGATTCTCAGCCGGGTGCTCGGAGAACCCCTCCAAGGGCCACACGTCTATAGGGATATCAAGCCTTCACATTTGGGTTCGTCCCCTTCTTTCCCTGTTTAGAGTGTCACTGCAGGAGCTTCATTATATGTGTCACTGCAGGCACCTCATTATGTGTGTCACTGCAGGCACTTCATTATATGTGTCACTGCAGGAGCTTCATTATATGTGTCACTGCAGGAGCTTCATTATATGTGTCACTGCAGGAGCTTCATTATATGTGTCACTGCAGGAGCTTCACTATTGTGTCACTGCAGGAGCTTCATTATATGTGTCACTGCAGGCGCTTCATTATATGTGTCACTGCAGGCACTTCATTATATGTGTCACTGCAGGCACTTCATTATATGTGTCACTGCAGGCACTTCATTTTATGTGTCACTGCAGGAACTTCACTATATGTGTCACTGCAGGCACCTCATTATATGTGTCACTGCGGGCACTTCATTGTATGTGTCGCTGCAGGAGCTTCATTATATGTTATTTTTTCTGACTTCAGCAGTTCCTACCCTCACTGCCACAATCGTACTCTTACCAAGTACAAGATTTACCATTCTCCCCCATACATAACTGGGCAGGTTTGCGTCCATACTACGGCGCAGTACAGGGACGAGACCCCAACGTGCGACTCAGACCGGTCCGATTTGCACAGTGGACAACCATGGAACAGACTGCACTCCTCCTCAGGCGTGCTTACCATCGTTGCCTGTAGCGGAATGCTATATTAGGCAGCTGTCTGTTGTTGGATACCTGGCCTTGGTATTCCCTGGTCATATCTCTAAGCTTGAAAGGGAGCTGGATATTGACTACAAGGGCCACTTATGGTGGTAATGGTGTTCTCCGCAGGAGCCACCCCTTAGCTGAATCTTTCCTTAGAGGGATATCTGGCTAGATCTGTGTTTTGAGACTCCCAACCAAATCTCCACAGACTCTATTTGCATGTTAAGTCAAAGACTGCGGGGAAAGCTGGCTGGTTTAGCCATTGTCCGTCAGATGTACTCTCTAGACTGGGGCCCTGATCTTCCACGCTCACCCTGCTGCACATGTCGCACATTTGGCGAGGGTTATTACCCTATTCAGGCCATTAACAAACACTTTTGGTACCTTCTCCATCCATGGACAGTCCTATGTCTCACGGACTAATTCACAGAAAGGAAACGGCCGCACAAATGTTAGACAATTCATCACGCAATCCAGGCGGTCCTTCAGATGTACATGTCCCATTCACACCGCATATATCCTCCCAGTGTCGACTGGAGTCCACATCCACCACCCACGGGAGATAGAGGGCGACGGTACCTATGCGTACCGATCTCCCAAAACCAACAACAGGCGGGAACGCGGAGTGTTACCTCCACGTACCCCCTCCTGCTCCGAGGGACATCATTATGACGACGGTTTCTCAGCATTCCGATCTTCAACTAAGAACTGTTTTTAAAAGCTGTTTCAGACATTCATCTGATACTTTCCCTCCTCTCCGGGATAGAGTCTTCGCGAGGATGCATCAGACCGTCAGTCAAGCATACAATGCAGATGATAACCGATGGAGCAGCCGTAGTGGCTTCAAGCGCCATTGAGACTAGACAAGCAATCTAGCCACAAGAGGAACGAGTACTGAAAGATGGAGGGCGACGGTACCTGTGCGTACTGATCTCCCAAAACCAACAGGCGGCAACGCGGGGTGTTACCTCCACGTTCCCCCTCCTGATTTGAGAAACATCATTTATGGCGACGGTTCCTAAGTGTTCCGATCTCCAATGCAGGACTGCTTGGCTCGCAGATCCGGACAATCGTCCCCCCTGGTTCCTCTACAATACAGAACAGTTTTGGTATGCGGATTCGGACAATTATCCTCCCCAGTTCCCACTGTAGGAGCTGGGTTTGCAGTGCATGGCGCTATGATTTAGTAGCCCTCAGTCTCCCCATTAGCCTTCCTCAGGGCAATTGGGTTGTAGCACTTTTATATTGCCGTCTTCGATATGAGACTCTTATCACGCGGATCTGAATATTCATCCTCTCCAGCTCCCACAGCTGGGTGTCTGGTTTGCAATGGATGGCACCACTATTTGGTACTCCTTAGTCTCCCCATCCGTCTCTTCAGGACATTGGGTTGCAGCACGTGCACAGTACCGTCTCCATATGGGACCGTCTTACAAGCAACTTCGGACGATCCTCTTCCTCAGCTCCCACAACTGGATGCAGAGTTGCAACAACGTTTTTCCTTAGTACTCCTCAGGCTTCCGTCCGTTTCCTCATGGCATTGAGGTCGCAGCTGAAGCGGATGTATATCTTGACTGATCGTCACCAAGTCCTCTTGTAGTCCCCAAACAGGGAAACGTTATGCGACCTCCCTGAACTTCTTTCATCCATGGCAGTACAAAGGTTTCTGGCCTTCATAACTGTCAACACATTTGTCTACATATTCCCGGTGCTCCATAGTTTGTTCTCTCTACCTAGCCCTTCGGTGGCTCTGTGTGATACCAGCGATTATATCCATTTATCAATCACGACGACAAGTTGTCCTCCCTTATCTAGAGGGTCTCCTTATCAAGGTTTTTTCACTTGGAGGCTGCGCAGATGCGTTTGCACATTGCAGTGGACCTCCCAGTTCATTTAACCTGGTTGCTCACCAGGGATACACTCAAAACGCGTTCTTTTGGGACTGCGCAGCGGTGATCACACTATAGTGAACTCCCTAAATCATCGTACCTAGTTATTCCATGCCGAGGAAATTTCTCCAGTTCCAATCTGGATGCCATCGTCACAGACGCAGACCCTCTTCAGTCCGTCACTTCTCCTTCCGTGACGTTAGGGCATACGGGTTGGTTACCTATTGACCAACCATTCCTCTGGTCTCCCCACACGATTCTCCTCCTGGGGATTTGTATCTCATCATTGGGGCCTCGCAGGTGTAACCCACTCATGTAATGTCCAAGGTAGGACCCAGTATACAGTGAATCAGATCACTCCGGTTTTCTTCTTCTTCGTTCCTAATACACAGCAAGTACCTGTATTCGGGGCTATAGCTCACAATTCACAACTTATGAGAGCGGATACCCCTCGGCCTCTCTTTCTTAGTCTGAGGCGAGGATTTACTCTCACGGCCTTGCAGTCATCCAAAGGGCCTTGGCAGGGTTCAGGTCCAATGGCGTTAGTCTTCTAGAGGACCCCGGTTTGGTCCAGGCGCACTTAGTATGCTGGCCTATTTTCACTCACCACTGGTTTTCCCTGGCATTGTCCAGACCGTACAGGCCCTCTTTCCAAGGTCCTTTTCTCAAAGAATCGGAAACTCTATTCTTAGTGGGGCCCTGACACCTGGTTGTAGCTCTGATACTTAGTTCTCCTTTTGCGAACAGGCGCTACAACCTTGCCTCGGGGGGTAAACACCTGTTTCCGGTCTCATCGATTCTCTCCCTCCAGTGCCTCAGGGGCACATCCCCATGCTACCTTCTCGGTTACGCCTCCATTGCGTGGCTGTGGGCTCAGGTTAGCGCCTTCCATCCGGGACATTTTCACGCATTGTCCCCTCCTTCATTACAACAACGGTTGGTTTCATGGGACTTCGTTCCGGTCTAATATGTGCTGCGGGATTCTTCCTTCAGACCTTCACAAAAAAAAAAAAAAAAATTTTTCTTCACCTTTGTTATCAAGGGTGGTGTTAACCTTACCTCTACCTTTACCCTATCCGTTGAGTCTTTGACCCTAGCGCTCTCCTCGAAGCGCCCCTTTTTAGGTGGTCGCCAAGATAGGTTGAGTTGCGACCTGTCTCATTTTTCTTCATAAGATGACAGGGTCATGTTATGTAAACAAAGACCACACCGTTCCGGCTCTCTTTCAGTCGTTCAGCACTGATGCACCGTAGCAACATGGCTCAGCTCACGTTGGATTCACCTGAACTCTACGTATCTATGAGGCTAGTACGGCAGCTTCCAGAAGTTCCTTCTGTCCTTCAAAGAAACTCTTGACAGATTGTTCTTCATCCCCTTGGTGGGCCGCTTACTGCGCATGCCGACATCCTCAGCTAAACTGGTTACACGTACAGACTTCCTATTCAGGAAGTTTAGCAGTTGCAAATATTACCGTTTACGTCGGGTATAATGTCGTGCACGCACTTGTACAACCGGGGGCATTCTACCTCCTTTGGGCCCAGGCTTCTCAGTTGTAGGTAGACGAGGCTGTCACCTGGTTCAGTTTTTACTCTGTTGGGGTACAACACAATGTTCGTACGCTTACGCTGTTGTGTACCAGCACAGTGTTCATTTTCTTTCCTTATTAGACGCAGTTCTAGTTGCTGCGTCTCCCTGGTGGCAGCAGCTCACCGGTAGGGTACAGCTTGTATAAGAGTCTAATGTATTCTTTTCCCGCCCAGGGACTGCTTTGGGACGTCCCACGGTCTGTGTCCCCCAATGAGGCGAAGGAGAAAAGGAGAATTTTGTGTACTCACCGTAAATTCCTTTTCTCTTAGCCTCTAATTGGGGGACACAGCACCCACCCTGTTGCCTGTTCATACCTTCTTACTGGTTTTTCAAGTTTCTGGTCTCTCAGGTTACTTCTGAGATATTACATACGTGCCTGTTCCTTACAGGCCCGGTTGTTTTTACTATTCTGTTACTTGTTCTATAGGTGCCTGGTTTTTTACAGGCCTTATTATATCGTTAATCTGTTTACTTGCTCCTACTGCTTTAGCACAAACTGGTGAGGCAGTGTCTGCCCCAGGGGTGTATGCTGCGTAGGAGGAGTCACGTTAACTCTTTTGCAGATTTTACTTAGTGTCGCCTCCTAGTGGACAGCAGCATAACACCCACGGTCTGTGTCCCCCCATTAGAGGCTAAGAGAAAAGGAATTTACGGTGAGTACACAAAATTCTCCTTTTTGCATCTCCCCTAGCAGAAACCAGGCAGTAGCCTGCACTTCTTGGGGAAGTCCATGTTCGGGGTCTGTGCACGGGGCACTAGGTCTTTGGTACGGACCCTGAACTTTACAGCTCAGGTTCGCCCATCACTGTTACTGTGCTGTAAGTCTCCTTGAGGACTGTGTAATGTTTGCACACCAGATGACTATCAATTTCTGCTCCTCCAGGTTGATGAGAGCCAGACTGGAGAGCCAGGATGGCTTGGGGGTGAACTGAAAGGGAAAACGGGCTGGTTTCCTGCCAACTACGCCGAAAGACTGCCTGAAAGCGAGTTCCCAAGTACAGTAAAACAAGTAACAGACACTACAGCCAAAACCACTGTCCACGTGACGACGTCCACTGTCTCAACAGTAGCTTTTACTGATTCATCTACAAACGCCAACAACTGGGCCGACGTCAGCTCCACGTAAGAGCCCCAGTGGCATGTTTTTTTCCTTTTTAAAGATATGAGATTTATCAGATTTGCTGTTATTGCATTGTGTCGATGTGTATTCTTTCCAACTCTATTTGTGCCGCTTTTCCAACCAAACCTGACGGCAGCATGAGAAGAGGTCCAACTCTCAGGACAAGTAACCTGCCGACGCAAAAGGCTTAGCCTCCCAGAGAACCTCAGTGGTTTCTTGTTTTGGGATACACATCTGTGACTTCCCAGTAGCGCCCAACATTTGCTGCCCTCACTGGGGTGAATGATTTTCTGTATGCCCACCATTACCCTGCCTATCGCAGAGCTTACTGTGCTGCTGTGCTCCCTCTGACCCAGCCCTTTTTCTGAAGTGCTCCCTATGACCAACTTGCCTCTTTCTGATGACTGTGCATGACTCCGGGGATGGTCTGCAAACAAAGGATACACCTCATGTCTGCAGTGATTGGTAGATGGGCACGAAAAGCCGCCAAAAGGGCTTCACAGATCACATGGGATGCACGGGTTGAAAAAAATAGCCCGGGAAGAGGTACGATAATTCCAGTAGCGTGATCTGGACTTGGCTCCCACCGGTCAGCTGTTCTCAGTGATGGCAGCACATGCATGATGGCAGTAGTGGGGTTATGCGGGATGGTTACGTCACCTGCGTAGAGGCTGCTGCTGGGTGCTCCAGATCAACTCTTATTTATTCAACTATGGCCAGATCTGAAGTACAACTACACAGATGATGATGCCGTGCTTTTCAGATTCACCGCTGTTGACATACAGCACTGAGAACAACTGATCAGGGGGAATTCAGAGGGACAGATACTCAACGATGTGATATTGATGACCGATCTTGACCCCTTCACAACCAAGGACGTATAGGTATGTCGTTGGTTGCCTCCCATTTGTTGTGAGCCCATGCTCTGAGCTTGCATCAGTCATTGACATGTCGGCTGATCTGATCATCTGTTATGTGCAGCTAAAGGTACCATTACACGATAAGATATTCGGAATGATATCGTTTAAACGTCACGGGTTTGGAGTCATTCAAACGACATCGTTAGGACGTAGTTGCGTCTAACACTGAGAATCGAGAACAATAAATCGTTGGATCGTTGATCGCAGATTTGAGAACATGTTCTTAAATCAGACGATCCTCGATCAGCCAACCTGCTGCATTAGGCTGTGTGACACCGTCATAACGATGTCGTTCATGACTTCGCTAATTCACATCAGTGAACAAGTATCGTTTGCTGGATTGTGCGATCGATACCTGCTCGCTGGATGGTTATTGCGTCGTGCATGATATCTAGGCGTGTGACATCTCACCAATGATCTCTAAACAATGTCCTAACGACTGCTCCCCCCTTATCCCCCCCCCCTCACCCACCTCCCCGAGATATTGTTTCAACATTGAAGCGTGTAATGGTACCTTTACAGATGCTGGTGGATCAGTGATCTGTACACCGCTGTTAACTCCTTTGACCATGCTGTCAAACACTAAGACCACCGTGGCTGGGACCACGTTATTCCCCGCCCCTATCGGCGACCCCGTGACATGCTCATGGGGCGTCAGTGTTACCATGACAGCAAGGGGTCAGCTGATAACCCTGTCGCTGTCATGACTCACTTCCTGTGAGCGATGCCTGAGCGCCGGTGTTCACAGGAGATGATTATTTATGCAGTACAGAGCCGAGCATCAGCATCATCACTGCTCTGCACTGCTGGAGTGATTGGAACCTGCAGTGTTAAGGCGCCCTAAGGGGCCAAGTGAAATTAAAGGAAAAGTGGGAAAAGGTTTTCTAAGTATGAAAAAAATCTAAAGGTACCTTTACACGCCGCTACAGAAGGTTAGAAACCACCGGGTGTCTCACGTGCACGTGCACGTTTCAACGGTTCCTAACGTTACCTCATACCGCAATTACACGCCGCTACAAAGTGCTCCACAGTAGGTTTTTACAATCCCTGGATGCACCGACGGGTGCCGCAGGTTACCTTCTGTAGAGCACCTTCCCTCATTTACACGCCGCTACCACAAGGGAATATGGGAGAACCTGGGGCAGCAGGGTCAACACATAGGCGTGCCAGAGTTGTGGATTACGAGACGCTCGTACGGTGATTGGACAATGCAATAGCATCATGATTGGCCAGCCAGCGCAGGAAGACTGGCTAATACATGATGCTATTGCAATTGTGTAGTGTGACTGGTCAGCTCATTAAATATGCCGCCCTATGCAGCGACAACCAATCGTAACGCAGGAGCTTCCACCAATGATCGCTGATGGGGCACGGTATCCCGGAGGCTGTGTCACGCCCCAGGGAGTTCACTAGGTGACGAAAATACCTTCCTGTTCCTCGATTACACGCTGCTACCATAGGGTTTAAACCTACCTGTTTTTGAGCACGGCTGGGAAACAGGTGTCGACAGTGGCCGGTGGCAACAACCTGAATTACACGCCGCTACCTTGCGGTGTTTTGACGGTACTAGATACAATTGTCTCCGACACCCGGTGGTTTCTAACCTTCGGTAGCGGCGTGTAAAGGTACCTTAAGAGTTAAAATCGACCCCCTTTTTTTTGCACCATTGAAAATAACAATATAAACAAATAAATGCACATATTTGGTATCGCCGAGTTCAGAAATGCCCGATCTATCAAAATATAAAATATAAGTATCCAATTGGTAAACTGCGTAATGAAAAAAGTAAAAAAAACCAAATTTTTTTTTTTTTTTTTTTTTTTGCCTCAACCTTGCAAAAAAAAATAAAAAATGCAATACTAGGTGATAAAAACATCACATCTACATCTATATAGTATCATTAAAAATGTCAGCTCAAGACGCAAAAAATAAGCCGTCACACAGCCCCAGATTCCAATAAATGGGAACGCTACGGGGCGCAAAAGCGCAATTTTTTTTTTTTAATACAAATTTGTTTTTTGTTTTTTTTTCACCACTTAGATAATAGTAGAAGTAAGATGTATCTATGAACTCGTACCAACACAAGGCATCAGAGTGACACGTCAGTTTTACCATATAGTGAACGTGATGAATAAAAAAAACTAAAAACCTTTGTGTAATGGCCCTTTCACATCAGCATTTTTTCCAAATCGCGGCAGATGCGGTGAAAAAACCGCATCTGCCGCGATTACCGCATACCGGCTGCACTTGCGGCACGGTTGCGGTAAACGCCATACAAGGTATAGGCGGACGTGCCGCAAGTGCGGTTTTGGCACCTGCCGCAAGTGCCAAAACCGCACCTGCCGCAAGTCCGCCTATACCTTGTATGGCGTTTACCGCAACCGCGCCGCAACCGTGCCGCAAGTGCAGCCGGTATGCGGTTATCGCGGCAGATGCGGTTTTTTTCACCGCATCTGCCGCGATTTGAAAAAAACGCTGATATGAAAGGGCCCTAATTTAGTTTATATATATATATATTTTTTTTTTCATCTCACCTTATTTGGAATTTTTTCCCCCATTTTCCAGTACACTAAATGCTAAAATACATGATGTCATTCACAAAAACAGCTTGTCCTTCAAAAAACAAGCCCTGATATGTCATATTGACGGAAAAATAAAAAAGTCATGGCTCTTGTATGAAGGGGAGGAAAAAATGAAAACTAAGAATCGCCTGGGGATGAAGGGGTTAAGGATTGGTTATCAATAACAAATTAGGACAGCAATTACAGGTCTTCTCCATGGACCCTCACACTACTATTTTAAATACAGTAATACCTAGATTTTTTAGTTTTTTTCAATAAAAAATGGTGACCCACGCGATTCCTCTTCCAAAACAATAACCCCTGTACCCTTCTCCACCCTCCTAGGCGTCTTCCATATGGCAAAAATAAATGTTTATTCTTTACATTAGTCTGTTATATTCATTTTATATTAGTTTCTTAATGTTTTTAGTATTAAACGCTGTCTTTATTCTCCATAAAATGAGTTATTTGGTTTGTATTTTGGAGTATCTCAAACTAATTGGATTTACCTTAATTCCTATGGAAATTATTGCCTCGGTTTTAGTCTGGTTCAGTTTTGGCTGATTGTTTTCAGATGGATTGTCGCCGAAAACCGAGGTATTACTGTAAATGGGTTATCATATATCCGAACCCTTACCTAAGGTCATGTCATCATTCCAAAAATCTCAGTATAGCTCTCTTCCCTCCTTTTGTCATAATCCCACATCAGAGCGGGAAAAGGGACTATAACTGTTTAGACCTGAGTGTCCTGAAATGCAACCTCTGAGGCTGCTGGAGAAAGCCGGGAACAGAACTCAGAACAGCCCTAACCTGAATGCCCGCAGCAGCAATCCATTATATGTACGGTCACTCCATTCTCGAAGGAGTTCTAGCCCCTGTTCTGCCAATCGGAGGCCACCACCTCTCATGAAGATGTCATGGTCTGGTTAAGGTAATTATTTTCCTGTTTCCCTATATTCATCAGGTGGCCAACTAATAATAATGAGAAGCCAGAGACTGATAACTGGGACACATGGGCAACTCAACCCTCTCTAACAGTACCGAGTGCTGGCCAGATCCGACAACGCTCCGCTTTTACCCCAGCTACAGTCACCGGTTCTTCTCCGTCCCCGGTTCTAGGTCAGGTAGGTTGGATCTCATATTTTTTTTGTGCCATGAAAACTTTCTTTAATGTGTGTCCTCCAAGAGTTGTTCAGGATTTGTCCTGTCCTGTGTGTTGATACATCAGTAGACATTAGTATAGGTAACAGAACAGCTCATAGCTGCCGACTTCTTGTCAGGACAGTTCTACAATTGACCGATGATAAGTAAATGAGGCTGTGGCTGTTCTGCTATTATGGTTATCGAGGCACTAGCAGTGAGGATACTTGTGTGCGTGCATGAGTATAAAATATATTTTCTGATCATCATAATGGGAGACCCAGACAATGGGGTTTAGGGCACTGCCCTCCGGAGGCCACACTAGGTACTACAAGTTTGTAGACACCGCCCCCTCCGCTTATAAACCCCTACCGCAGGGAATATCCTCAGTTTTAAACTTAGTGTGCTCGGAGGTATCACACGCTTTGCTTGCACATCACAGCATTCTCACAGCTTACGTGATGGCGTCTGAAGACAAGGTAGGTCCCGGTCGGGGACCTCGGGCAGTCTCCCTGTTCACCCTTGGGGAACACACAGGTTGAGGTACCGGAGGGCTCTGGGCCTGGACACGTTGTGTTCTCCCGGTACGCTGCCGCACTCCTTCCCATCCCCCCTGGGGGCTCTGGGAAGTGGGAGACAGGAGCCTTGCACAGCTCCGCTCCGTCCGAGGCCTCCCTAAACGGTGCTTACAGACCGGACTGGAGCCAGCCCAGTCCGAGGCCTCCCTAAACGGTGCTTACAGACCGGACTGGTGCTGAACCCCCGTCCGAGGCCTCCCATTATATGGTGCTTACAGACCGGACCGGCACTGAGGTACCCTGTGTGTCTCCGGTGTGCCTGGGGTAGTGTCTGACACTAATGTGTTGTGACACTCAGACCGCGCGCAACCCACGGGTCCGCGGTTCTGGCGGTGTATCCTGTGCTGGGGTCACCATAGCTGACCGCCCTGTGTGTCACAGGGGCTGCGGGCTACAGAGTTTGTCTGAAGCCCTGGATATAGTGTTGATACTATATCTCCCGCGCTGCGGGCTCCAGCACCAGATTACTGAGCGGGCTGCTTGGAGAGATGGGGAGCAGCCCATGAGATGTGGGTGTGTGTGTGTGTTTCCCCGCGTGTTTGTGGCGCCGCCCACGACTGCTCTGGCGGCGGCCATTTTCTCCTCACTTCCCTACTGGGTCTGAATGAGTGCACTACTGCGCTCCCAGGAGAGTCCGGTCATTACCCTCGCGGAGGCCACACACACATCGCTCCCCTCCACCGCATTGAAGCGGTCGGTAAGCCGCCGGTGTTCCGGTTTCCTACTTGGCTTATTTTTCTCCTCTGCTGTCGGCATGTCCCCAGCAAAGAAGAGTACTGCTAAGGCAGACAACTCCACCACTACCTGTGCTACATGCAACGGGACGCTGGTTGGGGGGGTCCTGCAATAACTGCAGACGCCCAGAGGCCAGGACTGATACTGCAGAGTCTGCAGCTCCGGTGCTGTACCCTGAGGTTCAGGTGATCCCGGGGCAATGGGAAACACAGAATAAGATTAATGAATCTGTGTTGTCCAAGCTGTCCTCCATGTCGCAATCCCTGGAGGCACTGACTAGGAGACTGGGAAGTCCAGCTGCTCCCTCAAGTTACCCCCGGGTGTCGCCCTTTGCTACCGCGAGACCCCTTAAGCGGGCTCGCCGGGATGAATCACCCGAGATCCAGAACCTCTCTGAGGAGGAGCGTCACTCTGACGGTGACGAGGATGATGGGGGTTCAATACTTGAGTCTATGTCAGAACCACCTGATGGGGTGGAGGATTTGGTATCCTCCATAAACGAGACTCTTCGTCTCGTGGCACCCCCTGAGGAGGTGGAACTCCATCCAAAGGAGGTTTATCAATGGCTGCAGCCGGAGGCTCGCCCATGTGGCTCCTTTATGGACCACACTAACTTTGGAAGGGTGGTTAGAGCACCCAGGGTTCACCCTGGGCGGCGTTATGTCCGCAAATCTAGGGACACTCGCTTCCCCTTCCCCCAGGAGGTGCTTCAGGAGTGGTCGCAGTCCCCAAAGGTGGACGCTTCCATGACCAGGATTGCTGCACGCTCCCTTTTCTCTGCCTCTGATAGCTCCTCATTGAAGGACGCGACGGATAGACAGGTCGAACAGCTCGCCAAGTCTTCCTATGAGGCTGTGGGGTCTTCATTTGCCCCTAATTTTGCCACGGTCTGGACTCTGCAGGCAATCACCACCTGCTTGGATGGTATCACGGACCTGGCGGGGTCCAACTCTGAGGTCCTAGCGCTTACTGATAGGGCAAGGGCCTATGCAGATTACGCCAGGACTGCGACCCTAGAAACTGCCACTCGCTCTGCTGTGGCTTCGGCCAATGCTATAGTGATCCGCAGGTTATTGTGGCTGCGTCTCTGGGACTCAGATGCCACGTCAAAGAAGATTCTGCAGAATCTTCCATTTTCGGGTGACAGGCTCTTTGGTACCGAGCTGGATAAGCTGATAAAGGATTCTGCGGAGTCTAAGATCCCACAGAATAAGCCTAAGCCACGGTATACCGTCAAAAGGAACCCCAAACAGTGGTCCTTTCGTTCCAGCTCGCAGTCATCAGCTTCTTCCGCTCGCGCGGACAGAGGAGGCAAGCCCTCTACTCAGTGGTGCCCCAAGGGTCGCCAGAAGAAGTCAACGGGGGCAACAGCTGCCACCCCCAAAACCACTTCCGCATGACTCGCTCTCCAGTCCTGACGCCCCACAGGTGGGGGGCCGACTGTCCCGATTTCAGGACAGATGGTTACTCCACGTCCAAGACCGGTGGGTCCGAGACGTAGTCTCGAGCGGCTACAGGATAGAGCTGACGTCGCGGCCGGCACACTGATTCCATCGGTCTGTTCCATCTCCAGACAAGGCTCAGGCTTTTTATCTGGTGTTGGAGGGACTCCGCAGAGACGGAGTAGTGGTCCCAGTGCCTACGGGAGAGAGGTTCAGGGGTTTTTACTCCAACCTCTTTATCGTCCCGAAGAAGGACGGCTCTTTTCGCCCGGTTCTGGACCTCAAGTTGTTCAACCGTCACGTGTTGGTTCGGAAGTTCCGCATGGAATCCCTGTGCTCCGTGATCGCGGCTGTGTCGCAGGGAGACTTCCTAGCGTCCATAGATATCCGAGACGCTTACCTTCACGTGCCCATTGTACCGGCTCATCAACGCTGGTTGAGATTTGCAGTGGGGGACGAACACTACCAGTTCGTGGCGCTGCCCTTCGGGTTGGCCTCGGCTCCGCGGGTGTTCACGAAAGTGATGGCCTCTATGATGGCTCTCCTACATGTGCAGGGACATGCCGTCATACCCTATCTAGACGACCTGCTGGTCAGGGCGCCATCAGAACATCTTTGCCGGAAGAGCCTGGAGGTGACCATGAAGTCTCTGGAACAGTTTGGGTGGCTTCTCAATGTCCAGAAATCGACCCTGGTTCCGACCCAGTCACTGACATATCTGGGCATAGACTTCCACACGGACTCAGCTCTGGTGTCCCTGCCACGAGCCAAACAGCTGGCCATCCAATCGGGAGTCCAAGATGTCCTCCTGTCACCACACTCATCCATACGGGTGTTGATGAAGCTGGTGGGCCGCATGGTGGCAGCGATAGAGGCGGTGCCTTTCGCGCAGTTTCGCCTCCGTCCTCTCCAGCTGGAAATTCTCCGAAGATGGGACAAGAGGACGATCTCGCTGAATCGGCTGATGGCCCTTTCGCGGCAGACCAGGGATTCCCTGCAGTGGTGGCTCCAACCACATCACTTGTCACGGGGCCGGTCTTTCCTCAAACCGTCATGGTTAGTGGTGACCACCGACGCCAGTCTGAAGGGCTGGGGAGCGGTGTTCTTACACCACAGGGCTCAAGGCCTCTGGATTCAGTCGGAGTCGGCGTTGCAGATCAACGTGCTGGAGATCAGGGCGGTCTATCTGGCGCTCCTGGCGTTTCAGAAGTTACTGTCAGGACAGCCCATCCGGGTTCAGTCCGACAATGCTACGGCCGTCGCCTATATAAATCATCAGGGAGGGACCAGAAGTACTCAGGCCCTCGCCGAAGTCCACCGCATTCTATCCTGGGTGGAGGACAACGGCTGCCTGATCTCCGCAGTTCACATCCCAGGGGTCGAGAACTGGGAGGCCGACTACTTGAGCCGGCAGGGGATGGACGCCGGAGAGTGGTCTCTTCATCCGGACGTCTTCCGGGACATCTGCGGCAGATGGGGCACTCCGGACGTGGATCTGATGGCCTCGCGGCTGAACCATCAGGTGCCACAATACATGGCGAGATCATGGGATCCTCAGTCTCTGGGGGCGGACGCCCTGATCCTGAGTTGGTCCGACTTTCCATCTACCATATGTGTTCCCACCGCTAGCATTGATTCCCAAGGTTCTGTGGAAGATCAGGACGGAGTGCAGCGTAGCCATTCTAGTGGCACCGGATTGGCCCAGGAGGTCCTGGTATCCGGATCTGTTTCAACTGTCAGGCGGGAACCAGTGGGCTCTTCCAGAACGCGCAGATCTTCTCGCGCAAGGCCCCTTCTTCCGCCTCAATTCCAGGGCCCTCAGATTGACTGCATGGCTCTTGAGGCCTGGCTTCTAACGTCCAGGGGATTCTCCCCTACTGTGGTTGCCACTATGAATCGGGCTAGGAAGCCTGTATCACGGAGGATTTACCACAGAACGTGGAAAATCTTTTTCTCCAGGTGTGCCTCTGGTGGGCGGTCACCGTGGCCCTTGTCCATTCCGACCTTGTTGGCTTTCCTACAATCGGGTTTGGAATTGGGTTTATCCCTCAGCTCCCTGAAGGGTCAAGTATCAGCTCTTTCAGTGCTGTTCGACAGGCGCTTTGCGCTCCTTCCTAAGGTTCGTCAATTTCTCCAGGGGGTGTCTCGGGTGGTCCCGCCGTATAGGCGACCGCTGGACCCTTGGGATCTCAACATGGTCCTGGCGGCTCTACAGAAACCGCCTTTTGAGCCATTGAGAGAAGTTTCCCTCTCTTGTCTGTCACAGAAAGTGGTCTTTCTGGTGGCAATTACGTCTCTAAGACGGGTCTCTGAATTGGCTGCACTATCGTGCAAGTCACCTTTTCTGGTGGTTCACCAAGACAAGGTGGTGTTGCGCCCGCGGGCAGAATTCTTGCCAAAGGTGGTTTCTACTTTTCACTTGAACCAAGAGATTGTTCTTCCTTCATTCTGTCCTGCCCCTGTTCATCAGGTTGAGCGCGACCTCCACACTCTGGATCTCGTACGGGCTGTACGCATTTATGTGTCCAGGACTGCCTCCTTCCGGAGTTCGGACTCCTTGTTCGTACTGACGGCAGGTCGCTGTAAGGGGTCCGCGGCGTCTAAATCGACCTTGGCCAGATGGATCAAGGCACCCATTCAAGAGGCCTACCGTTCTTCTGGTTTGCCTCTCCCGGTGGGCTTGAAGGCGCACTCGACCAGAGCTGTCGGTGCTTCCTGGGCTTTGCGACATCGCGCTTCTGCGCTACAGGTGTGTCAGGCGGCCACTTGGTCCAGCCTGCACACTTTCTCTAAGCACTATATGGTGCATGCCCATGCCTCTGCGGATGCAAGTTTGGGCAGGCGGGTCCTCCAGGCGGCGGTTGCCCACCTTTGAGGGGGACCGTATATCTCAACGTCTTTTTGAGGAACTCTTCCCGCCCTGGGGTTTGCTTTAGGACATCCCCATTGTCTGGGTCTCCCATTATGATGATCAGAAAAAAGAGAATTTTGTTTACGTACCGTAAATTCTTTTTTCTTGAATCATCAATGGGAGACCCAGCACCCACCCAGTTGTTCCGTTGGATGTTTTGCATTTGACCTGTTCCCAGTTGGGACAGTTTATTCCGGGTTGTTGGACCGTCTGTGCACGGTTTCTTTCCCGATGTTTCGGGTGTGGTTTATGTTGTCTCCTCGCAGCTTATGGACCAAACTGAGGATATTCCCTGCGGTAGGGGTTTATAAGCGGAGGGGGCGGTGTCTACAAACTTGTAGTACCTAGTGTGGCCTCCGGAGGGCAGTGCCCTAAACCCCATTGTCTGGGTCTCCCATTGATGATTCAAGAAAAAAGAATTTACGGTACGTAAACAAAATTCTCTTTATTATTATTATTACAGTACAGACCAAAAGTTTGGACACACCTTCTCATTCAAAGAGTTTTCTGTATTTTCATGACTATGAAAATTGTAGATTCACACTGCAGGCATCAAAACTATGAATTAACACATGTGGAATTATATACTTAACAAAAAAGTGTGAAACAACTGAAAATATGTCTTATATTCTAGGTTCTTCACAGTAGCCACCTTTTGCTTTGTTTACTGCTTTGCACACTCTTGGCATTCTCTTGATGAGCTTCAAGAGGTAGTCACAGGAAATGGTTTTCACTTCACAGGTGTGCCCTGTCAGGTTTAATAAGTGGGATTTCTTGCCTTATAAATGGGGTTGGGACCATCAGTTGTGTTGTGCAGAAGTCTGGTGAATACACAGCTGATAGTCCTACTGAATAGACTGTTAGAATTTGTATTATGGCAAGAAAAAAGCAGCTAAGTAAAGAAAAACAAGTGGCCATCATTACTTTAAGAAATGAAGGTCAGTCAGTCCGCAAAATTAGGAAAACTTTGAAAGTGTCCCCAAGTGCAGTTGTAAAAACCATCAAGCGCTACAAAGAAGTTGGATCACATGAGGACCGTCCCAGGAAAGGAAGACCAAGAGTGACCTCTGCTGTGGAGGATAAGTTCATCCGAGTCACCAGCCTCAGAAATCGCAGGTTAGCAGCAGCTCAGATTAGAGACCAGGTCAATGCCACACAGAGTTCTACCAGCAGACACATCTCTACAACAACTGTTAAGAGGAGACTTTGTGCAGCAGGCCTTCATGATAAAAGAGCTGCTAGGAAACCACTGCTAAGGACAGGCAACAAGCAGAAGAGACTTGTTTGGGCTAAAGAACACAAGGAATGGACATCAGACCAGTGGAAATCTGTGCTTTGGTCTGATGAGTCCAAATTTGAGATCTTTGGTTCCAACCACCGTGTCTTTGTGTGACACAGAAAAGGTGAACAGATGGACTCTACATGCCTGGTTCTCACCGTGAAGCATGGAGGAGGAGGTGTGATGGTGTGGGGGTGCTTTGCTGGTGACACTGTTGGGGATTTATGCAAAATTGAAGGCATGCTGAACCAACATGGCTACCACAGCATCTTGCAGCGGCATGCTATTCCATCCAGTTTGCTTTTAGTTGGACCATCATTTATTTTTCAACAGGACAATGACCCCAAACACACCTCCAGGCTGTGTAAGGGCTATATGACCAAGAAGCAGAGTGATAGGGTGCTACGCTAGATGACCTGGCCTCCACAGTCGCCAGCGCTGGACCTCAGAGTGAAAGCAAAAGGGCCAACAAGTGCTAAGCATTTCTGGGAACTCCTTCAAGACTGTTGGAACACCATTTTCGGTGACTACCTCTTGAAGCTCATCAAGAGAATGCCAAGAGTATGTAAAGCAGTAATCAAAGCAAAAGGTGGCTACTTTGAAGAACCTAGAATATAAGACATATTTTCAGTTGTTTCACACTTTTTTGTTAAGTATATAATTCCACATGTGTTAATTCATAGTTTTGATGCCTTCAGTGTGAATCTACAATTTTCATAGTCATGAAAATAAAGAAAACTCTTTGAATGAGAAGGTGTGTCCAAACTATAATCACCCTTCCCACATGATGGAATATATATATACTTTGGTACTGTCAATGCCAAGCTCCACAATGACCCAAGAAAACTGGCTGCCACCACTAATGTTGTCAAAGGCCGATTAGACACCGTTACAGATGGTATAAGGTGTATTCAGGTTTGCGGTTTATATAGAATAAATTATGTAATTCTAAAGATATGGCTGTGTTTATAAAAATAGACAAGCTTTTACTAAAAGGAACAATACAAGGTAGACAATTACAGATTAAAATGATAAACAACAAAACTTAACTCATGCCACAGTGATGGCTTCCCAAGCTTATAGAGGGAGGGTCTAAAACTGACAGATCTGTAGCACTATCTGTACCCTCCATGGTCTGATCACCCAGAATTGTGGCAGATGTCTTTTATTACCTCATGTTACCCCTTGATGACCCCATGTGGGGTTGTCTGTAGGATGTTCTCCGATCTTTAGAAAATTATTAAATACCAATTTACAGCATAACTTCATCCCTTAGGGTCACAGGTGAGGGTTATTGGCGTCATCTTTCTTATCATGAGTTTACCTGTTTACATGTAAGAAACATGATGTGGCTATTATCAATTACCTGGCGGATATCCATTTGCTGGGATTTTAGCCATCGACCAGTGAAGCAAAGCGATGTTTTGTGTTCACGATTTCATTATATCTTTTATATCGACACTGCACATTAAATCTTGGTTCAAAGTTTCTGCACGGGAAAACAAATGGATGACTTTCTATGTCTTTTATGGGCTTATCTCTCTCTCTAGACATAAGTGGCCCTTCTGCTTTCCTATGCTTCACAAATATTGGCCATAAGTCCTTGGGGGTTTCCTCAATGACAAAAGGGATGGGGAGGCAGCTGTGTGTAGAGGTAGAGTGCTAGCTCTGGTATAGTTATGAGCGAACTGAGCATTCTTATGACCGTATCAGTCTGACATCGGGCTCCTTCACTGATCAGCAGTTTGCTCCCATTGTACATAACTGAATAGCGCAGCGCTCGGCCCTGGCCGATCTTATGTGCTGCAGTGTAGATTGCATTCACTTCAATGGGTGCTCAGCTGCAGTACTGGAGAATGGCCACTACAGGGTGTATGGAGCTGTGGAGCACTGGATCTCTAATGCGTCTTTTACTGACAACCGCCAGACATGTACGGTACCAGTCAGCGGCGGATTTATGGAGCGAGCGTGCCCTGTACTCTGGTAATGGCTATGTTTTACAGCCACAACCTGCCTATAACAATCGTGGGTGGCGTCGAGTTATGCCTGCGATTGTTAACCTGTCTCTTTGCCCCCACACCAATGTCGTCTCTTTGCCCTGCGCCGGCTCTTCGTGTATTTGGTTCTATTCTCTGATAATCCATCTGTTTGCGCTAATTGTAATTTATTACAACCATACAGATTACACAGGTCTGCAAAAAAAATTTTTTCGAGAGCTGTTATTGTTATTCTACGTAATCTTTGTTTTTGAGTGCGCTGAATCTGAAAATGACCTCCATTTTGTCATAGGACATCACGTTTTCTGACAATTTAAGTAACTATATTAAATAAGACAAAACCTCAAAATAAATGAAAATATACTCATAAAATTAGTTTTTTATTACAAATGTTTCATGCAAATCATTTTTTTTAACTGCAAGAAGCTCACTAACACACACTTAAATCGATTCTTCTTCCCTGTGAGGCTTCTCTTGGTACATTTACGCTTGTGAGTAGCATCTGTAATGTCTCTCTGAAGCGTCCAACAGTAGTCTGCCATCAGTGTAATGCTCCATCTTCCCTGGTATCTTCTGCCATCAGTGTAATGCTCCATCTTCCCTGGTACCTTCTGCCATCATGTGTAATGCTCCATCTTCCTGGTATCTTCTGCCATCATTGTAATGCTCCATCTTCCCTGGTACCTTCTGCCATCAGTGTAATGCTCCATCTTCCTGGTATCTTCTCCATCATGTAAT
Source organism: Allobates femoralis (assembly GCA_033576535.1). NCBI lineage: Eukaryota > Metazoa > Chordata > Amphibia > Anura > Aromobatidae > Allobates > Allobates femoralis. Next base: position 38,323,191 of record JARQOC010000002.1, on the reverse strand, counting down.
GCTCCATCTTTCCTGGTATCTTCTTTCCATCAGTGTAATGCTCCATCTTCCCTGGTACCTTCTGCCATCAGTGTAATGCTCCATCTTCCTGGTATCTTCTTTCCATCAGTGTAATGCTCCATCTTCCTGGTATCTTCTTTCCATCAGTGTAATGCTCCATCTTCCCTGGTACCTTCTGCCATCAGTGTAATTCTCCATCTTCCTGGTATCATTCTCCATCAGTGTAATGCTCCATCTTCCTGGTACCTTCTGCCATCAGTGTAATGCTCCATCTTCCTGGTATCTTCTGCCATCAGTGTAATGCTCCATCTTTCCTGGTATCTTCTTGCCATCAGTGTAATGCTCCATCTTTCCTGGTATCTTCTTTCCATCAGTGTAATGCTCCATCTTCCCTGGTACCTTCTGCCATCAGTGTAATTCTCCATCTTCCCTGGTACATTCTGCCATCAGTGTAATGCTCCATCTTCCCTGGTATCTTCTGCCATCAGTGTAATGCTCCATCTTCCCTGGTACTTCTTGCCATCAGTGTAATGCTCCATCTTCCCTGGTACCTTCTGCCATCAGTGTAATGCTCCATCTTCCTGGTATCTTCTTTCCATCAGTGTAATGCTCCATCTTCCTGGTATCTTCTTTCCATCAGTGTAATGCTCCATCTTCCTGGTACTTCTGCCATCAGTGTAATGCTCCATCTTTCCTGGTATCTTCTTTCCATCAGTGTAATGCTCCATCTTTCCTGGTATCTTCTTCCATCAGTGTAATGCTCCATCTTTCCTGGTATCTTCTTTCCATCAGTGTAATGCTCCATCTTCCCTGGTATCTTCTTCCATCAGTGTAATGCTCCATCTTCCTTGGTATCTTCTGCCATCAGTGTAATGCTCCATCTTCCCTGGTATCTTCTGCCATCAGTGTAATGCTCCATCTTCCCTGGTATCTTCTGCCATCAGTGTAATGCTCCATCTTCCCTGGTATCTTCTGCCATCAGTGTAATGCTCCATCTTCCCTGGTATCTTCTTTCCATCTCTTTAATGTCATGGTGGAATCGTTTACCTTGCTCTTCACTCACAGCTCCCAAATTTTCAGGAAAGTTGTCAAGGTGGGAATGGAGGAAATGCACTTGCAAACTCATCAGGCAACCTAAAGCTTGAAATGCTTTCAGCATTCGTCCAACGATTTGTTTGTAGTCAGGGTCTTTATTATTGCCTAATAATTTCTCTACGACCTCTTTAAATGCAATCCACCCCTCTTTTTGAGGATGCATCATGGTATTGATAAACTCTTGATCAGCTATAAGCCTTCTAATGTCTGGTCCGACAAAGAAGCCTTCCTTCAATTTTGCCTCTGAGAGGCCTGGAAACTTGGCGACCAAGTATTTGAAGCATTCGCCATCTTTTGGAAGTGATTTTACGAATTGCTTCATCAATCCCAATTTGATGTGGAGAAGTGGTAGAAGAACTTTATGAAAAGGAACAAAAGTTTCTCGGAGGACATTTTTTTTCACCAGCTGTGAGCACCCTCGGCTGCCAATTCTTCTTGGTGCAGTGATTTTGTCGGTCTAAACTGTCCCATAGACACAGAAAACAAGGGTATTTGGTGTACATGCTGCTCGACAAGCTGAGTATAAGACTTTCAAATCCCCGTACACTTGCCAACCGTGGAAATGGATTTAAACTACCGTATATACTCGTGTATAAGCCGAGTTTTTCAGCCCAAAATTTGGGCTGAAAAGTCCCCCCCTCGGCTTATACACGGGTCTATACGGTAGAACCGTGTGGTGGGGGCTGTGTGGTGGGGGCTGTGGAGGCTGGAGGAGGCGGGGGGGGGGCTGCTGTATGAGCGGCCCCGTCACGTGGGGCCGCTCATTAAATATGCGCTGCATCCCCCTGTCAATCAGCGGCAGGGGGAAGCAGTGCATATGGCCCCCCCAAAAGCTGGCACTGTCCCCCCTTGTAAGGACCCCCCCCCCCCCGGTGCTTATACATTACCATCCCGGTGTTCTGATCGGCGCCGCTCCTCGGTGCTTCTTCATCCTCCCGCGCTGGCTCCATCCGTGATCTCCGGCTGTCGCAGCGATGTGACGTCATCGCGCGACCGCTGGAGAACTCAGAACCCGGATGCAGCCAGCGCGGGAGGATGAAGACGCAGCACGGAGGAGCGGCGCCGATCAGAACACCGGGATGGTAATGTATAAGCACCGGGGGGGGGGGCACTTACAAGGGGGGACAGTGCCAGCTTGTGGGGGCTGTTGGTACCCCCTGGGGGCTGTTGGTACCCCCAGGGGGCTGCTCGGTACCCTCTGGGGCTGTGTCTTTGGTACCCCCAGGGGGCTGTTGGTACCCCCAGGGGGCTGTTGGGTACCCCCTGGGGGCTGCTGGGTACCCCCTGGGGGCTGCTGGGTACCCCCTGGGGGATGGTTGATTGATACCCCCAGGGGGCTGCTGGGTACCCCCTGGGGGCTGCTGGGTACCCCCTGGGGGCTGTTGGTACCCCCAGGGGGCTGTTGGTACCCCCTGGGGGCTGCTGGGTACCCCCTGGGGGCTGTTGGTACCCCCAGGGGGATGTTGGTACCCCCAGGGGGCTGCTGGGTACCCCCTGGGGGCTGTTGGTACCCCCTGGGGGCTGTTGGTACCCCCAGGGGGATGTTGATACCCCCAGGGGGCTGCTGGGTACCCCCTGGGGGCTGTTGGTACCCCCAGGGGGCTGTTGGTACCCCCAGGGGTATGTTGGTACCCCCAGGGGTATGTTGGTACCCCCAGGGGGCTGCTGGGTACCCCCTGGGGGCTGCTGGGTACCCCCAGGGGGCCGCTGTATAACCCCTGGGGGGTGCTGTATAACCCCTGGGGGGTGCTGTATAACCCCTGGGGGGGTGCTGTATAACCTCTGGGGGCTGCTGTATATACTGCTGAGGCCTGTATACCACTGGGGCTGCTGTATATACCACTGGGGCTGCTGTATATACCACTGGGGCTGCTGGGGCTCCTGTATACTACCACTGGGGCTGCTGGGGCTCCTGTATACTACCACTGGGGCTGCTGTATACTACCACTGGGGCTGCTATATACTACCACTGGGGCTGCTATATACTACCACTGGGGCTGCTATATACTACCACTGGGGCTGCTATATACTACCACTGGGGCTGCTGTATACTACGCTGGGGCTGCTGTATACTACTACTGGGGCTGCTGGGGCTGCTATATACTACCACTGCGGCTGCTGTATACTACCACTGGGGCTGCTGGGGATGCTATATACTACCATTGGGGCTGCTGTATACTACCACTGGGGAGGCCTGTATACCACTGGGGGGGGACCTGTATACCACACTGCTGGGGGCTGTATACCTGTGCTGGGGTCCACCCTCGGCTTATACACGAGTCAATAGGTTTTTCCAGATTTTTGGGGCAAAAGTAGGGGGGTCGGCTTATACACGGGTCGGCTTATACACGAGTATATACGGTAACTTATCTTCCTGGGCAAAGTAAGGAACGAACTCGTCTTCACGATGTCTGAACCATGAAAGACACTCCTGGCAACAATAAATTCTTGCTTTTGAGCCTTCAGCCAAGTAACTCAGCGGCCAAGCTTTATCTTGATCTCCAAGCTTTAGTCCGAAATATGCGAAGTATACTTTTTTCACAAAGTCTGTAATATTCAGCTGCTGCTTCAACACTGTATATTCACCACAAATGTAACAAACTGTCAGGCGAATTAATACACCTCCGCTGAGCCATAATGCTAATTTTGGGAAACACGGTTGAATATGACGAGCTAACACGAACTGAGATTAAAAAGTGTGAACAGGCGAGAACCAAGATAAAACAATTGAAACCAGCCCGGGCATGTCAGAGCCCGCTCATTCAGCTTGCAACATGTTGATGCTGGTTTCATTAGCTCACTCTGAAAGTTCTTTTCTTTGAAAGTTATATTTTTTTGGCATTGTATATCTTCAGTGCATTGATGTGAATTAATTAGTATTAATTTTGACTTTCAAAACCCTAAGATAAAAAAAATACCAAAAACTGAGAAAAATGTACTAAATTTGAAGAGAATTATGCATCTTGTGGCAAATCCTGACGTCCAGGATTTTTTCAAAATTTTTTTCACACCAAAATACGTGGAAATTAGATGAAAATAAACGAACAGCTTTTTTGTCGCAGACCTGTGTTATCGCTCTTGTATGACATTTTCAGCAGTTTTGGGTACTGCTGCAGAGATCACAAGACCTTTTATCTGTATCCTGCTTTACATTTCCATTTCTCCATTCCTCATAACACATGGATTTTTTGTGCTTTTTGAAGGGTGAAAAAGTAGAAGGACTCCAAGCACAGGCTTTATACCCCTGGAGGGCCAAGAAGGACAACCACCTAAACTTCAACAAGAACGACACAATCACGGTTCTGGAGCAGCAGGACATGTGGTTCGGAGAAGTTCAAGGTCATAAGGGCTGGTTCCCAAAATCATATGTGAAGCTCATTTCAGGGCCCCTCAGGAAATCTACAAGGTTTGTTTGGTGGTTTTATTCTTTTTAACTAATTTTAAGTGATGATGAGTGATAACTACCATGCTCATGTGCTCGGTACTTATCACGTGCAATTAAAAGCTCGGATGAGCGTAACTTGAGTATGGAATATAATTGGAAGTCAAAGGGGAAGAGTTCACAGAAAAATGCTTGAGTTTCCCATTGACTTCTGTTATACTCAGGTGATCGAAGCGTGCCTGTCTGAGAATCAACTATACGTTGCAAATACTGCCCACCTGAGGATGGTAGAGATCACTAATTACTAATTTTAAGGTTTAATCCAAATTTAGCTTTACATAATTGTAAAAGGACCTGCCGCAAATAAAAGCGGTGGGTAAAAGAAAAGATTTAGGGCAATTTTACTATTGATCTGGCTTTATAGGTCCTGGTACAACAATAAAGATGAATTCAGTAATCTGATGTGTGAGTGGTGAGAAATGAAGCTGTGAAGCCTCTTGCTAATTATCCTGGCAGTGCAGTGTGGATGGTCATTCTTCGGAGTTGATCTATCGCTCCTCCAGTGCTCTTTCGGGCTAATTTACATGTTACGTCAAAGCTTGATTTCTCCACACTGGCACATCAGAATGCTAAAAATAAATTCTCTTATTACTGGCGGCAGATGAATAAACTTAAGGGTAGAGGCTCTGCTGAATTATCTCCAGCACCGCAGTAACACTGCTAGTCCCAGGTATAACCTTTATACAGCTGCACTCCACTTTATATATAGGATGTAGTTAAATTACAATTTTTTTTTTTTTTAAAGGGAACCTGTCATGTCTACTTTGTTTTTAAACCACCGCCAATGTTATTTCGATTATGCACTGTGAATCACTAAGCTGGGGAACCTGTCAACAGGTTTTTGCCCTCCCATCTGAGAGAAGCATAATGTAGACACAGAAGAGACCCTGATTCCAGCGATCTGTCACTTAAGGCCCCATCACGGGGCGACATCGCTGCCAATTACATAGGCCACGCCCCTACATCGCCTATCTGCGGCGACATCGCCCCTACGTCGCCTCATGTAAAGGGGCGACGTCGGCACCGCCGGGAGGTTGCCTGGTTTCAGAGCAGTGCTCTAAAACCAGGTGACCGATCTGGGGCGATATGCACACATCGCCCCATGTAACCGGCCGCCGGCGACCTGTCAGGCGATGGGAGCCATAGGCTCCCATTGTCCTGCATTGCCGCTCAGGTTTTCAGACACCCCAGCGGCGATGCCGCCTGTCAGTTTGCCGGCGCAGCGCTGGAGATGTCGCCCCATGTAAATGGAGGACGGCGACGCTGGCGGGGCGCCAAAAACGTGCACGCCCCCGCCAGTCGCCGCCGACATCTCCAGCCCAGTCGCCAGGTGTGACGGGGCCTTTACTGAGCTCCTTGCTGTCATTTTGATAAGATTAGTGTTATTATTATTATTATTTATTTATATAGCGTTATTAGGTTCGATGGCGCTTTACATGAGGATAAGGTTAGTGTTCTCTTTTGCAGATTTAGCAGTTTGTGAATATGCTGGGCTACCTGTCAGTAGGCCAATTGGTCTTCTAATGATTATTTCCAGCTGATTAAACCATGATTTTATCAAAACTACACTGAGCAGCCCTGTAAGTAACACATTGCTGGATTCAGGACCTCGGGTCCTATATTATGCTAATCTCAAATTAGGTTGCATAAACCTGGTGACAGGTTCCCTTTAAAAAAGAAATCCATGTACCATAAGAAAGCAATTTAGATGCTTAGCTGTTTGCATTAGGTACCTACATAAACTGTCATCAGGGTGTATACTTAAGCTGGTATCAATCCAGTTCAGTCATGCAATTTTTTTTAAACGTGGTCACGCCACCCATGCATTGTAATATATTATCATCACTTAAGGACCTGCAGAAATTAATTTATGCTGTAGAAGGGACCTGTAGTGATGTCACGATCATGTGACCAGAATGGGTAGAGCCAATCCTACATCTCCTACACTTCAGGCCTGTTTGGCCCCACCCATTGCGGTCGCAGTGGATGTTGACATCACCACAGGTCCTTCATTGATGATAATATATAACAATGTGGGGGGCGTGGCTATGTTTAAAAAACTGCATTGATTCCAGCTGAAGTCTCCACCCCGATGACTGTCTCTGCAGTACCTAATGCAAACACCTAAGCAGCTAAGGTGATTTTTTTTTTTTTTTTTTAAACAGGTTAGTGATGCACAGCGTGTGATTAAAATAACATTGGGGCTGGTTTAAAAACAAAAAAGGGCATGACAGATTCTCTTTAATGTATGTGCTTTCTTTTTTTTCTTGTCTTCAGCTTTTACTATTATAACTGTTTACCCATTGTCAGTGTAGAGCAGAGGTCCCCAACTCCAGGCCTCAAGGCCCGCCAACAGTGCAGGATTTCAGGATTTCCTTAGTATTGCACAGGTGCTAATGTGATCATCTGCACAGGTAATGATTCCAACCCCTGTGCAATACTAAGGAGATCCTGTAAACCTGCACTGTTGGTGGGCCTTGAGGCCTGGAGTTGGGGACCTCTGGTGTAGAGAGCTGAGCGTGCTGCTCTACAATGACCGTAGAATCATTTTTGGCTAAAGAATATTAACTTTAACTGAACTGAAATTTGTATTTTTAATTAATTTTATAGACCTAGACAGGTTTACTTATCTGCATGCTGCATTCCCACCATACCTTGGGTTCTTATATATATATGAACTGAAGGCTGGTTATATCCTCTATGAAGGGTCTAGTGCACCTAAATGGAAGCATGCAGCAGGTTTTAGCCATCTACACTAGAGGCAGCGCCATAATGGCTCTAAAATACTGATAAAAATCCAAGGCTTGATTCATTTGTGCAGTGTCTTCAGCATCAGGGGGGACTTTTTGGGTCGGGTCCTCTTAATTATTGAATTAAAATTCACATATGTATACAAATGTATTGAACTGGTATGATGCTCAACTGTAGACATCAAGGTGTTAAATTTTGCGCCACCATTACCAGTTGGCTGTGCTTGCACATTGCTATTGTGACGTTGTCTTCAATAAAATGGTGGCAGCTTTAGTGCATGCACGTACCGTGATTTTTGTTGCCATTTTATTGAAGATTCGGTGGAGGCTGAGTTGTAGCAGATTGAACTTTTTTTTTTTTTTTATTTTATTATCTGCGCACGCACCTCTGCTTCTTTATAGTTCTTTTTATAGAGTGTTCAATAAAATGGCGAGGGACATCGTGGTACGCGCCATTCGCTGAATCAAGAGCCATTTTATTGAAGACAACTTCATAATAATAGTATGCACGCGGCAATGGATGGCAGCAGCAATAATGATGGCAGCGTGAAATTTAAAAAAACAGGAGGTGAGGCAGGAGGAGGAATGATTAAGAGGACCCAACCCTCAATGTGCCCCCCGATGGTGAAGACACTGCACCAATGAAAGATTTTCTGAATGTTTGTAGAAGGATAATTCTGCAATCAAGCCTCACATTGCTCAACTATTAATTAATTAATCGGCCTCCTATTGCCATTATGGCACTGCCTCTAAGTGTATAGGGCAAAAACCTGTTAGTCGGTTCCCTTTAATTAGTACCTTTTCTCCTTTGCCTCATTGGGGACGCAGGACCATGGGTGTATGATTTTCTAACACTAGGAGGCTGACACTAAGCAAACATAAAAAGATTAGATCCTCCTGCGCAGTTTACATTCACACGCTCGCACTAGGCGAACCAGTTCAAGGTTAGTGTCACAAGGAGGCACATGAGCTCTGACTTTCAGACCACATCCATAGCTATAACCATTTTTTTTATTTTAATTTTACTCCAATTTTTTAGGCTTTTTTTTCACTACTTTCCACGAATTATGACAGGGGGACGGTTCCCTTAAGGCGCCGCTCTCCTCAAATATACAACAGGTGGGAGTGTGGAGTGTTAATTCCACGCACCCCTTCCTGCACCTTTCTGTTGTATGTCCAAGGTACAATTTAGGGGCAACGGATCCCTTAAGGGCACCGATTTCCCCGTACCTCCAACTGATGGGAACACCGAGAGTCATCTCCATGTACCCCTGATTTTTGCCTATTTAGCCGGACCACAGCCCTATCGCATCCTCGGGGGGGGTTAGACCCCTTGGATGCCCAGTGGAGCTTATAGCATCCGTGCAGCCCCACTGAATCGCACCTGCTGATTAGTGGCAATGGAAGGAGGTGGATGGTTTCTTGCCCCCTCTCCATCCATGGAGGGGGTACGGATGGAGGATCCTTGCACCGTCCACTGCTACACAGCCTTCTAGAGACAGCATCACCCAGAGTCCTGTGCCTGGCTCCATGCCGGGACTTTTTATTCCAGTCCATTATTTCTTTATTCTGTACTTATATATTTTTTTGTATCACAGCATTGATTCGACGTCTTCGGAAAGTCCTGCCAGTATAAAGAGAGTCTCGTCACCAGCGTTCAAGCCTGCCATCCAAGGAGAAGGTGAGGCCAGGCTGCGCATAGACATGTAGAGCTAAAGCCATGCACTAATCCTGTAGACGGAGAATAGATGTTTATTGCATTATTGAGAGATGTAGTCCTCAGTCAGATAGATGGGTCTCATGGTGGATTGATGGGGCATGTTAAAAATTTACCACGGCCCCTTTTATTACATGGATCTGTGGTGCTGGTCCAGATGCCAAATTACTACAGATTGTTAGAGTTACTGGTCTTGCCATGGGAAACACAGAATAAGATTAACGAATCTGTGTTATCCAAACTGTCCTCCATGTCGCAATCCCTGGAGGCACTGACAAGGAGGCTGGAGAACCCAGCTACTCCTTCATACCCCCGGGTGTCACCCGGTTTAACCGCGAGACCCCTTAAGCGGGCTCGCCGAGATGAATCGCCCGAGTTCCAGACCCTCTCTGAAGAGGAGCGTCACTCTGATGGTGACGAGGATGATGGGGGATCCATTCTCGAGTCTGTGTCCGAACCACCAGACGGGGTGGAGGATCTGGTGTCCTCCATCAACGAGACTCTACGTCTCGTGACACCCCCTGAGGAGGTGGAACTCCACCGCAGGAGGTGTATCAATGGTTGCAGCCGGAGGCTAGACCATGTGGCTCCTTTATGGACCACACTAATTTTGGGAGGGTGGTCAGAGCACCCAGGATTCATCCTGGGCGGCGTTATGTCCGAATATCTAAGGACACTCGGTTCCCCTTCTCCCAGGAGGTGCTTCAGGAGTGGTCGCAGTCCCCAAAGGTGGACGCTTCCATGACCAGGATTGCTGCACGCTCCCTTTTCTCTGCCTCTGATAGCTCCTCATTGAAGGACGCGACGGATAGACAGGTCGAACAACTCGCCAAGTCTTCTTATGAGGCTGTGGGGTCTTCATTTGCCCCTAATTTTGCCACGGTCTGGACCCTGCAGGCGATCACCACCTGCTTGGATGGTATCACTGACCTGGCGGGGTCCAATTCAGAAGTCCTGGCGCTTACCGACAGGGCAAGGGCCTATGCGGATTATGCCAGGACGGCGACCTTGGAGACTGCCTCCCGCTCGGCAGTGGCTTCGGCCAATGCTATTGCGATCCGCAGGTTGTTGTGGCTGCGTCTATGGGACTCGGATGCCACGTCAAAGAAGATTCTGCAAAATCTTCCGTTCTCTGGTGACAGGCTTTTTGGAACCGAGCTGGATAAGCTGATAAAGGATTCTGCGGAGTCTAAGATTCCACAGAATAAGCCTAAGCCACGATATACCGTCAAAAGGAACCCTAAACAGTGGTCCTTTCGTTCCAACTCGCAGTCTTCGGCATCGTCCGCACGCACGGACAGAGGGGGCAAGTCCTCTACTCAGTGGCGCCCCAAGGGTCGACAGAAGAAGCCGGCGGGAGCAGCGGCTGCCACCCCCAAACCCGCTTCCGCATGACTCGCTCTCCCGTCCTGCCGCCCCACAGGTGGGGGGCCGCCTGTCCCGATTTCAGGACAGATGGTTACTCCACGTTCAAGATCAGTGGGTCCGGGACGTAGTCTCGCGCGGTTACAGGATAGAGCTGACGTCGCGACCGGCACACCGATTCCATCGGTCTGTCCCATCCCCAGACAAGGCTCAGGCTTTTCATCGGGTGTTGGAGGGACTACGCAGAGACGGAGTGGTGGTCCCAGTACCTCCTGGGGAGAGGTTCCGGGGTTTTTACTCCAACCTCTTTATCGTTCCAAAGAAGGACGGCTCTTTTCGCCCGGTTCTGGACCTCAAGTTGTTCAACCGTCACTTGTTGGTTCGGAAGTTCCGCATGGAATCCCTGCGCTCCGTGATCGTGGCTGTGTCGCAGGGAGACTTCCTAGCATCCATAGATATCCGAGACGCTTACCTTCACGTGCCCATTGCACCGGCTCATCAGCGCTGGTTGCGGTTCGCAGTGGGGGACGAACACTTCCAATTCGTGGCGCTGCCTTTCGGATTGGCCTCGGCACCGCGGGTGTTCACAAAAGTGATGGCCTCTATGATGGCCCTTCTACATGTTCAGGGACATGCCGTCATACCCTATCTAGACAACCTGCTGGTCAGGGCGCCATCGGAACACCTTTGTCGGCAAAGCCTGGAGGTGACCTTGAAGTCTCTGGAACAGTTTGGGTGGCTTCTCAATGTTCAGAAATCTACCCTGGTTCCGACCCAGTCACTGACATATCTGGGCATGGACTTCCACACAGACTCAGCTCTGGTGTCTCTGCCGCGAGCCAAACAGCTGACCATACAATCAGGAGTGCAAGATCTCCTCCTGTCACCACGCTCATCCCTGCGGGTGTTGATGAAGCTGGTGGGGCGCATGGTGGCAGCAATAGAGGCGGTGCCTTTCGCACAATTTCGCCTCCGTCCTCTCCAGCTGGAAATTCTCCGCAGGTGGGACAAGAGGACGTCCTCTCTGAATCGGCTGGTGGTCATTTCCCAACCGACCAGGGATTCCCTGCAGTGGTGGCTACAGCCATGTCACCTGTCACGGGGCCGGTCCTTCCTCAAACCGTCATGGTTAGTGGTGACCACTGACGCCAGTCTGAAGGGCTGGGGTGCGGTGTTCTTACACCACAGGGCTCAAGGTCTCTGGACGCAGTCGGAGTCGGCATTGCACATCAACGTGCTGGAGATCAAGGCGGTCTATCTGGCGCTTCTGGCGTTTTGTTCCTGTCAGGACAGCCCATTCGGGTTCAGTCCGACAATGCGACGGCTGTCGCCTATATAAACCATCAGGGAGGGACCAGAAGTGCTCAGGCCCTCGCCGAAGTCCACCGCATTCTATCCTGGGTGGAGGACAACGACTGCCTGATCTCCGCAGTTCACATCCCAGGGGTCGAGAACTGGGAGGCCGATTATCTGAGCAGACAGGGGATGGACGCCGGAGAGTGGTCTCTTCATCCGGACGTCTTCCGGGACATCTGCGGCAGATGGGGCATCCCGGACGTGGATCTGATGGCATCGCGGCTGAATCATCAGGTGCCACAATACATGGCGAGATCGTGGGACCCTCAGTCTCTGGGAGCGGATGCTCTGATCCTGTGTTGGTCCAGTTTTCAACTACCGTATGTGTTCCCACCTATGGCACTGATTCCCAAGGTTCTGTGGAAAATCAGGACGGAGTGCCGCGCAGCCATTCTAGTGGCACCGGATTGGCCCAGGAGGTCCTGGTATCCGGATCTGTGGCAACTGTCAGGCGGGAACCGGTGGGCTCTTCCAGAACGCGCAGATCTTCTCGCGCAAGGCCCTTTCTTCCACCTCAATTCCAGGGCCCTCAGATTGACTGCATGGCTCTTGAGGCCTGGCTTCTGACCTCAAAGGAGTTCTCTCCTACAGTGGTGGACACCATGCATCGGGCTAGAAAACCCGTATCTCGGAAGATATACCACAGAACGTGGAAAATCTTTTTCGCCTGGTGTGCCTCTGGTGGACGGTCACCGTGGCCTTTGTCAGTTCCGACTCTGTTGGCTTTTCTTCAGTCGGGTTTGGAGTTGGGCTTATCCCTCAGCTCCCTGAAGGGTCAGGTATCAGCGCTTTCAGTGCTGTTTGACAGGCGCTTGGCGCTTCTTCCGAAGGTCCGTCAATTTCTGCAGGGGGTGGCTCGGGTGGTCCCGCCATACAGGCGACCGCTGGACCCTTGGGACCTTAACATGGTCCTGGCGGCTCTGCAGAAACCGCCGTTCGAACCACTGAGGGAAGTTTCCCTCTCACGTCTGTCCCAGAAGGTGGTCTTTCTGGTGGCAATTACGTCTCTGAGACGTATTTCAGAATTGGCTGCACTGTCGTGCAAATCACCTTTCCTGGTTGTCCACCAGGACAAGGTGGTGTTGCGACCGCGGGCAGAATTTTTGCCGAAGGTGGTTTCCACTTTTCACTTGAACCTAGAGATTGTTCTCCCATCATTTTGTCCCGCTCCCGTTCATCAGGTTGAGCGCGACCTCCACACTCTGGATCTCGTGAGGGCTGTACGCATTTATGTGTCCAGGACTGCCTCCTTCCGGAGTTCGGACTCTTTGTTCATCCTTACGGCGGGTCGCTGTAAGGGGTCCGCGGCGTCAAAATCGACCTTGGCCAGATGGATCAAGGCGCCCATTCAGGAGGCCTACCGTTCTACTGGTCTGCCTCTCCCGGTGGGCTTGAAGGCGCACTCGACCAGAGCAGTCGGTGCCTCCTGGGCTTTGCGACATCGCGCTTAGTCTCTGCAAGTGTGTCAGGCGGCCACTTGGTCCAGCCTACACACCTTCTCTAAGCACTATATGGTGCATGCCCATGCCTCTGCGGATGCAAGTTTGGGCAGGCGGGTCCTCCAGGCGGCGGTTGCCCACCTTTGAGGGGGACTGTGTCTTTAAAAACGTCTTCTGAGGAACTCTTCCCGCCCTGGGGTTTGCTTTAGGACATCCCCATTGTCTGGGTCTCCCATTATGATGATCAGAAAAAAGAGAATTTTGTTTACGTACCATAAATTCTTTTTTCTTGAATCATCAATGGGAGACCCAGCACCCACCCAGTTGTTCCGTTGGAGGTTGTTCCTTTGGACTGTTCCCAGTTGGGACAGTTTGTTTCGGGTTGTTGGACCGTCTGTGCACGGTCTTCCCGATGGTTCGGGTGTGGTTTGTCTCCTCGCAGCTTATGGACCAAACTGAGGATATCTCCTGCGGTAGGGGTTTATAAGCGGAGGGGGCGGTGACTACAAACTTGTAGTACCTAGTGTGGCCTCCGGAGGGCAGTGCCCTAAACCCCATTGTCTGGGTCTCCCATTGATGATTCAAGAAAAAAGAATTTACGGTACGTAAACAAAATTCTCTTTTTTCATGATAAATACATGTTTTTTTTTATTACAGTGCATGATATCAATAACAAAAAATACAGACCCTATAGGAAATATTTTTAATCTAAAAGCATTTATTTTGGGCTACAAATATTTTTTGCAATTGGGTTTCTTAGAAAATGTTGCACAATCTGCCTTTTACAGGCTGCTTAAACAGTTATCAAGTAGAACTGACGGAGAGATTGTAACTCTTATCTGAGTCCCTAGCTGATTTATGATCACATTAAAGGTCAGCACAATGAAATGGTCATAAATCAACCCAGATGTGATCACAAAAAGATTGATAAAAGCAAAAATGATTTTTACATGCACCTAATTAAAATTGGCCCCAAAGGGGGTGTCCTTTATCCTTTAAACCTAAAACTATAAAAAATAATTTGCCAACAAAGTCCTTCTGCCCTATATTACCAAATTACAACAGTTCCACATAGCTAGGTATATGATTTGTACAGTACTATATAGACTATGGATGGGGGTTGGTAGGGAAGAGGCAGATTTTGCTACTCGGGCTTCTTGGAATGATGCAGGTTTGAAAAGTGGTAGAAAAAAAACATCTATTAAGGCCGGGGTTACACACTGCGATGTCCCAGCAGTCGGGTCGCTAGGACATCGTTATCTCATCACTGGTGAGCTGTCACACAGGCAGACTCTCCAGCGACCATCGACCCGTGTAACGACATCGACATCGTGGAAAAGAATATAAAATATTCTTTTCCACGATGTCAAGGTCCCGCGACGCTGAGGTAAGCAGAGTAACGCTGGTAACCACGAAAAACCTCAGATTACTAAGCAGAGCTCTGCGCTTAGTAACCCGATGTTTAACGTGGTTACCAGCGTTCTCCCGCTTAGTAACCTGATGTGTTCCCTGGTAACCAGGGAACACATCGGGTAGAAGGGCGTCGCACACGCCGATGTGTGCTGCCAAGCAGCCGACCAACGATGGAAAAACGGCCCTGGCCATTCTCCAACGATTAGTGAGCTGGTCGTTGGTGCATGTTGCTGCAACGATATCGTTAGGGATACTGTTGCATGTAAACTGGCCTTTAGGCTATATATGCACATAGGACACTTACAAATAGGATTTCTCGTCCTGGAAATCTGCAGCGTTTTAGAAGAGCTGTAATGATGATGTCCTTTTGATAAACTTCATCCACACACTGGGAAAATAAAATTATCCTGATTCTATGCAGCATTTTCACAATAATTATTAGATGGAATCCTAGGTTTTTGCTATGGAATCTTTTAGGAGCAGAGAGCCTGATTCCAGTGATTGTTGCTTACTAGACTGCTTAGTTGTGATAAAAATCCTTGATTGCTGTAGATGAAGCGGGTGCTAAGAATGCTGAGCTGTAGCCTGTGTACACTGTGCAGCAATAGTCAAGCAGTGGTGAGGGTGGGGTTATACTGATTATCTGGACTGGTTTACACTGAACTCCTAGTTCTGTAGTATAATAAGTGTTTTATCAGATGGAGATTGTTTAGAAACTACTACAACAAGCTGCTGGTCAAGTGGATCACTGCTGGAATCAGGCTTTCTGCCTCTACATCATGTTCTCTCAGATTACAAAACAAAGGTCTTCTGAAGGATTCCCTTTTAAAAGACTTTCTAGAGATTACAATTTTTTTTCCAGTTTGAGTAAATGATTAATCCATACATGGCCAGGTTGACTTTCAGCTGTTTTCGATAACTGTTAAAACTGCAAAGAGTTT
Organism: Allobates femoralis; assembly: GCA_033576535.1. Classification (NCBI taxonomy): domain Eukaryota; kingdom Metazoa; phylum Chordata; class Amphibia; order Anura; family Aromobatidae; genus Allobates; species Allobates femoralis. The sequence goes on along the minus strand of JARQOC010000002.1, from coordinate 38,307,673 downwards.
AGATATGAAATAAATTTAGCATCTTTCTCCTTCGCCTCATTGGGGGACACAGGACCGTGGTAGTTCTGCTGCTGTCCACTAGGCGGTAACACTAAGCAAGATCTGCAAAAGATTCACAGTGGCTCCTCCTCTGCAGTATACACCCTCACCAGTTTTTGCTTAGTGTCGTAAGGAGGCACACACAATTTTTTATTCTCTATTTTTGATTATTTTTTACAAATTTTATTACCTTGTTTTTCATGAAGAGGAATCAAGCGTGGGTCTCTGGGACAGAAGACCCCTGGCATGCTCCTTCCTCTGCCCCCCCCACTGTTGGGGTGCTGGGTCAAAGTTGAGATATCCCTACCACATGCCATCCTCCTTTTTCGGCTCCCCACTGTTGGGGTGCTGGCTCGAAGTTGAGAGCTACCAGCATCACCCTCCTTTCCTCCCCTGACACCAGCAGGAGCAATCTGGGCGACAGGATCGAGACTCTTCTCCCCACTTCCCCCTCATAGGGGAATTGGGTTGAGACACCTCACTCAGGTACCATCTGGCCTGCCTGGAGCACGGGACCCCGCAGAGCATACAGTCAGACAATGCTACAGCAGTGGCATACCTCAACCATCAAGGAGGAACTCGCAGCGTGCAGGCAATGTGGGAAGTACGTGTTATTCAGTGGGCAGAATCAACAGGATCGGTGCTCTCAGCGATGCACATTCCGGGAATTGACAATTGGGAAGCAGACTTCCTCAGCCGTCAAGGCATGGTTTCTGCAGATTGGTCCCTACATCCATAAGTGTTTCAAAAAATATGCCACCGATGGGGAATCCGGAAGTGGACCTCATGGCGTTGCGCCTCAATTCGAAAGTTTCCAACTTCATGGTCCGATCGCACGATCCGCAATCACTGGGAGCAGATGCCTTGTCTAGGATTGGATGCGATTTAATCTTCCCTACATCTTTCCCCCTCTGCCTCTCATCCGCAGAGTGGTACAGAAGATCAAATAGGGGGGCATTCCAGTCATACTAGTGGCCCCAGAATGGCCCAGGCGCGCCTGGTATGCTGACCTCGTTCAACTCGCTGCCAACGTCCCTTGGCAGCTTCCAGATCGTCCAGACCTCCTTTATCAAGGCGCATTTTACCACCAGAATTCGAGGACCCTGAATTTGACAGTGTGGCCCTTGAGACCTGGATTTTAGCTCTGGCTGCTTTTTCACCAGAGGTGGCCAAAACTATGATCAGAGCAAGGAACCCTGTTTCTGCTCGGTTCTATTACCACACATGGAAGGCCTTCTTTGCCTGGTGCAGATCTCGAGCTCACTCTCCACTGTCCTACTCTTTATCTATCATACTTGGATTTGTTCAGTCGGGTCTAGAGGCCGGCCTATCCCTGGTTTCTCTCAAGGGCCAGGTCTTGGCCCTATCGGTTCTCTTTCAACGCCACCTTGCTACTAGGCCTCAGGTGAAGACTTTTCTTCAAGGGGTCTGCCGACTTGTTCCCCCTTACAAAAGGCCATTGGAGTCATGGGACCTCAATCTGATGTTGACTGCGCTACAACAACTGCCATTTGAGTCCCTTAAGGATATTTCCCTCCGCCTTCTGTTTCAGAAGGTGAAGTTTCTGGTGGCGATTACTTCTATTTGCTGGGTCTCAGAGCTTGCAGCACTCTCTTGCAGGACGCCTTTTCTGGTGTTCCACCAGGATAAGGTGGAGCTCCGTCTGGTCCCGTCCTTCCTTCCGAAGGTGGTGTCATGATTCCACCTCAATGTGGAGATTTCCTTAACATCCCTCTGCCCTTCACTGGTACATTGGGTTGAGAAGGCTTTGCATACTCTGGATCTTGTCAGGGCCCTTCATGTCTACGTTTCCAGAACTGCGCCCTTCCAGAAGTCTGACACTCTTTGTTCTACCGGAAGGTCGACGCAAAGGCATGCCTGCATCAAAAGCCGCCCTGGCTAGGTGGATTAGATCCACGATTCAGGAAGCTTACCAACTGAGTGACTGTTATTCAGTGAAAACCTTCATTGTTTTAGTCCAGTGGATGAAAATCCATCCTGCTCATGTGGTGGACACAAAGGTGGAGGGTCCGGTACAAGACACAGCTCTGTAACGATTCGAGCACCCGTGTGTCCATCACGTGACCAAAACTAATTTTTATCCCCATAAGAAAAAGGAAAATAAAAGTTCCCAGTGAATGTCAACCAGAGATTCTTGAAAACCATGAAGAAAGCATATAGGAAAATTGTGTAACCTTTCAGAATGCAAAAAATAACCTACATTGAATAAACCTTAATTAGAAACAAAATTTTGAATTAAACTTTGATCGCATTTTTAGTGCCCTTCACCGCTCCTGCACTGTTTGATCTCCTCTTTGCTTACTTCTTTGTGCTATGACCACATTCTTCAAGGAGGGGTCATATGATCAGCTCCGCCTCTTCACCTTCCGCTTTAGTGATGTCACTGCAGCTAACTGTGATTGGACAGAGCATGACCAACTCATATACAGAGGAGGTGGAGCCAAACGGCACAAACCAATTGGTGGAGAGATGGTGATGTTTATTTGTATAGCATTTTAGGTAGCATAAAATGTTTTTTAAAGGGAACCTGTCATGTCTTTTTTTTGTCTTTAAACCACCCCCGATGTTTCAATCATGCACTGTGCATCGCTAACCTTGTTTAAAAATAAATAAATGCATACATTTATTATAAAAAAGCATTCAGATGCTTAGCTGTATGCACTATTTACCTTCACATTGTCATCGGGTGGATACTTCAGCTGGAATCAGTCACGTCCATTCATTTCAGCCAAGCAGTTTTTTCAAAGTGGTCACCCCTCCCCCCGCATGCGTTGTAAAATATTGACATTGCTGCAGATGCCAAGTATAGCAGAAATGGGTGAAAGACCTGTGCTCTTTCGCATTATATCAGACAGCAGCGCGGACCGGAGACAACACTCCTGTTTGGTTTTCTAGACCTGTGATGATGTCACGATCATGTGACAGTAATGGACAAAGCTATGAAGGCCTTATGTGAAGAACTTGTCGACTTACCTTCACCCATGGTCATGACATCACCACAGGTCCTTAACCCATTTCTGCTATACTTGGCATCTGCAGTGATAGCCCATTTCTGCTATACTTGTATTGCTAAGGACCTGGGATGATTTCACGACCGTGTGACCGTAAGGGACAGAGCTATGAATGCCTTAAGTGAAGAACATGTTGTCTTAGCTTCACCCATGGTCATGACATCCACCACAGGTCCTTAACCCATTTCTGCTATAATTGGCATCTGCAGTTATAGCAATACAAGTATAGCAGAAATGGGCTAAGGACCTGTGGTGATTTCACGAACATGTGACCGTAAGGGACAGAGCTATAAAGGCCTTAAGTGATGAACTTGAACTTGTTGGCTTGGCTCCATCCATTAAGGTCACATGGTTGTGACATCACCACAGGTCCTTAACCCATTTCTGATATTCTGCAAATGCAGCAATATATTACAATGCAGGGGGTGACTACATTTAAAAAATAGCATGACTGAATGTGGATTGACATGACTGAGGCCAGCTGAAGTATCCATCCCGATGAACGATTGTGCAAGTACCTAATCATTATTTATACAGTGCCAACAGATTCCGCAGCGCTTTACAATTGAGGTTCATATGCAAACAATCATAAGTAACAGTTATCAAAAAATACAATGAATAAAGCGACATAATGATGGCCCTGCTCCTAAGAGCTTACAATCTAACAAACCTAAGCATCTTAATGGATTTTTTTGTTGTTGTAAACCAGGTTAGTAATGCACAGCACATGATCTAAATAACAATGGGGGCGATTTAAATGCAAAAAAGGACATGACTGGGTTCCCTTCAAGCTATCTTTATTACGTTGTGGTAAAACATTTTAATAAGTTGAGTATGTAGAGAGCTGTTCTCATACATCACTCCCTGTGTGTGTAGCATGCTGCCTTCTTTATTTTCCTTTATTTTGCACCATGCACAGTCATTGTTGTAGTGTACAGTGTTTTTGTTGTTTTTTTTTTTTTTTTTTTTTTTTTTTTCCTTTTTAGATTTTTTTTTTGTTTGCTTATGTGTTGTTTTCCCTCCTTTTTCTGGGAATCATATGTTGTCCATCCCCCTACTCAGGCTTGAAAGTCCTCAAAGGGACCCACTATCTCCATATCACTGCCCAGAGGGATGATGGGAGATGCAGCCTTGATCATGTGACTTCCAGCATGATCATTCATCTGCCTTCTGACTAGACGACCGCTGCACAGAATTTTTACCTCATTTTCCATTTAGATGCATGTTGACCATTACGTTGTACCTGCAGATCCTGAAGCTTAAAAAAAAATAATAAAATAAATAAAAATTGACACTCGGAGTAAGGAGGATAGTGGGTCCTTTTGCGGCTTTCTCCATTTAATAGAAAAATGCAAAAAAAATAAATAAAAAAAACCACACAACGTCCTTTTTGTTACTCCATGACTCTTTTTGAGGGAATGTTTGCGATATCACTTTTAATTTGCAAAAAGACCCACTATCAAGGAATGCTGCATGTACTGTTAATATCTTGTCCATAAATATGAAATGTTTTTGGGTTTTATTTTATTACCTATTGTATTGTTTTTTTATTATTATTTTTTTGTGTGTCTTGTCTTAGATTCATTTATTTTAGCCTTTTAACTGACACATGTCGACATAGTGAAATACTCCCAGATATTTAGAAGGTATATACTACATCATTTGTATTCAACAATATGTGTAGAGGGTTAGTTTTTTTTATTATTTTTAATTTCTCTTTTTTTTATATGCCGTTTTTGTTTTTATCTCCGGTGCAATGGTTCTCCAGCGTTTACAGGCCCGATGCGCTTGTTAATCACGCTCTTCAGTTTTGCACATGTCATTGATGGCGGACCTCCCTGATTTGTACTGTTTTATGTATGTTTTTATTATTATTGTTATTATTTTATATATATCCATTGTATTATACATGCCAGTGTTTAGTCTCAATCTGACTTTTATGTGGTCAAGATAAGGGCATCAACCCCCTATATACCCTTCAGTCACAGGGCTTCTTAACTGTTCCTTTTTCCGATCAGGATGAAGAATGTATACACTATTTTAACCTGGAATTAATTGCAATTTTGACATACTTTTTTAAATCATTTTATTTAGACTGTAGAATCTGTGTTTATTTTCTTTTTATTTTATTTTATTTTTATTTTTTTAGAATTTTATCGTATTGTCGAACACCTCATTAGGGTCATTCCATGTCAAGTGAACCAATGCATTTTACCTCTATTTTTAAATATTTTTTTTACAATTTGTTCTTTGGTGTTAGAGAATGTAAAATGTGAAGGGAAAAAAAAATCTATTACTTTTATTTTTTTTATTTTTTTTATTAATTTAAAGTTATCAAAAAAAATGTGAATTTCTGTGTTGCATGTCTTTGTTTTTCATCATAACTCAGGCAAATTGGGAAAACACCATTCAACTCGGAATGGAACAGGCTTCCAACAGATGTCACAAGAGTAACTTTATCAATATTTTACACATGTGGAATCAAACGCAACATTCTAAAACGCATATCTGAAAAACAACAAATCAATATATCAAATTTGAAAATAATTCATGTCTCCCGTCCTCCTAGCCACATCTGTACCAAAATTCAAGTTGGGGTCTCTGTGGATTTATACTTTTAAAGAAAAAATAAAACACTATAAACTGGTTAATTCAAAATAACATATGCCTATAGTGGATAAAGTGAAGGATTTTTACAATAGTGTTTAGTGAGCCGAATTATGCCTGGCAAGAAAGATTGTGTGTCTATGCCAGTGAACCCGGGCTGTGGAGTCAGTCAGACTCGGGATTCGGGAAAGTTAAGGAGTTAGAGTAAGATGTTTGGCTTTTCTGACTCCACAGGCCTGGAGTGAATGGTAAGCATATAATAATATATATTTATTCATATAGCGCTATTAATTCCATAGCACTTTACATACACATTTGCAACACTGTCCTCATTGGAGCTCACAATCTAAATATCCTATCAGTATGTCTTTGAAATGTGGGAGGAAACTGGAGTGCCTGGAGGAAACCCACACAAACACTGGGAGAACATACAGACTCCTTGCAGATGATGTCCTTAGTGGGATTTGAACTCAGGACCTCAGTGCTGCAAGGCTGCAGAGCTAACCACTGAGCGACCATAGACAGTGCTAACCACCGAGCGATCATATAATGCTACCTACTGAGCCACCTAGAACTCAAACTAGAGTCCAAAAGTGTCTGGTTCTTGAAAAGTTGAGAGACCTATGAATTAAAAAAAAATATAAAAATCTTCTGCGGAAATTGGATTTAGAAAATTTGCTGACCTGGGACCTAAAGGTACCGTCAATACGCGGCAATTTTGCTAGCAATTTTACTGGCCTTTAGCTGGTTGCAGTGAAATAATGGACACATTGTTCTATTTTGTTGCTGTGTACAAATGCGTCTCAGCGTGAGATAATTTAAAACACTAGATATTTCAACTTAGTTTTATCCAAAAATTCTTTTAAAAATATAAATAGCTCTTCATTAGAAAACCTTAAGAATTGTGTCCTGGCTGGTGGTAGTGGTGCACACTCATCACGTGTATGTACAGGACACCAGAACACTAAGCTTATGATTGAAGGAGGTAATGTTTGGCGAGTCTAACCTTGATGATTACAAAATATTATCCAGAAAAGACTTAAAATTGTTAAATATCTTTTTTAAAAAAAAAAAAAAATGTCCTCCAGTAATGGCTCTCAAAGACGAAAATATATTATCTAACATAGCCTCTTCGAAATGATTTATGAACTTTGAAGCACTGGATGTCCATTGACAGATGTACCTTTGACACATTTTTAAAAAGTCCGGAAGCCTTTGTCAAACTTTTTGTGAGCAGCTGATGGTCCTTACGAAACATTTATAGGTCATCAACAGTCTGACTACTACAATCACTTCAAAGAAAACCTCAAACCTAGTGATGCAGTAATAAGCTTAGACTTGTCAGAAAATTATCCCTTAGTTCAGGATGAAGCACAGTCATTTGATTGGAACAATGAACAAGCAGCTGTCCACCCTTTTGTGGACTATTCTATTTTATTTCTCCGTTATATTGTAAAAGTGTTATGATGTCTAAGTGCTTATTCATGATTCAATATCTGTTCATTTGTTCCCGAAATAATTGATTTCAGTGACAAAAACTGACATCCTACCAAGTTTGAGCAAGATCTAACACTTCTCGGACGGCTTTTCAGCACAATATAAAAACAGGAAAAACTCTGCCATGATAAGAAAAGTTTTGGAGTGGAAGCTAAATGGCCCCTTTTTTTTTTTTTTTTGCCACAGCTAATGACAAAGGTAAATGTGAAACGTCTTGTACCTCGAGCCTCCAAAGACCATATTCAAAACAAATCTTAACACCCATGCAACTTCAACTGGAGTTAGAAAATATTCCAAATATCCAGTTCAAGTACTCTACAAACGAGGACTACTAGGAAGAGGAGAGTTTCTTGAAACATCGGTTTAAAGGAACTCCGCAATACTACATGTTCATCCCATTGAGTGAAACAGGAATAAAAATATGTATTTTTTTTTCATTCGGCAACGATGGTGAAGGCCATGAAGTGATTGAAGGTGGCAGAAGATTGGCAATGGATGACATAACTGGTGATGTGACCTGTGACTATGATCGGCACTGGTGGCCGGATAATGTACTCTCCAAAGATTAGGATAATGAAGAAGTAAAGTGACTCTGTTGCCTCCTTCTGGTTCCTCACAATCCTTTTTGTATCCAAGAAAACCAGGAATTTTAATGGTAAACATAAATCATATATTAACTCCCGTGACCAAGTCCCTATATCGGCCGTACATACTTTATGACGCAAAGGAAATGGCCATTTTAGTGAGAGATGTGGACAAGATTAAGGGACAAATTGATGGTAAAAGCTCAATTTAAGACTTATATGAACTTGTCTGAAGAATTAATATTTTTTATAGCTTGTGGATTTATCTACCATACAGTTTAAAAACTTGAAAAAGGACATGTGTAGTGTAATAATAAAATTGATACACGCACAGTTGAAACCAGAAGTTTACATACACTATAAAAAGACACATGCATGATTTTCTCATTAACGTTAAATCAGAACAAACCTGTTCTGTTTTAGGTTAATTATGATTACCATTAATATTGAGATTTGCCAGAATGAGAGAGAGAGAGAATTAGAATGTTTTAAGGCATTTTTATTACTTTCTGCAAAGTCACACATTTACATACACTAAGATTACTATACCTTTAAACAATTTGGGACAGCCCATGTGATGTCATGTGTTTGGAAGCTTCTGATTATTTTATTGGCAACTTCTGAGTTAATTGGAGACACACCTGTTAATGTATTTTAATGCACACCTTCAACACACTGCTTTGTGAAGCATCGGACTTATAAGAAAGTCTAAAGAAATCAGCCAAGATAACAGGAAGAGAATTGTGGAGTTGCAAAGTCTGGTTTATCCTTGGGTGCAATTTCCAGATACCTGAAGGTGCATCGTTCATCAGGACAAATATTTATATGCAAGTACAAACAATATGGGAATGTCTATCAATCATGCTGCTCAGGAAGGAGACAGGTTCTGTGTCCCAAAGATGAACATGCTTTGGTACGATATGTGCATATCAACCCAAGAACAAATGCAAAAAACCTTGTGAAGATGATGGCGGTAGCTGGTTAGATTGTATCATTATCCACAGTGAAACGAGTACTGTATCAACATGAGCTGAAAGGCCACTCTGCCAGGAAGAAGCCATTATTCCAAAACAAACATAAGAGCCAGATTACATTTTGTAAAAGCACACAGGAACAAAAACCTACATTTTTGGAGACCTGTCCTGTCTGATAAAGCTAAAATGGAACTGTTTGACCATAATGAGCATGGTTACATTTGGAGAAAAAGGTAGAAGCTTGGAAGCCTAAGAACAACATCCCAACTGTGAAACACTGGGGAGGCAGCATCATGTTTGGTTTTGCTGCGCAAGGGACTAGTGCACTTCACAAAATAGATAGCATCATGAAGAAAGATGATTATGTGGCAATACTGAAGCAACATCTCAAGACATCAGCGATCAAGTTATAGCTTGGGAGGAAATGGGTCTTCCAAATGGAAAATTACCCGAAGCATACTGCTAAACTGGATGCAAAGTGGCTTAAGAACAACAAAGTCAATGTTTTGAAGTTGCCATCACAAAGCCCTGATCTGAATCCTATTGAAATTTAAGTGCAAAGCCGAACAGGCTGAGAACAAGGTGACCTACAAACATGGCTCAGATACACCAATTCTGTCAGGAGGAATGGGCCCAAATTCCTACCAACTATTGTGAGAAGCTTGTGGAAGGAAATCCAAAACGTTTCACCCAAGTCATTGAGTTTCAGGGCAATGGTACTAATACTAATGAAATGTAATGTTTATAAAGTTCTGGTTAGAGCTGTATATTTAAATAAGAGTTAAAAAATAATGCTTCTTGTACTTTAGTACTAAACATATGATTGGGATGAAGCTGTATTTAGAAAATCACACTTAAAAATGATCCCAACTTGAATTCTTGTACAAATTGTAGCCAAAATACAAATAACACATAAGCGGCTTTTGAAAATTTTATAACCTTGTTTTTCCAAAATTGCGCATCAATATTTTGAAATTCACTCCTCAAAAACCAAATATCAATAAACACAATCTTGTGAGATATCAAATTAAAGCCTGTACCGTTCTAAATGAAGTGGCACCTCTTCCATCTCTTTATCTGGTTTATAACTCGAGATATGATAAAAAATGTAACATCATACATACGTTTTTAACAGACTAAAGTAGCACTTAAAAAAACCCACAGACGTCAGGTAAAGAAAAATCTGACTTGGATCACTTGACATGGAATTAACTATTTTTGGAAACCTTAGCACCCACTCCTCCAGTTTTGCGTAGAGTAAAAGAGCAAAAAAAAAAGCCACGATAGAACATTTTTATTGATGGCTGTAATAGTTTTTTCTTTTTGTGCTTTTGTTTGCCTACCTTCCCATAACTATAATGGTAATTCTTCAAGTGTCGCCCCACCGCCCCTGCAGAAAAAAAATAAACCTTTTTATTGCTTGAGCCGACTGGAGCTCCGTGTTCACCCGCACTTCAGTATTGTCATGGATATGAATGTAAGATATATAAATATATAAAGACCTACAGCTTTAACAACTGTAATACAGCCTTTACAATCTACTACATGTATAGAGAATTAAATCCTTCTTATAGAAGCTAAAACCCTCGTGTGTGTTTGTCCTTGTGTTTGTATTTTCTTGCTGAAAAATTTTCAGAAATGAACACTCAAGCTTTGTTTTAAAACAAGAAGTCATGTTAGAAAAAATGTGAAACTTTTCACTGTGAGGCGCATAATAGACTGATACGTTCTTTTCAGTAGAGATTGGTCCTCAGTGGTTATCATCACAGACGTGCTTACAATGACTGATAACACAGGATCCACCATTCACAATAGGTGATATCACAGCTCACCTCCTCCTGTACAATGACTGATAACACCTCTATATACAGTAGATAACACAGAATCCTCCATTCACAATAGGTGATATCACAGCTCACCTCCTCCTCCTGTACAATGACTGGTAACACCTCTATATACAGTAGATAACACAGGATCCACCCTTCACAATAGGTGATATCACAGCTCACCTCCTCCTCCTGTACAATGACTGATAACACCTCTATATACAGTAGATAACACAGGATCCTCCATTCACAATAGATGATATCACAGCTCACCTCCTCCTCCTGTACAGTGACTGATAACACCTCTATATACAGTAGATAACACAGAATCCACCATTCATAATAGGTGATATCACAGCTCACCTCCTCCTCCTGTACAATGACTGGTAACACCTCTATACACAGTAGATAACACAGGATCCACCATTCACAATAAATGATATCACAGCTCACCTCCTCCTCCTGTACAATGACTGATAACACCTCTATATACAGTAGATAACACAGGATCCTCCATTCACAATAGATGATATCACAGCTCACCTCCTCCTCCTGTACAGTAACTGATAACACCTCTATATACAGTAGATAACACAGGATCCACCATTCACAATAGGTGATATCACAGCTCACTTCCTCCTCCTGTACAATGACTGATAACACCTATATATACAGTAGATAACACAGGATCCACCATTCACAATAGGTGATATCACAGCTCACCTCCTCCTCCTGTACAGTGACTGATAACACCTCTATATACAGTAGATAACACAGGATCCACCATTCACAATAGGTGATATCACAGCTCACTTCCTCCTCCTGTACAATGACTGATAACACCTATATATACAGTAGATAACACAGGATCCACCATTCACAAAAGGTGATATCACAGCTCACCTCCTCCTCCTGTACAGTGACTGATAACACCTCTATATACAGTAGATAACACAGGATCCACCATTCACAATAGGTGATATCAGTCTTCGGTAGAAGTCAGGAGTAATTTAGACTTTTTTCTCATCTATGTTCCTGCTGTGAAGAAACCTCAGAAGTTTTTCAGAATTCAGTCCCTGAGCTATAAGGAATATAGAATGAGATGTGGAATTGCAAGAAGAAAATGTTAAGAAATTGAGTCTGTATATATTTGTTTTTCTTGTCGTCCAAATCTGGGAGACCCTGACATTGGGTGTTATATGCTGCCCCCTGGAGGTCACACCAAATATAGAAGAGATTTACTCCTCCTTCTCCCCTGCAGCATATACGCCCTCTACAGGAATACTGTCAGTTTGTTATTTGGTGTCGTTGGAGGCACATCTCCACACTGAAGCTCCTGCTACAGATGAAGTTTAGGGGACCATCGGGGTCCCCCGGCATGGGCCTTCGGCCCCATATGCCGTGCTCCCTCACCATACTCTTTCAAAGAGCCTCTGGTGAGGTGGAAGCCGACTGAGGGGTTCACAGTTCTCTGTGCCCCTGGCCTATACACAGTCACTGTGTGGCCCCTGTGATGGAGTTCAACTCCCGGTAGTCACAGGTGAAGGATGCAGGCTCCACCACAAGGTACCGAGCTGGCCCCCTATCTTCTCCCCCTATGGGGATCCAGGTATGTGCTGCGCACATTGGGCCCCCGCATCCACAGCAGGATCCAGGACAGGACCTGCTATAGTGTCCCTGCAATGGCCCCTAGCCTGGCTAGCAGCCCAGCAGTGATCCCCTCCCTGCCTGTTTTAGTACAGCAGGGGGATGGGGCATTGGATTAGGAGCATGGGACTCCTAGCAGCGATCCCCTCCCTGCCTGTCTTAGCACAGCAGGGGGATGGGGCATTGGATTAGGAGCATGGGACTCCTAGCAGCGATCCCCTCCCTGCCTGTCTTAGCACAGCAGGGGGATGGGGCATTGGATTAGGAGCATGGGACTCCTAGCAGCGATCCCCTCCCTGCCTGTCTTAGCACAGCAGGGGGATGGGGCATTGGATTAGGAGCATGGGACTCCTAGCAGCGATCCCCTCCCTGCCTGTCTTAGCACAGCAGGGGGATGGGGCATTGGATTAGGAGCATGGGACTCCTAGCAGCGATCCCCTCCCTGCCTGTCTTAGCACAGCAGGGGGATGGGGCATTGGATTAGGAGCATGGGACTCCTAGCAGCGATCCCCTCCCTGCCTGTCTTAGCACAGCAGGGGGATGGGGCATTGGATTAGGAGCATGGGACTCCTAGCAGCGATCCCCTCCCTGCCTGTCTTAGCACAGCAGGGGGATGGGGCATTGGATTAGGAGCATGGGACTCCTAACAGCGATCCCCTCCCTGCCTGTCTTAGTACAGCAGGGGGACGGGGCATTGGATTAGGAGCATGGGGCTCCGTTTTCCCGCATCCGCGGGCGTTTTGCGGGACTTCCGCGCCGGACCCCTCATGCAGGCCGGCCGCGGCCTCAAATTTAGTCCCCGGCTTCACCGGAGGCCTAGGCCGCGATTCCGCCCCCTGCTTGTCTATCAGCAGTGGGAGGCGGGGATTTGCTCAGAATAGCCCTGGGAGCTCAGGGCTTTGTCTCTGGCCTCTCCCACTCACAGGGCTCGGCCTTCCCCTCCTGTGTACACAATGGGGCCACAGAGCCCGCGTTTTTACAGGCCCTTCCCTCTCTGACTCCCCCCTCTCCCTCTGTGGGGGCCATCTTGGCCTCATTTTCTGCAGATTCTCTCATCTGCTGCTGGGAGTCTCAGACTGGGGATCAGGGCTTTGGCAGTGAGGTAATCCACACCATTGGTGTGGATTCCCCTCTGTGGCATCCCCCTTCTGTTAGTCTGCCCAATCCTGTGTACAAACTATGCCTTCTTCAAGGAGCACATAAGGCTGCTATATTGTAAGCAACTGGTACAATGTACACAATCACATTGCCTGCGCAGAGTGTCATTCCCTCTGCACGACCGGTGAGCAGACTGGGGCTCCGGATATCCTCGGAACCCGGCCCCAGGTGGATACCCCTGCCCCCTCTGGGGATCAGGCTTCCGTTCCCCCGGTTTTTAACACGGCCCCTCAATGCACTGACGTTATATCTCAGTCATTGTCTGTTTCAGTGGCCAGGGCAGTGTCACGAGCTATGTCACAATCCGTAGCCTCTATGACTAAGCCCATCATTCAGGCCATCACCCTGAACCCGGACCAGAAACTAGGGAATCGATGTGGAGGGTTCTCATCGGTCCCGGGTCCGTCTCTTCCTCCTGGCCTTACCAGGCCCTCTCTGCCTCTTGGTGAGCCCTGCTCCAAAAGGCAGAGACCCTTCCCCCTCCTCGCCCAGATCTCACTCTAGGGCTCCTCTGGAGGGTGAGGAACAGGATCCTTCGTCCTCTGGCTCGGAGGCGGCCTCGGACTCGGTCCCGGAAGGGGACGCTTTGGCTGACAATAATGCCATTCTTCGTCTTCTGCTCCCGACACTCTGTGCAGCGAGCCAAGGTCTCACTCAGGGATCCGAAAAGACCTGCCAACGTCTTCTCCGATCACCCTGACCTTTCAGACTCGGTGCAAAAGCCTAGGGCTTTTCCGGCCAACACACGGATCCCAAGTATCCGTTTACCGGCAATACCATCGGGTTGGTCTCAACCTCCTTAGGTGGACCCGGCGGTAGCCAGATTGGCAACCAGTACCACAACTTCCATTGCCGACAGCTCGTCTTTAAAAGACTCGGCAGACCGTCAGGTTGAACTGTTGACCAAGTCCTTCTATGACGCGGTCGGCGCTGCGTTTCCTCCCGCTTTTGCAGCGGCCTGGTCTCTTAAAGACGCAGTTTACGCCAAGACACGCCACACGCTACCTGAGGTGTCTCTCCTCCTAGACCAAATGGCTATGGTCTCGAACTAGGCTCTTAACGCCGTGCTTAACTCAGCCGGTCGTTCCGCAGTGGCAGCCGCCGATGCCCTTGCCATTTAAAGAATTCTCTGGCTTCGGGATTGGAAGGGGGTTGCTTCTTCCAAGAAGCATCCTACAAGGATTCCCTGTACACGGGATCGTCTTTTAAGGGAACGTCTGGACATACTTATTAAAGACTCGAATGGAGGCAAAAGTACACTTCTGCCCCAACAGAAAGGTGGAACACCGGCGCAGCAGAAGCTGCCAGGTTCCGTTCCTTTCGTTCCTTTCATTTCCCTGGCTGATCCTCTAGACAGAACGTTTCGTTCCGACACGGCCCAGTCCTCCCGAGGCCAGGGTTCTTCCTGGCGCTTCGCCCGCAGTCAGCTTCTGCATGACTCGCATGGCTCCAGCTCCGCACACAGTCCCTCTTTCGGGACGTTTGGCTTTCCAACGTCCTAGACCAATGGGTGCGAGATATTATCTCTCACGGCTTCTTCATAGAACTGTACTCAGTTCCCCCAAGCCGATTCTTCATGACGTCTTCCCCTCCCGCCAAGATCCGCGCTTTTCTCCGAGCGTTGGAAGCTCTGAAGCGGGAGGGAGTCATTGTCCAGGTTCCGTCTACAACCGGTTTCAGGGATTTTATTCAAATCTCTTGATTGTACCCATGTAGGACGGGTCCGTCCACCCTGTGCTGGACCTAAAGCTCCTCAACAAGCACGTCAAAGTGAGGCGTTTGCGCATGGAATCGCTTCGTTCTGTGATAGCCTCAATGTCTCCAGGGGAATTCTTGGCTTTCATAGCCATAAAGGATGCATGTCTACACATCCCATTTGCCCCAGCTCACCAACGGTTCCTGCGCTTTGCGATTGGAGACGACCATTTCCAGTTCATGGTTCTCCCCTTCGGCTTGGCCACCTCTCCACGAGCATTCACCAAGGTGATGGCCTCCGTAGTCGCCTTGCGGCACTCACAAGGTCTGTTGGTCCTCCCCTACTTGGACGACCTCCGGGTCAAGGCTCCTTCACATCAGGAATGCCAGCAAGCAGTGTCCGCGACGCTGTCGATGCTCCGCAGGTTCGGCTGGATAGTCAACCTCCGAAGTCGGTCCTCGTGCCCACCCAGAGTCTGGGTATCTAGGCATGCTGTTCGACACTCGTGCGGCACTGGTACTTCTGCCTCACGAAAAAGTCGTCTCTCTCTCCAAGCAGGTGTTCGCTCCTTCCTCCTGCCTCACTTGTACTCCATCAGGCATCTGATGCAGATCCTGGGAAAGATGGTAGCTTCAATCGAAGCAGTCCCATTTGCACAACTCCATCTGCGTCCCCTTCAGCTGGAGATTCTCCGTGTCTGGGACAAGAATCCGAGGACCCTGGATCACAAGATTTCCCTGTCCCTCGAACCTAGGGGATCTCTATAGGGGATCGCTCCATTGGTGGCTGACAGATCGGTCCCTGTCTCAGGGTCGCTCCCTCCTCCCGCCATCTTGGTCGGTGGTCACTACGGACGCCAGTCTCTCTGGCAGGGGAGCGGTGTTTCTTCACCACAGGGCCCAGGGTACTTGGTCTCCACGGGAGTCCTCCCTTCCCTCAGACAATGCGACGGCCATCGCTTATATAGATCATCAAGGCGGCTCTCACAGCACCCTAGCGCTGCTGGAGGTTCAAAAAATCCTGTGCTGGGCGGAGACCGCAGGCTCCGCCGTCCCTGCGGTCCACATCCCGGAGGGTGGACAATTGGGAAGCAGATTATCTTAGCCATCAGGGTATGGACCCGGGCGAATGGTCTCTCAACCCAAAAGTATTCCAAGCCATTTGCAGGCGGTGGGGAACTCCGGATGTTGACTTGAGGTCATCTTTCCTCAACAACAGAGTTCTGGTGTTCATAGCCAGGGCTCACGACCACAGGGCATTGGCGGCGGACGCTCTGGTCCAGGATTGGTCTCAGTTTCGTCTGCCATACGTGTTCCCAACTTTGGCTCTGTTGCCTCGAGTGCTCCGCAAGATTCGGGCGGAATGTCACCGTGTGATTCTATTCGCACCCACTTGGCCCGGGAGAGCCTGGTTTCTGTAACTGCTCCGCCTCGCCGACGGCGACCCGTGGGGCCTGCGAGATCGTCCAGATTTTCTCTCTCAGGGTCCGTTCTTCCGCCACAATTCTGCGGTGCTCAGGTTGTCTGCTTGGCCCTTGAATCCTGGGTCCCAACACAATCGGGTCTTCCCCGGGAGGTTCAGGACGCCATTACGCAAGCTCGTAAGCCTGCCTCACAAAAGATTCCTCACCGGACGTGGAGAATTTTTCTCTCCTGGTGTTTTACTAGAGGACAATCTCCGTGGTTTATCTCCTTGCCGACATTACGTTTGTTTCTCCAGTCGGGGCTGGACTCTGGTCTTGCCTCGAGTTCTCTGAAAGGACAGGTGTCCGCTCTCTCCGTCCTTTATTCCAAGCGGCTGGCGAGGCTCCCGCAGGTTCGCACATTTATGCAAAGGGGTGGCCCACATTGTCCCTCCTTACAAGCGTCCGCTAGATCTTTGGGATCCTAATTTGGTGCTCTCAGCCCTTCAGAGACCTCCGTTTGAACCTATCTCAGGTATCCCTTTGTCCACCTTGTCACACAAGGTGGCATTTTTGGTGGCTATCACCTCGCTTCGGCGGGTGTCTAATTTGGAGGCATTGTCATTCAAGCCCCCATTCTTGGTGGGGCATCAGGACAGGGTGGTCCTGCACCCCGTTCCCTCTTTTCTACCGAGGGTGGTCTTTCCTTTCCACCTCACTCAGGATATCTCTCTTCCGTCCTTTTGCCCAAACCCAGTTCTCAAGGTTGAGAAGGCTCTCCACACTCTGGATTTGGTTAGGGCTCTGAGGGTGTACTTGTCTCGCACAGCTCCTCTCCGTCGGACGGACTCCCTTTTCATTCTCACGGCCGGACGCGGCAAGGGCTCTTCCGCTTCCAAGGCCACAATTGCCCGTTGGATCAGGTCGGCTATCTTGGAGGCCTATTCGGCCTCGCACACGTCACCCCCAGCGGGTCTCAAGGCGCATTCCACCAGGGCTGTGGGCGCCTCCTGGGCTTTGCCGCTCCAGCCTCGGCCCAACAGGTGTGTCAGGCTGCCACTTGGTCAAGCCGCCACACGTTCTCAAAGCATTACCAGGTACATGTTCATGCCTCAGCGGATGCAGGTCTGGGCAGACGCCTTCTCCAGGCGGCTGTTGCCCACCTGTAAATGTCTGAGTTGCCTTTCAGGGTGCAGTGGTTTTTTCCCACCCAGGGACTGCTTTTGGACGTCCCAATGTCAGGGTCTCCCAGATTTGGACGACAAGAAAAAAGAGAATTTTGTTTACTTACCGTAAATTCTTTTTTCTTTAGTCCGTAAATCTGGGAGACCCAGCACCCTCCCCTTTAATTTTGCCCTTCAGGCGTACCTGTGGCTCTTTTCAGCACATAATCTTACTGTTGGCCATGGTTCTGGCCTTGTACCTTCCTGTTCGGCCCGTTGGCCGGGAATTTGGTTTGCAGTGCAATGTTTTCCTCCTACTGCTCATATACCAAACTGACAGTATTCCTGTAGAGGGCGTATATGCTGCAGGGGAGAAGGAGGAGTAAATCTCTTCTATATTTGGTGTGACCTCCAGGGGGCAGCATATAACACCCAATGTCAGGGTCTCCCAGATTTACGGACTAAAGAAAAAAGAATTTACGGTAAGTAAACAAAATTCTCTTTTTTGACTACATAAAAATAATGAAGCAGGACATTTCCTTTGAGAACAGAGTCACATGTGTGCAATATGGGGATTTTTTTATTTATTTTTTTCGCAAATTGTTGTGCAGTTTTGGTTTTGTTGACAAATTCTATGTTTTGTTTTGTGCTTTAAGAGTTGTCTGATTTTCAGCACTATTTTTTTATTTTTAAATACGGATTCTAAAATAACCAAATGCATAAATTAGAACTATGCACAAACCAAACACACAAAATTAATAACAGCCAATGGACACTACAGGCTAGTAAATGTAAATGCAACTATTTAATTCATATTGACATGGTTTTTCTTGTAGACAGTTTCATATGTCTTCTACCCATATCTTTATCTGAAGGGAAGGATTCACCGAGGTCTTGGTGGGGTCTTAGAGCTGCAGGGAAGGGACTGATTGGTGACTTTGACCTCCTTACATTGGCACATGTCATCGTCTGGTTGTCAGACCAGGATCACATGACCCCATAGAATGGGGTAAATGTATGGCTGTAACTGAGGTGGGATGAAATAAGTTAAACAGCAATGGTAAGTAAGAATATTTAAAAAAAAAAATGCTACTTTAAAATTGTACCAAAAATTGTGGTATGGAAAACTGCGCCACATTTTCTTGCACCGCGAACCGGCTGTGCGGCTTCATAGGATTCCTTTTCCTGTGCTGTAAAAATCCTATAGCCAGAAACCTAAGAGACTGCATTAGTCAGTCAGTGTTGCTGAAAGGAAAATTGTTGTTATTGATTTAGAAAAGCTACAGAACAGCATTTTCTTTTACTTTTTTGTTCTATAATGGAAGGTAACCGTTATTTCATTGTAAAGCTTGTGCCATAAAATATATATTTTTTTTATGTATGTATGTTTTGCTTTTCAAGTTTTGTTTTGCTTTATAAACATGTCTGCTTGTGAACCTGCAAGTTCAGAGCTCAGTGGACCTTCCTGTAAAGTGCTTTCTTCTCAATGCTCATCCTGTGTCTTTTTCTTCTCCTCCTTTTCCCTCCTAGACAATATTGTTTTTTTGGTTTTTTTTTACAAACTTTCTTGCTAGTGGTTCAGCGCTCAGTGGGCCTTCCCTGTAAAGCCGTCTCTACTCCTCAATGCTCAGCTTTTCTATTTCTGCTCTTCCTTTTACCTCCTGGACAACACTGTGACTGACTTTTTTTTTGTCTCTATAAACCTGCCTGCATGTGATTCTGCAAGTTCAGTGCTCAGTGGACTTTCCCTGTAGGGCCGTTTCTTCTCAATGCTCAGCTTGTCTGTCTCTCCTCTTCCTTTTACCTCCTGAAGTGGGCCTTCCCTGCTGTTTTTGGTTTGTTTTTTTTCTCACTCAGTGCTGAGCTTGTCTGTTTCTCCTCTTCCTTTTCCCTCCTGAACAATGCTGCTATTTTTTTTTTTTGCTTGTGAATCTTCACGTTTAGATCTCAGTGGGCCTTCCCTGTAAACCGATTTCTGCTGTCAATGCTAAAATTGTCTTTCTACTCTTTTCCCTCCTAAACAATACTGTTATTTTTTTTCTTTTAATTTATTATGAACCCCCTGCTTGTGAATCCGCAAGTTTTGTGCTCATTGGACTTTCCCTGTAGAGTTGTTTCTTCTCAATGCTTAGCTTGTCTGTCTCTCCTCTTCCTTGTACCTCCTGGAAAATACAAGTTGTTTTTTTTGTTTGTTTTCATTATATATAAACTTGCCTGCTTGTGAGTCTGCAAGTTCAGAGCTCAGTGAGATTTCCCCCATATAGCGTTTTTTTTTTTTTTCTCACTCCATTCTCAGCTTGCCTGTTTCTTCTCTTCCTTTTCCCTCATGGACAATACTGTAATTATTTTATTTATTTATTTTTAAATCAGTCTGCTTGTGAGTCTGCAAGTTCAGAGCTCAGTGGACCTTCCCTGTAAGTCTCTGTTTACTCCTCAATGCTCAGCTTGTCTGTTTCTCCTTTCTTTTCCTTCTTGGGCAATACTGTGACAAAACGCAGCTGAGTAATGTCAGGAATATACCATTTATTATACGTGAAGATTTACCTGCTCCGTGTAAAGAGGTCTGTCCAATTCTTAGATCATCAAGAAGCAGTGAAATAATTGAGTGCAAGATCAGACTCCTCACTGGGTTTATCTGTGCACACAGGAGTGTTTAGGACCAAGGATGGGCGAACTGCTTTTTTTTCTCTCCGGGTTCGTAACCGGGGTTGCTCTATTAAAGCAAGTTAACGGTTGATAAACATACCAATTATACTTACCAGGTCCCTTTCATCTGTGCCACGGTTCTGTGTCAATTTCTGGTTTTCCGGGGGAAATAGATACATGACTGGCTCCAATAGCCAATCTCATACGCCAAGAAGATAAGGGCGGCCCAAAAGTGACGCAGCAATGCGTCACACCAGGAAGACAGAACGCGGACCTGGTAAGTATAGTAATAATATTAGCTTACTTTAACAGGTCAATGCCGGTCACGAACCCGAATAGTTCACCCATCCCTACTTAGGACCTGTATAATCAAAACTGATATATTTAAGCAAGACTGTTGCTTCTATGTTCTTTATATGCACTGGAGGACAAAAATGGTTGCAAAAGTGTTCATACCCTGTAAGGAATCATGTAGTCTCCATCTTTAACCTATGTTGATACTTTGGGCATAGTGACGCACAAATTATCTGATGCCCAGTGCACGGGCTCAGATTTTTGTTGTGTAGTAGCACATCCCCCTTAGGATGCACTGCAATTATTTTCAGGTCTCCATAAACTACACAATCATATTAAGTAAATTATCGCTGACACTCCCTTTTAATGTTATGAATCCAAATCGGTCATCATGCAGTGAAAAGTGGGGCTCGATCACAAGCTCATACAGTCCAGTACCTCGACTTGAGGTTAGCAGTATGCACACCTGTCTTGGTGCATTGGAATAAGGTGCTGCAAACTCATTAAGAGGTACCCGCCTTCTGGTGATTTTGATGTGACTTTTAGAAGGCTGACTCTACTGCAAGAAGTGCACCGACATACGTGCTCTGTCCAGATTACAAAAAGTTGGCAGCAAATGTTGTCCTGCAAAGACCATTCAATGAAGCTGCAGATGGCGACTGATAATAGGCTGCTGCATGTAGCCTCCTGGGTCATCCATCACTAAGAGATTGATTACCTGCTATTAGAATAAATAATAATAATAATGATGTCCGTATCAAGTATATGTATGTCTGCAAACCAGGTGTTGCCTTTGCCTTGTTTACAACTCTGTATACTGAATATGAACCATTATCTGGCCCCGTGTACTGATCTGTAGTGTGCATCTCCATATTCTGAATGTCTCGGGGATGAGAACTTATGGCTGATTAGGGAGGTGCTGAGTGTTTAACCCCAACTCATCTTACACCCTACTCCAAGGATAGGTCAATATCTTTGTCTTTTCCTGTATTTAAGGGCTCTATGGAAGGAGACAGGCAGTGCAATGATGGACATTTCATGGCAGTGACTAAAAATGTAGTAGTTGTTCTCATTTGCAAAGTGAAGGGGGGAAAGACCAGGGACTGTTTTAATTTTCTGATCATCATAATGGGAGACCCAGACAATGGGGTTTAGGGCACTGCCCTCCGGAGGCTACACTAGGTACTACAAGTTTGTAGACACCGCCCCCTCCGCTTATAAACCCCTACCGCAGGAGATATCCTCAGTTTTAAACTTAGTGTGCTCGGAGGTATCACACGCTTTGCTTGCACTTCACTGCATTCTCACAACTTACGTGATGGCGTATGAAGACAAGGTAAAATGGTCCCGGTCGGGACCTTCGGCAGTCTCCCTGCTCACCCTCAGGGAACACGCAGGTGGAGGTACCGGAGGGCCTATGGCCTGGACACTTCGTGTCCTCCCGGTACGCTGTCGCGTTCCTTCCCATCCCTCCTTGGGGGCTCTGGAAAGTGGGAGACAGGAGCCTCGCACAGCTCCGCTCCGTCCGAGGCCTCCCTAAATGGTGCTTACAGACCGGACTGGAGCCAGCCCAGTCCGAGGCCTCCCTAAATGGTGCTTACAGACCGGACTGGTGCTGAACCCCCGTCCGAGGCCTCCCTAAATGGTGCTCACAGACCGGACTGGCACTGAGATACCCCGTGTGTCTCCGGTGTGCCTGGGGGTAGTGTCTGACACTTTATGTGTCGGGTCCGCGGTTCTGGCGGTGTGCCCTGTGCTGGGGTCACCCTGGCTGACCGCCCTGTGTGTCACAGGGTCTGAGGCCTTAGGCTGCAGGTTTTTTTGTCTGCAGCCTGAGTATTGTATTGACACGATACTTCCCGCGCTGCGGGCTCCGGCGCCTACATTACTGAGGCTGCCTGAGAGGATGTGAAGCAGCCCTGGTGGTGATGTCATCGATGGGCGTGCGTGTGTGTTTCCCGCGTGTTTTTGGCGCCGCCCACAGCTTGTCTGACGGCGGCCATCTTTTTCCCTCACTTCCCGGCTGGGATCTGATTGAAGTGCACGACTGCACTCCAGGGGAGACCGGAAACCCTCGCGGAGGCCACACACACGCACCGCTTCCTTCCACCGCCTTAAGGCGGTCGGTAAGCCACCGGTTGTACCCGGTTTATCTGTACCAGATTGGCTTTTTTCCCCCTGCTGTGGGTATGTCCTCAGCTGGGAAACGGGCTGCTAAGGCGGCCAGTACCACCACTGCCTGTGCTACATGTAACGGGACACTGGTTGAGGGGTCCTGCAATAACTGCGGACGCCCAGGGGCCCGGGCTGATACTGCTGAGACAGCAGCCCCGTGCTGTACCCTGAGGTTCAGGTGATCCCAGGGCCATGGGAGACACAGAATAAGATTAATGAATCTCTGTTGTCCCAGCTGTCCTCCATGTCGCAATCCCTGGAGGCACTTAATAGGAGACTGGAAAGCCCAGCTGCTCCTTCCAGTTACCCCGGGTGTCTCCTTCTTCTTCAGCTGTGAGACCCCTTAAGTGGACTCGTCGTGAGGATTCACCCGAGCTCCAGGTTCTCTCTGAGGAGGAGCGTCACTCTGATGGTGACGAGGATGATGGGGGTTCACTGCTCGGGTCTGTGTCAGAACCACCAGATGGGGTGGAGGATCTGGTGTCCTCTATTAACGAGACTTTACGTCTCGTGTCACCCCCTGAGGAGGTGGAAGTCCACCCGAAGGAGGTCTATCAATGGCTACGGCCGGAGGCTAGACCAAGTGGCTCCTTTATGGACCACACCAACTTTGGAAGGGTGGTTAGAGCACCTGAACCCTGGGGGCGTTATGTCCGCAAATCTAAGGACACTCGCTTTCCCTTCCCCCAGGAGGTGCTGCAGGAGTGGTCGCAGTCCCCGAAGGTGGACGCGTCCATGACCAGGATTGCTGCACGCTCCCTGTTCTCTGCCTCTGATAGCTCCTCGTTGAAGGACGCGACGGATAGACAGGTCGAGCAACTCGCCAAGTCTTCCTATGAGGCTGTAGGGTCTTCATTTGCCCCTAATTTTGCCACGGTCTGGACCCTGCAGGCGATCACCTGCTTGGACGGTATCACTGACCTGGCGGGGTCCAATTCTGAGGTCCTAGCGCTTACCGATAGGGCGAAAGCCTATGCGGATTATGCCAGGACCGCGACCTTGGAAACTGCCACCCGCTCTGCTGTGGCTTCGGCCAATGCAATAGCGATCCGCAGGTTGTTGTGGCTACGTCTTTGGGACTCAGATGCCACGTCTAAGAAGATTTTGCAAAATCTTCCGTTCTCTGGTGACAGACTTTTTGGCACCGAGCTGGACAAGCTGATAAAGGATTCTGCTGAGTCTAAGATACCGCAGAACAAGCCTAAGCCACGGTATACCGTCAAAAGGAACCCTAAACAGTGGTCCTTTCGTTCCAGCTCGCAGTCATCAGCGTCGTCTGCTCGCGCGGACCGAGGGGGCAAGTCCTCTACTCAGTGGCGTCCCAAGGGTCGCCAAAAGAAGCCGGCAGGGGCAGCAGCTGCAACCCCCAAACCCACTTCCGCATGACTCGCTCTCTCGTCCTGCCTCCCCACAGGTGGGGGGCCGCCTGTTCCATTTTCAGGACAGATGGTTACTCCACGTTCAAGATCAGTGGGTCCGAGACGTGGTCTCAAGAGGTTACAGGATAGAGCTGACGTCGCAGCCGGTCCACCGATTCCATCGGTCTGTCCCATCCCCAGAAAAGGCTCAGGCTTTTCATCTGGTGTTGGAGGGACTCCGCAGAGACGGGGTAGTGGTCCCAGTGCCTTCGGGGGAGAGGTTCCGGGGTTTTTACTCCAACCTCTTTATCGTCCCAAAGAAGGACGGCTCTTTCCGCCCGGTTCTGGACCTCAAGTTGTTCAACCGTCACGTGTTGGTTCGGAAGTTCCGCATGGAATCCCTGCGCTCAGTGATCGCGGCTGTGTCGCAGGGAGACTTCCTGGCGTCCATCGATATCCGGGACGCCTACCTTCACGTACCCATTGCACCGGCTCATCAGCGCTGGTTGCGATTCGCAGTGGGGGACGAACACTTACAGTTCGTGGCGCTGCCCTTCGGGTTGGCCTCGGCTCCGCGGGTGTTCACGAAAGTGATGGCCGCGATGATGGCTCTCCTACATGTACAGGGACACGCCGTCATACCCTATCTAGACGACCTGCTGGTCAGGGCGCCATCGGAACACCTTTGTCGGAAAAGTCTGGAGGTGACCATGCAGTCTCTGGAACAGTTTGGGTGGCTTCTCAATGTCCAGAAGTCAACCCTGGTTCCGACCCAGTCACTGACATATCTGGGCATGGATTTCCACACAGACTCGGCTCTGGTGTCTCTGCCACGAGCCAAACAGCTGGCCATCCAATCAGGAGTGCAAGATATCCTCCTGTCCCCACAATCATCCCTACGGGTCTTGATGAAACTGGTGGGGCGCATGGTAGCGGCGATAGAGGCGGTGCCCTTCGCGCAATTTCGCCTCCGTCCTCTCCAGCTGGAAATTCTTCGCAGATGGGACAAGAGAACGTCCTCTCTGAATCGACTGGTGACCCTTTCCCAACAGACCAGGGATTCCCTGCAGTGGTGGCTCCAGCCATGTCACCTATCACGGGGCCGGTCCTTCCTCAAACCGGCTTGGTTAGTGGTGACCACCGACGCCAGTCTGAAGGGCTGGGGGGCGGTGTTCTTACACCACAGGGCTCAAGGCCTCTGGACTCAGTCGGAGTCGGCGTTGCAGATCAATGTGCTGGAGATCAAGGCGGTCTATCTGGCGCTCCTGGCGTTTCAGAAATTCCTGTCAGGACAGCCCATCCGGGTTCAGTCCGACAATGCGACGGCCGTCGCCTATATAAACCATCAGGGAGGGACCAGAAGTGCTCAGGCCCTCGCCGAAGTCCACCGCATTCTATCCTGGGTGGAGGACAACGACTGCCTGATCTCCGCAGTTCACATCCCAGGGGTCGAGAACTGGGAGGCAGATTACCTGAGCAGGCAGGGGATGGACGCCGGAGAGTGGTCTCTTCATCCAGACGTCTTCCGGGACATCTGCAGCAGATGGGGCACTCCGGACGTGGATCTGATGGCCTCACGGCTGAATCATCAGGTGCCGCAATACATGGCGAGATCATGGGATCCTCAGTCTCTGGGGGCGGACGCCCTGATCCTGAGTTGGTCCAGCTTCAGTCTACCATATGTGTTCCCACCTCTGGCTCTGATTCCCAGGGTTCTGTGGAAAATCAGGACGGAGTGCAGGGTAGCCATTCTGGTGGCACCGGATTGGCCCAGGAGGTCCTGGTATCCGGACCTGTGGCAACTGTCAGGCGGACTCCGATGGGCTCTTCCAGAACGCGCAGATCTTCTCGCGCAAGGCCCATTCTTCCACCTCAATTCCAGGGCCCTCAGATTGACTGCATGGCTCTTGAGGCCTGGCTGCTGACATCCAGAGGTTTCTCTCCTACAGTGGTTGCCACTATGAATAGGGCTAGGAAGCCTGTTTCACGGAAGATATACCACAGAACGTGGAAAATCTTTTTCTCCTGGTGTGCCTCTGGTGGACGGTCGCCGTGGCCCCTGTCCATCCCGACTCTGTTGGCTTTCCTACAGTCGGGTTTGGAATTGGGCTTATCCCTCAGCTCCCTGAAGGGTCAAGTATCAGCTCTTTCAGTGCTGTTTGGCGCTCCTTCCTAGGGTCCGTCAGTTTCTGCAGGGGGTGTCTCGGGTGGTCCCGCCATATAGGCGACCGCTGGATCCTTGGGACCTTAACATGGTCCTGACGGCTCTGCAGAAGCCGCCGTTCGAGCCACTGAGGGAAGTCTCCCTCTCTCGTCTGTCCCAGAAAGTGGCCTTTCTGGTGGCGATTACATCTCTGAGACGGGTTTCAGAACTGGCTGCACTGTCGTGCAAGTCACCCTTTCTGGTGGTTCACCAGGACAAGGTGGTGTTGCGCCCGCGGGCAGAATTTTTGCCGAAAGTGGTTTCCACTTTCCACTTGAACCAAGAGATTGTTCTTCCATCATTTTGTCCCGCTCCTGTTCATCAGGTTGAGCGCGACCTCCACACTCTGGATCTCGTGAGGGCTGTACGCATTTATGTGTCCAGGACTGCCTCCTTCCGGAGTTCGGACTCTTTGTTCATCCTTACGGCGGGTCGCTGTAAGGGGTCCGCGGCATCGAAATCGACCTTGGCCAGATGGATCAAGGCACCCATTCAAGAGGCTTACCGTTCTGCGGGTCTGCCTCTCCCGGTGGGCTTGAAGGCGCACTCGACTAGAGCCGTCGGTGCTTCCTGGGCTTTGCGACATCGCGCTTCAGCTCTGCAGGTGTGCCAGGCGGCCACATGGTCCAGCCTGCACACCTTTTCTAAGCACTATATGGTGCATGCCCATGCCTCTGCGGATGCAAGTTTGGGCAGGCGGGTCCTCCAGGCGGCGGTTGCCCACCGTTGAGGGGGACCGTGTCTTTAAACGTCTTTGAGGAACTCTTCCCGCCCTGGGTTTTGCTTTAGGACATCCCCATTGTCTGGGTCTCCCATTATGATGATCAGAAAAAAGAGAATTTTGTTTACGTACCGTAAATTCTTTTTTCTTGAATCATCAATGGGAGACCCAGCACCCACCCAGTTGTTCCGTTGCATGTTTTGCATTTGATCTGTTCCCAGTTGGAACAGTTTATTCCGGGTTGTTGGGACCGTCTGTGCACGGTTTTCTTTCCCGATGTTTCGGGTGTGGTTTATTTTTGTCTCCTCGCAGCTTATGGACCAAACTGAGGATATTCCCTGCGGTAGGGGTTTATAAGCGGAGGGGGCGGTGTCTACAAACTTGTAGTACCTAGTGTGGCCTCCGGAGGGCAGTGCCCTAAACCCCATTGTCTGGGTCTCCCATTGATGATTCAAGAAAAAAGAATTTACGGTACGTAAACAAAATTCTCTTTTTTCTTTTCCCCCTTTATCCCAATAGCCATAACTTTTATGTTCTCTTCTTCCATGTCCCTATAGCCTTATGAGGGCTTGTTAGGGGACTTGAATTTGTGGTTATTGCGACTACTATATACTACAGTATTGCAATATATAGCAAATTCATTATTGAAAAAGGCCAGTTTTTACGTGAGCCCAGTAGCCAACATCAAGGTGTATCTCTTCACTGGATCCCTACCTAAACTAATGCCTCTCTCTGGGTAAAAAAAAAATATGTATCCCTGTCTGCCCATGTAAAGGTTTTTTTACCCAGAGAGGGGCATCATCTCAGGTAGGGACCTAGTAAAGAGATGCACCTTGACGTCGGCTACTGGGTTCACATAAAACTGGCCTTATTTTTATATGCTAAGTATCTCAATTTTCTTCCTTAGCAGCAATGAATGGACATATTCCTATAATTGTTTGCATCCCTCAACACTAAGGGCCACGTTACACCTGGCGCCGCTGCCGGAGATGTCAGCAGCGATGGCGAGAGCGTGCACGTTTTTGGCGCCCCCGCCAGCGTCGCCGTGCCCCATTTACATGGGGCGAAATCTCTAGCGACGCGCCGGCGTTCTGACAGGCGGCATCACCGCCTGAGTATCTCCAAACCCCAGCGGTGATGTAGTACAATGGGAGCCTATGGCTCCCATCGCCTGTCAGGTCGCCGGTGGCCATTTACATGGGGCGATGTGGACCTCTCGGAGGCGCCGACATCGCCCCTTTACATTAGGCGACATAGGGGCGATGTCGTCGCCGATAGGCCATGCCCCTACGTCGCCTATGTAATCTGCGGCAATGTCGCCACGTGTGACGTGGCCTTAAGGCTATATGCCCACTCAGCGGTGTTGAAGTTGGCTTTTTTTTTTTTTTTTTTTTTTTTTAAACTGCACCAAAAACGGATCAGTCACTGAATCTACCAGAAAAGTGAATGTAACTTTCAATTTGCTGTTCAGACGCAGCATTTTTGACTGCTGCATTAGTGGTGCAGAGAGCGGATCAAGAAAATAATGATCATCAATTATTGCTCCATTTTTCTTCTGTGCTTTCTCCACTGACTCCATTCTACATAAACAATAAAAAACATCACAAACTGATTAATATTCACACAGTCCATTTGTGGTCTTTTTTTTTTTTACAGCACTTTCCACTCCAAAAATTCTGCAAATTCTTACCCTCCAAAGTAATCCCCGGCCATGTGTTCTTCCAGGTACCGGGTAAGGCTAGTTTCATACTAGCGCTTGAAACCGAGGACATGCAGGAAAAGCCTGCATCCCCCCCCGGTTTTCCCTGGACCCCCCCCCTGCAGTGATGCAACGGTATGCACCCGCACTGGTATCACTGATCCAGGATCATGGATCAGTGAATATAATTGTGCGGGAGCAGACAGTTGCTTCCAGGTGCTTGCCTCTTTTTCCCGGATCCAGTTCTTAATGTCAAATCCCCAAGGGCGTGTCATGTGGAACTGCGTTTTGGGCATCCGCAATTCCAAAAACCGGGATCTGGAAGTCGGGATCCAGAGTCCCCTAAATCGGGGTTACATAGAGCCATAGTTTAATTCATCCTGCATTGTCCTGGATTCGGGTAGTCGTGGTTTTTGACACTGAGACCAAAAATGCACCACATCGCGTTTTGGCGGGGGAACAAGACCACCTGGATCAGGTAAAGTGCAAAGCTGGATGCACGTGCAAGTGCCTGCGGCCCTATTGAAAGTCAATAGGGCCAAAATTGGAGGCAGGTGCATCCAGTTTCAACCGGATTCACACAGATGGCCAAAAACGCCAGTGAGAAACCAACTTTACAGGACCTGCGAGAAGTTGCAAGTACCTGGCTATGTGACCAGTCAGGTGACCTGTTACCGCGCGATACTCTGAAGTAACACATAGTGGGACACAGCAGACCTTGGGGAATGTAAGAAGGTGTCTGTCTGTCTTTGTTCCCCCATTCTCCTCCACTTATGGAATAGTACTGTGTTTTTGCTTTGAAAAGCGAAGTACTGAAAAAAGGAGCAAAAAAGCAGCGCAAGGAAATGCAGCAAAAACAGATCTACTAAAATGAAAAACAAACGCCCAGTGGAGACATGGCCTAAAACAAACATTTGTCAAAAACAAATCGTATATTCTGTATGGTAGTAGAAAACAACCATAAATTACATCCGGTATATTGAGCTTGGTTTAAGATATTACATTTTCTCATTTAAGATTTTTATTAAATTTTCAATCAATACAACAGTATGACAGAAGAATAATGTAGACTAGAATTATAGACAATAACATATATAAATTCTTTATACATCAACTCAAAAGTAAGAAAAACTCCACAGAATGGGAGGGGAGAGGGAGAATGTAAGAAGGAAGGGTTAAGAGGAAGAGTACAGGGATACGGGGAATGGGACTGGGGTCCAATACGTTGTTATATTGTAACCCTTCGATAGAGGGTGGAAGTGACAGAGGACCGAGCGCGACCACCAAATGTCCAAAAGGTCTTTAGTACCGAGCATGACCACCAAATGTCCAAAAGGTCTCTAGGACCGAGCACGACCACCAAATGTCCAAAAGGTCTCTAGGACCGAGCACGACCACCAAATGTCCAAAAGGTCTCTAGGACTGAGCACGACCACCAAATGTCCAAAAGGTCTCTAGGACCGAGCACGACCACCAAATGTCCAAAAGGTCTCTAGGACCTAGCACGACCACCAAATGTCCAAAAGGTCTCTAGGACCTAGCACGACCACCAAATATCCAAAAGGTCTCTAGGACCTAGCACGACCACCAAATGTCCAAGTTCAAATCTCCCTCCCATAACTCCAGCAAAGGTCCCAAACCTCAAAGAACCACCTATGCAGAACATGGGGGACCCTGTACCATCTGGAGATGATCTTAAAGCTAGTATCTTGTGATTAAATTGCTATGGACAATTTATGGGATAAGAAGAAATGCATATTCCATTGTTCTTTAGTAAGCAAGATATTAAGGTTTTTTGAAGAGTATTGAAGACTTGACTTGTCCTGACTGTTTATATAGCAGCCAAAATATAATACACTGCAACTGAGGAGGAGGACAAGCATTATTCGAAAACTTCTCTCTTGGTTCATTTTATGAATATTTTCAATTAAAGTCAGTGAGGGATGTAGGATATGTATAATTAAGACTGTAAATTTGGACGAATATCTCAGAATTTAGACTGTGTTGGGAAAACCTTATGCAATTTTACTGGAGTAAAGCACCACCTGGACAATAGTTTGAACTATGTTTTGTGTAATTAAACACAATAAATCTAGGAATAGGTTATTAAATGCTTTTGCTCAAGTATTTGAGTCAAATTCTCCAAGTCCTTTTGTGATGCTTGATGTTGTGTGGGTGCAGAACAATCGTGCTTTATAATGTTGTGCCGGCATCGAGTATAAGGGACGCACGCACACACTTCTCTCTTGGCATTTTAGGGCGTGCAGATTTACATTTTCTGGATATGCTGAGTCCTATAGAAAGGAAGAGACAAGGCTACATCCACGAGCTGATAGTGACCGAAGAGAACTACGTGAACGATCTCCAGCTGGTCACAGAGGTGAGTCCATCATCGGGAGGGGATGTTTTCTGTTCCAGTGAAACGTCTTGTAAAGATCCCTAGACCACGTTCTCCTGTGACTCCTTTTCAGTGTTCCCAAGGAAAGCCAAGTTTCGTGGTCGTTTAAAAGATGCAAAGTTTGGCCAATGCAACTGGTTTCCTATGGCTGTTTGTAACAAATCAGGCCAATTATGTCCACAAATTTGACTGTCTATGGGAGCTGCCTTTTTTTAGTCTGATCGTTAGGATGGAGCAGACCTTTTTCTGTTCACACAGTTTCTCAGATGCACAGACACATTGGATACAATTTGGTTTTGAGCATATGGGCAGCACAAAGGCCACAATTCACATCCTAACAGGTGGGGTGTATACACGAGGGAGACTCATCGGTAAAGTGCGGTTTTAATGCATTCTGGGGTGGAAGAACGCTGACAGAATTGACATGCTACAGATGTATTTGTGCACCAAATCTGCAAGGGAAAAAAAAGTCAGTGTGCATAGGATTTTCATTGATTTTGCTGACATAAAGACGTGCTTGCAGTTTTGGGACAAAACTCCCCTAAATATACATAAACACTCCCTTTTAGACAACCCCCTTTTGAGCACCCTTTTTCTGATCACCCTATAGATCACTTTCAGAGTATATATTCCATTATGAAGTACTTACCAGAAAGTCCAAAATGCTCTTCCCATCTCACAATAGGTTCAGGCAGCTGCTTTCTCGGTTCCTGCTGCAGCTCGGCCTTTTCAGCTTTGCTCCACAAACCCTGCACATGCTCACCAGGGGATGATGCTTAACAAGGGCACAATAATAGGCAGCTGTTAATGAGCTGCAAGAATCAATCCTACTATGTAATCGTCTTATTGTGTCTGTCTGTCTCTCTGTAACGGAAATCCTGCGTCACTGATTGGTTGCGCCCAGCCAGCCATGACCAGTCAGCGACAGGCGCAGTCCGGCCGCAAATTGACACGGGATTTAAACCATGAATGCCACCACTAGCTGCTGATCTCCCGACAGAAGCCGCGGGTCTTCTCCTGCCGTACAGAGGTCAGCAGCGATGCAGCCAGGAGATGACCGGCAATAGCCGGTTGTCTCCTGGCTGCTCGCAGTAGAAGTACCCCGACTGGTGCTAGCAATCTCACTCACTGTGACACGCAGCAGTGACCAGGCCTCTGCTGTGAGATCGCTTTTCATGTCAGAATTGGGGTACCGTCACACTTGGCGATGCTCCAGCGATCACTACAACAATACGACCTGGTAGGGACTCCCGACAGTAGCCGCAGGTCATCTGCGCACAGAGGTCAGCAGTGACACAGCAGGGAGATAACCGGCACTAGCCAGTCATCTTTTGGCTGCTCGCAGTGGAAGTACCCCCACCGCCATATTGGAACACCCAAGTTATGGGTTGGGTATTCTGATATGGCGGCCGGGATTCAACCCCCCACCCCCCCGCCAAGCCACACGGGATCATATCACCATATCGTTGCTGCATCACTGCTGAGATCTGACTGTCATCTCACCAGCAACCATGTAGTGACGCTCTAGCGATTCCTACCAGGTCGTATCGTTGTCAAGATCGCTGCAGCTTCGCCAAGTGTGACGGTACCTTACTTATCGGTCATTGAATTATTCTTAAATCTTCATAAATAAACTACATATATTCTAGAATACCTGATGCGTTAGAATCGGGTCACCATCTAGTCACCAATAATTATTCAGACAAAAA
The DNA here is from genome assembly GCA_033576535.1 of Allobates femoralis. Classification (NCBI taxonomy): domain Eukaryota; kingdom Metazoa; phylum Chordata; class Amphibia; order Anura; family Aromobatidae; genus Allobates; species Allobates femoralis. The sequence goes on along the minus strand of JARQOC010000002.1, from coordinate 38,274,845 downwards.
CGATCTGTTCCTGATACCAGAGATGACCCATATTCCCAAATCACATGTTGTGTCGAATATTTCATCTGATTTTGTATTTTCTAGACTTTCCAAAAGCCGTTACTGGAGTCTGAGCTGCTAACGGAGAAAGAAGTGGCGATGATATTTGTCAACTGGAATGAGTTAATCATGTGCAATATTAAGCTACTGAAGTAAGAGGCTTTATTTGTTCAGTATCATAAGGTTTGGAGAAAGTAGAACTACAGTATAAGTACACGTTTTGAGAGGATAGCCACATTTAATTTGTTTTACATGTAAATGTTGCCACAAGGGGGCGCACTATGAATGTATCCTCCAGTTCTAGTGTTAAACTAAACATGCTATTATTCTTTTTTTCTGTCAGTTTGAGTCACTAGTTCTTTTCCAATTTAAATTTAGGAGGAAACTTGTCAATCTACCCAAGCCGGGTGGTGGGAACCCAGAGGGAGACACCCAGTGGACTCCTCTCTGCCAATTACCCAAACCAATCTAGAATCCATGTTCTATCAGTACGTCATGTTCTGCTGACTAATCTCCAAAAAGCACCATAACATCATATAATGATCTGCAGCATATAGAATCAGAAAAACAACAGTACGGTTCATATAAACAAGTACAATTTCTATTTAAAGAATTGAAGACCACACTATGATAAAAACCATCCCCATAAAAACAGAGCACAAGCAGTACAGATGTAGAAAGATTGTCAATCACAATACATGGCTAGAACTGGGACACCATATTACAAAGTACAAGGAAAACATTACCATATAATATTATAGCATTGTAAGTGTGACTTTATAGCAGAATAGGTCTATACCTGTAAATTAGCACCATTACCTGCCAAAATTGGGAAATTAATAGAAAAATTGCACATACAAATCAATGGTCACCATACTTTGTGTGTACACTGTGCGCAGAATTATTAGGGAAATGAGTATTGTGATCACATGATACTTTTTATACATGTTGTCCTACTCCAAGCTGTATAGGCTTGGAAGCCAACTACCAATTGTGAGATGTCTTGCAGAGAGATGCCGCTGTCTTGAAAGTGCCAAACTTTTGAAGCGTGATCACCGAACAATCAAGCGTTTCATGGCAAATAGCCAACAGGGTCGCAAGAAGCGTGTTGGGCAAAAATGGTGCAAAATAACTGCCCATGAACTGAAGAAAATCAAGCGTGAAGCTGCCAAGATGCCATTTGCCATCAGTTTTGCCATATTTCAGAGCTGCAGCGTTACTGGAGTATCAAAAAGCACAAGGTGTGCTATACTCAGGGACATGGCAAGGTAAGGAAGGCTGAAAAACGACCACCTCTGAACAAGAAACATGAGATAAACGTCAAGACTGGGCCAAGAAATATCTTAAGACTGATTTTTTTCAAAAGTTTTATGGACTGATGAAATGAGAGTGACTCTGGATGGGCCAGAGGCTGGATCAATAAAGGGCACAGAGCTCCACTCCGACTCAGACGCCAGAAAGGTGAAGGTGGGGAACTGGTATAGGCTGGTATCATCAAAGATGAACTTGTGGGACCTTTTCAAGCTGACGATGGAATTCAAGCTCAATTCCCGGACCTACTGCCAGTTTCTGGAAGACAACTTCTTCAAGCAGTGGTACAGGAAGAAGTCGGTATCGTTCAAGAAAAACATGATTTTCATGCAGGACAATGCTCCATCACATGCATCCAACTACTCCACAGCGTGGCTGGCCAGTAAAGGTCTAAAAGAAAAAATAATGACATGACCCCCTTATTCACCTGATCTGAACCCCATAGAGAACCTGTGGTCCCTCCTAAAATGTGAGATCTACAGGGCGGGAAAACCGTTACACCTCTGGGAACAGTGTCTGGGAGGCTGTGGTGGCTGCTGCACGCAATGTTGATCGTAAACAGATCAAGCAACTGACAAAATCTATGGATGGAGGCGCCTGAGTGTCATCATAAAGAAAGGTGGCTATATTGGGCACGAATTCTTTTGGGTTTTGTTTTTGCATGTCAGAAATGTTTATTTCTAAATTTTGTGCAGTTATATTGGTTTAACTGGTGAAAATAAACAAGTGAGATGGGAATATATTTGGTTTTTATTAAGTTGCCTAATAATTCTGCACAGTAATAGTTACCTGCACAAACAGTTATCCTCCTAAGAGCCAAATCTAAAAACCCCACTCCAACTTCCAAAAATATTAAGCTTTGATATTTGAGTCTTTTGGGTGATTAAGAACATAGTTGTTGATCAGTAATAAAAATAATTCTCTAAAATACAACTTGCATAATAATTCTGCACACAGCGTATACCAGACTACCTGCCAACTGCACTGCCCAGCACCTCGACATATGTTTCGCCTACCACTTCGTCAGGAGGTGCTGGGATAGTGTGGAGGTCACCTTTAAATAATGCCCATATAGTTGGCTCACCTGTGGGGAGTCCTGCCGCCCGCCTGCCCTCCGTTGCCTTAGTCCGTCACTCCGGCGTCCTGGAAGTGACTATTGCACATGTCACCCAGCAGCCAAAGGGCCGGGAGTGCTTACTGCGCATGTCAATGGACGGATCACTATGATTGGCCTACAGGTGTCACGTGAGAGGTGGGGACTGGGCGGAATAAACTCATACAACCAGGAACTAGATCTTCCATCTTTACTGTGTGCAATTTGCCCACACCAAGATAGGATCATTGTTGCCAATGATAATTTCCTAAAAATTACATTATTATTGCCATAAACCAATCTTGTTCATAAAACATTGCTGACAAAGAATCAATTTGATAAAACTATAACCATAGCTGTTACAGAAGGCACAGGGAAATTGCACATTTACACAAGTGCTATTATTGCATCATATATTTCCGTCAGTAATAACAAAAACAATGTTTGTAAACACATATATTATACATGTAAAAATACATATGCAAATAAATAACCTCCTGAACAAAGTGGTGGCGAGTTGGGCAGTACAAGGACAATATTTGTCACTTTTTAAAAGAAATCTGTCATCAGATTTTTTCTATTTCATCTGAGAGCAGCATGATGTAGGCAAAGAAAACCTGAATATAACGATGTATCACTTAGATTACTGGGTACAACGGTTCTGAGACAATCAAACTTTTCAGATTTAGCAATGCAGCAGAGCTGAGAAAGCTGCCCCGGCCCACACCGGGCTCTATGTACAATGTCTATACACTGTGAGCTGCTAATCACAGCAGGGAGTGTGGAGGAGATTCCAGTTGTGTCTAATATGAAAATAGCCATTGCAAGGTTATTCTACTGTGCGAGGAAATTAATTGCGCAACATTGGACTGGGAATGACCCTCCTACTAACGAGGAGTTTTCCAAGAGAGTGGAGTATATCATACAACTAGAAAGGGGCATCTATGAAAAGAGAGGGAAGCAATCCCTACATGACATCATATGGGGACCATGGATTCAGTTTAAAGGATTGTGAGATCTGCTGTACGTTCTGAGAGGTGTGCGGGTGGGAGGATGACGTGGGAGGAAACCAGATTAAACCAGCTGCTGACGTGGGAGGAAACCAGATTATGGGAAAATAACATATAGTTCCTTGCTGCATTGTTTGTGAGGGGTATGGAGGGAGGTACTGCTGCCGAGGTATGGGGAGGGTGGGGGTGGGGTTCATATTAAAATGATTGTATTTATGCCATGCTGAATTATTTACTGACGTGTTTACCAAAAGTTCAATAAAAAAGTATTTGATTAAAAAAAAAAAAATCACAGCAGGGAGTGTGTGAGCCTAGCTGACCTAGTCTGGCAATGATAATCTCCTGAAGCTAAAACAAACATTTCAGGTACAACAGCACACAGTGTGATAAGAGAGGCATCACTGAAATCTGTGTGTTAATCCCTACAGCATGCGCTCTTCAGATTAAATTGCAAAAACCTTTTGACAGATTCCATTTGAACTTCAGGATAGATGATAAATCTCTAGTCTCTGAGAGCCTGGTTGATGAGACCTAAACTGATCCAGACAATAGGCTGCCCAAGGAACCTGTGGATGGAGCGGTAGTGAGCATGTGCAATCACCTCTCTTATACAATGTTGCACATGCTCACACTGACCTTACCCTCCTGTTCTCGTGATCAGGTTGTTCACCAGATGGCTTATATTATTGCGCTATCAGACTACCCATTTTTTTTCTTAAAACTGCCACTTCTTGCAAATCTTTATATTTTTAGGGCATTACATGTACGGAAAAATATGTCTAATGATATAATGCCGGTTTGGATGATCGGTGACATCTTGACTGACCAGTTACCGCACATGCAGCCCTACATCCACTTCTGTAGCTGCCAACTTAACGGAGCTGCCCTCATTCAGCAGAAAACTGATGAAGTGCCTGAGTTCAAGGAGTTTGTCAAAGTAAGTGTTCCATCTCTCCAAGCACTCCAGTGCCAGCCACCTTTACGGCAGCGGAGTGTTTCTTTGCAATCTGCTCTCTGTTATCAACCATTGCAAGCTGGAGGGAAAATAAATAACCTGTAAATAACTAGTGTATGTCCTATATATCCAGTGCTTGGAACCTGCAGTATTTCTGGCTTATGTTTTGCTGTTTCCTCAGAGATTAGCCATGGATCCTCGATGTAAGGGAATGCCGCTCTCCAGCTTCATTATCAAACCTATGCAAAGAGTGACGAGATATCCTCTGATCATCAAAAACGTAAGTGATCTGAAGTGTCGTTCACATATCTTGAAGTCTGAAGAGTCACAGGAATGGGGGTCCATTTGTAGATCAATGATGCCCGATGGCCGATTTTTAACCATTTCTAGCAACCATCAATTCAAAATGGCCGACAGTCAAAAAACGTGATCTGCTGAGACACTTGACTGAAACTGCACATGAACGGGAGGATGAGCCGATTGCAGGTCATTGTATACTGATCTGTGATCTTGCAGTTTAGTTTGGCATGCAATATTTGTTCTGTTTATACTGACTACTTTAAAGGGGATCTGCACTACTATAACAGTTAGACTTTAAAGGGTCTGTGCCACGAACAATTGTTCATTTTACATAATACATCTTGGAACAAAAATAAGTTCCTTAATTGGATATGTTAAATAAACAATGTTCCTGTCCCGAGATATTCCTACAAATGTGCCTGTGTGTAATGTATGTGTCCAACCATGCAGGAAGAGGTTGGATATACCACAGATCCAGAGCAGGGGGGGACAGTATACACACATTACAGCCGGGGATCACAGAATATAAGAGTATACAGACATTACAGCTGGGGTTCACAGAATATAAGAGTATACAGACATTACAGCCGGAGATCATAGCATAGAGGAGCATACAGACATTACAGCCGGGTATCACAGGATATAAGAGTATACAGACATTACAGCCGGGGATCACAGGATATAAGAGTATACAGACATTACAGCTGGGGTTCACAGAATATAAGAGTATACAGACATTACAGCTGGGGTTCACAGAATATAAGAGTATACAGACATTACAGCCGGAGATCATAGCATAGAGGAGCATACAGACATTACAGCCGGGGATCAGAGAATATAAGAGTATACAGACATTATACTCCTGACATTAAACATATACAAACAAAAGTAAACACATCCTATTGTGTGGTATTCCTGATGAAGGGGTTTAAAACCCTGAAACGCATAAAATAAGCCACCGTATGAATTCTAAAACTGTTTGATTTGTGGATTATTTGGAGCGGGAGAACGGTCACAAGTCCTATTCCTTTATATACTATCCTGAATTACTCTTATTTTCTGTGATTCCCGGCTGCATTGTCTGTATACTCTCTCTTACTTTCTTCCCTGCCCAGGAGCTGTGGTATATCCAACCTATTCCTGCATGGTCGGACATATCCATTACACAGGCACACATTTGTAAGAATATCTTCTATAGCCTCTAGCTCCTCCCCCTCCATAAATGTTGTCTGGTTCTGCCTCTAGCTCCTCTCCCCCATAGAATGTTGTCTGATTCTGTGTATAGCTCCTCCCCCTCCATAGAATGTTGTCTGAATGTCTGGTTCTGTCTTTGCCCCTCCCTTCCATAGAATGTTGTATGGTTCTGCCTCTAGCTCCTCCCCCTCCATAGAATGTTGTCTGGTTCTGCTTCTAGATCCTCTCCCTCCATAGAATGTTGTCTGGTTCTGCCTCTAGCTCCTCCCCCTCCATAGAATGTTGTCTTGTTCTGCCTTTAGCTCCTCCCCCTTTATAGAATGTTGTCTGGTCCTGCCTTTAGCTCCTCCCTCTGTACAATGTTGTCTGGTTTTGCCGTTAGCTCCTTCCCTCTGTACAATGTTGTCTGGTTCTGCCTCTATCTCCTCCCCTCCATAGAATGTTGTCTGGTTTTGCCTTTAGCTCCTCCCCTCTGTACAATGTTGTCTGGTTTTGCCTTTAGCTCCTCCCCTCTGTATGATGTTGTCTGGTTTTGCCTTTAGCTCTCCCCTCTGTACGATGTTGTCTGGTTTTGCCTTTAGCTCCTCCCCTCTGTACAATGTTGTCTGGTTTTGCTTTTAGCTCCTCCCCTCTGTACAATGTTGTCTGGTTCTGCCTCTATCTCCTCCCCCTCCATACAATGTTGTCTGGTACTGCCTCTAGCTCCTCCCCCTCCATAGAATGTTGTATGGTTCTGCCTCTATCTCCTCCCCCTCCATAGAATGTTGTCTGGTACTGCCTCTAGCTCCTCTCCCTCCATAGAATGTTGTCTGGTTCTGTCTCTAGCTCCTCCCCCTCCATAGAATGTTGTCTAGTACTGCCTCTAGCTCCTCCCCCTCCATAGAATGTTGTCTGGTTCTGCCTCTAGCTCCTCCCCCTCCATAGAATGTTGTCTGGTTCTGTGAGGAGGTGGGGGCTATGACGTAAGCATAGCTAACTAGAGTGCAGGGGCTACGTGGAGTGGGTGGGGCCTGATACACACACACACACTCAGCTTATATCTACTATATAATTGCCGTAGGCAAAATCGTGTCGGACCCCGAAATCGCCGTGGCTTTGTCACTTTGTGACGTCACCACGGCGAAGCATTGGCCGCGAAGCGGCCATTGCGAGTCGCTGGCCGAAAATAGAACCAGAGGCCCGGCTACACAGTTAGCGATTTACCGCTGAGGTAGCGCGAGCAATGGACTGGGGATCAATGCGAGTCGCTGTGTAGTGCGAGCAATGGCCACGAGGTCATTGCGAGTCGCTCATCATCATCATCATCATCATCATCATCCCCCCCTCAATGGCCGCACAGACCCCCCCCCCTCAATGGCCGCACAGACCCCCCCCCCCCATCAATGGCCGCACAGACACCCCCCCCCCCCAATGGCCGCACAGACCCCCCCCCCCCAATGGCCGCACAGACCCCCCCCCCCCTCAATGGCCGCACAGACCCCCCCCCTCAATGGCCGCACAGACCCCCACCCTCAATGGCCGCACAGACCCCCCCCTCAATGGCCGCACAGCCCCCCCCCCCTCAGTGTCCCAAAGTCAGCTGTGACCGCCTGGCCCTTGGACACTGGCTGCCATGCACACATCAGCTGGTAGGCTCCCATCACTTACCCACTGAGGACGGGTCACTTCCAGCACCTCTTCATATGGCAGTGCTCTGAACTTCTGAATCGTCCTCTCCTCACTCAGACACCTGGCAGGTTCCTATCCAGCCTACTCACTCCCAGCTGCAACCCAGTGAGTCAATCAGCAAATCTTCACTCACACACAGACCTGACATGTGATTAACCCCCTGTGCACCATTCAGGTTTAGCCCAGCAAAGCACTCATCCCCACAGGTTCAGCCGCTCATTAGGCTCATGAATGTATCGGATCTTCAGCACTCACACTCAGCTGTTTTACTCAGCGAGTCGCTGGCCGAAAATAGAACCAGAGGCTCGGCCACAAACTTAGCGATTTACCGCTGAGGTAGCGCGAGCAATGGCCGCGAGGCCATTGCGAGTTGCTACCTCAGCCGCCGCACCTGCCGCAAGTACCCCTATACTTTCTATGGGGATTACCGCAACCGCGCCGCAAGTGTAACGGTTATGCGGCCAGATGCGGTTACACTTGCGGCGCGGTTGCGGTAATCCCCATAGAAAGTATAGGGGGACTTGCGGCAGGTGCAGCAAGTGCGGTTTTTTAACTTTAATAATAATAAAAATACTAAAAAAATAAATAATATAAATAATACACAATAAAATAAAACATAATAATAAAAAACAACAAAAAAATCTACTCTATAATTGCCGTAGGCATTTTCGTGTCGGCCCCCGAAAACGCCGTGGCTATGTCACACTGTGACGTCACCACGCGCGAGCAATGGCCGCGAAGCGGCCATTGCGAGTCACTGGCCGAAAATAGAACCAGAGGCTCGGCTACAAAGTTAGCGATTTACCGCTCAGGCAGCAACTCGCAATGGTCGCGGCCATTGCGAGTCGCTGCCTGAGCGGTAAATCGCTAACTTTGTGGCCGAGCCTCTGGTTCTATTTTCGGCCAGCACTCAGCCCCAATAAGTATTGAACACCCCCAAAAAGTATTGAACACCCCAAAAGTATTGAAACCCCAATAAGTATTGAACGGGGTACAATAAGTATTGAACGCGCCCCAAAAAGTATTGAACACACCCCAATAAGTATTGAACGCACCCAAATAAGTATTGAACGCGCCCCAAAAAGTATTGAACGCGCCCCAAAAAGTATTGAACGCGCCCCAAAAAGTATTGAACGCACCCCAATAAGTATTGAACACCCCCAAAAAGTATTGAACACACCCCAATAAGTATTGAACGCGTCCAATAAGTATTGAACGCGCCCCAAAAAGTATTGAACGCCCCAATAAGTATTGAACGCGCCCCAATAAGTATTGAACGTCCCCAAAAAGTATTGAACCACCACAATAAGTATTGAACGCCCCCAAAAAGTATTGAACACGCCCAAAAAGCATTGAACGCGTCCCAAAAAGCATTGAACGCGCCCCAATAAGTATTGAACGCGCCCCAAAAAGCATTGAACGCGCCCCAATAAGTATTGGACCCCCCCAAAAAGTATTGGACCCCCCAAAAAAGTATTGGATCCCCACAAAAAGTAGCTTAACTACTATAATAAATTAATGCACGTTCTAGAAATCGATGCATTTGCATCGGCTCACAGCTAGTAGATATATGTATTGTAGCTATATATATATAATGTACAGTCACTTGTGCCACCACTTAATGAGCCGGGTGTGTAATAAAAAACTATGCTGTTATGCCGGACCTCTGCCACATCTCTGCCTGTCTCCTGACATCAACATCTGGCGGGGGTGGGTGTTATGTGATTTCTGCAGCCAGACAATGGCCGCTGATCGTCTGCAGCCTTCATATTCTACCCGAAAAAGAAATCGGACAGAATATGAAGGCTTCAGCTATTTATAAGCCTCTGGATGGATCAGATGTGATGCCTCCGTCTGCAGTAAGTGAATATAGGGTGGTTGTTGTTATTATTTCCACCCAGGACCCATTACGTTTAACTTAATTACAATAAAGAAAACTTTTAAAGACTAATTCCAGGTGGAACTAATAGGAAAAGAGTCCATGTCTTTGGTTCTATTGGTTCCAGACATTACCAGACTCCCCCTTTCTGGTCCTGCGAGGATAGATATACAGTGCCTACAAGTAGTCTTCAACCCCCTGCAGATTTAGGTTGTTTGATAAGATGCAAATAAGTTAGAGCCTTCAAACTGCAAACGAGAGTAGGATTTATTAACAGAAGCATAAATCTTACAAACCAAAAAGTTATGTTGCTCAGTTGAATTTTAATAATTTTAAACATAAAAGTGTGGGTCAATTTTTATTCAACCCCTAGGTTTAATATTTTGTGGAATAACCCTTGTTTGCAATTACAGCTAATAATCGTCTTTTATAAGACCTGATCAGGCCGGCACAGGTCTCTGGAGTTATCTTGGCCCACTCCTCCATGCAGATCTTCTCCAAGTTATCTAGGTTCTTTGGGTGTCTCATGTGGACTTTAATCTTGAGCTCCTTCCACAAGTTTTCAATTGGGTTAAGGTCAGGAGACTGACTAGGCCACTCCATCACCTTGATTTTTTCCCTCTTGAACAAGGCCTTGGTTTTCTTGGCTGTGTGCTTTGGGTCGTTGTCTTGTTGGAAGATGAAATTACGACCCATCTTAAGATCCTTGATGGAGGAGCGGAGGTTCTTGGCCAAAATCTCCAGGTAGGCCGTGCTATCCATCTTCCCATGGATGCGGACCAGATGGCCAGGCCCCTTGGTTGAGAAACAGCCCCACAGCATGATGCTGCCACCACCATGCTTGACTGTAGGGATGGTATTCTTGGGGTCGTATGCAGTGCCATCCAGTCTCCAAACGTCACGTGTGTGGTTGGCACCAAAGATCTCGATCTTGGTCTCATCAGACCATAGAACCTTGAACCAGTCTCTCTCGGAGTCCTCCAAGTGATCATGAGCAAACTGTAGACGAGCCTTGACATGACGCTTTGAAAGTAAAGGTACCTTACGGGCTCGTCTGGAACAGAGACCATTGCGTTGGAGTACGTTACTTATGGTATTGACTGAAACCAATGTCCCCACTGCCATGAGATCTTCCCGGAGCTCCTTCCTTGTTGTCCTTGGGTTAGCCTTGACTCTTCGGACAAGCCTGACCTCGGCACGGGAGGAAACTTTCAAAGGCTATCCAGGCCGTGGAAGGCTAACAGTAGTTCCATAAGCCTTCCACTTCCGGATGATGCTCCCCACAGTGGAGACAGGTAGGCCCAACTCCTTGGAAAGGGTTTTGTACCCCTTGCCAGCCTTGTGAGCCTCCACGATCTTGTCTCTGATGGCCTTGGAATGCTCCTTTGTCTTTCCCATGTTGACCATGTATGAGTGCTGTTCACAAGTTTGGGGAGGGTCTTAAATAGTCAGAAAAGGCTGGCAAAAGAAATAATTAATCCACACATGTGAAGCTCATTGTTCTTTGTGCCTGAACTACTTCTTAATACTTTAGGGGGACCAAACAGAATGCTGGTGGTTTGAGGGGTTGAATAATAAATGACCCTCTGAATTAACTTTTAACGCTTTAAAAAAAGAAAAAAAAAAAATGTTTAAAATATTTTTGGCTGCAGTGCATTTCCCACTTCCAGGCTGATCTACAGTCCAAATGTCACAATGCCAAGTTAATTCCGCATGTGTCAACCAGCTAAATCTGCAGGGGGTTGAAGACTACTTGTAGGCACTGTAACTATGCCTATGTTCTAGCAGCTGATTGATGTGTAATTCTTTTATTTATTTTTTTTTTAATATCTCAACTTCTTTCTCATCAGATTATTGAAAATACTCCTGAAAATCACCCAGATAACTACTACTTGAAACAGCCCTGGAGAAGGCTGAGGAGCTGTGCTCTCAGGTCAATGAGGGCGTCCGAGAAAAGGAAAACTCTGACCGCTTGGAGTGGATTCAGGCACATGTGCAGTGCGAGGGTCTGTCCGAGGTAGATCACTGTACATTGTATTTTCCACCTGCACATACAAGTCTCTCTCGCAAGTTTTAAGATTCTGTCTCCACTGAGTAGATGGTTTCGGTTGCAGCAGACTGCCTCCAGCCAGACACGAAGCAGAGTGAACCCTGTGCCTTTCCTTACACTTTTTTGCTTTTCATGCACTATAGTAGCATCAAACTGAAGTTCACCAGGAACACTATAGTAGAAAGTGTTGGAGCCCATCTACTTGCTCCATCTAGGGTTTTTAACCATGTATGACTGTTTGAATATTTTTTATTTAATTTTTCATCGATGACTCGTTGTTCTTTCCTGTACAGCAACTAGTATTCAACTCTGTGACCAACTGCTTGGGGCCACGCAAGTTCCTGCACAGTGGAAAACTGTACAAGGCGAAGAGTAACAAGGAGGTTATATGGTTTTCTGTTTAATGACTTCCTCCTGTTGACCCAAATCATAAAACCTCTCGGCTCCTCCGGTACTGACAAAGTGTTCAGCCCCAAGTCTAACCTTCAGTACAAGATGTACAAGACGGTGAGTGAGGAATTATCAGTCTTTATGGAGGCGTACAGTAGAGGGGTAGTACACAATGCATTAGTCTCTTAAGACATTGGGTAGTCAGGAGGGTAAAGGATATGTCCACCATCGCAGCCAAGCCTCTTTGCACTTGGATATTGCAGTCATATCATTGCATACTTCTTGCTAAATGACATACAGTAGGTTAGCAAGGAGCAGGGACAGATGAAAAGAAATAATTGCAGGGCGAGACAGCATACAGGTTAAAACATTAGAGTGCATTGGAGCTATAATAGATTTTAGTAAATTTTTAATTAGAGAGGACCTTTCTCCAGTGCTTTCGCCCTCCCTTGACAGTGACTGCCGTGAGAGGAGATCATGAAGTGTTTGTAATGATATGTAACTCAGCTGGGCCATACGTCTACACTGACGTATGCAAAGATCAGTGAGGAGGGCGTGTTCTTTTCCCAATGGGTATTGCTGCCTGCCAGTGATTGGTCAACGTCATTCAGGGGAAGAAGTACACACCTCCAGACACAAATCCCTGATGATGCCCAGTTAAAACTGCAATATAAATTATAACTTGAACTTTACAAGCTAATATCGCCACAACGGAAAGGTAAAATTACAAAATAAAAACTACATTGTACTCGGCGCTGAATAGGGGCTTACCCTATTCCATGGTGTGGACAGTTTAACTTGCTCAAACTGGTGAAAGATCTTCTTTAAGAACATTTTAAACATTAATTAGTGTTATGTCCCTCTTCATTAATGCTTGTTGTCAGATAGTACATTGTAGTTGTATGCTTATTACATTTTTGAACTGCTCTTTGGGTGTCAACACTTTACTGTTGCTTGCAGCTCATTATCTTGTAGACCGAACACCACTGCTATACAGCAGAAAACGCTTAGTGCTTACAAGCTCTTTTCTATGAAGCTTGTAAGTACTGTTTTGAAACTGGCTAGTGTTGCTGGAGACATTATAGCACGGGGTCATAAATTATTCATTTTTTGAGAAAACATTTCCCTGCCTGTTTTTATTTATTTAATTATTTTTTTACATCAAATAGAGAACTATCATGTGCTGTGATGCCTGTATTGTTTTTTCCTACCTCCCCGGCCCAGGAGATGTGATATGATCAGACCATGTCCCTGTACGGTCAGACACATCCATTACACAGTACATAGCAGGGACACATATATAAGATTATGTCTGCATAGGAGATGCGGTATGATCAGACCATGTCCCTGTACGGTCAGACACATCCATTACGGGGGGCGGTGCCTAGCCTGCAATGTGAGAGGACGTGTGTGTGAGGTCTCTCCTGCCGACACACACTGATTCTGCCGGTGGCTGGTCCTGCAGAGATCCCAAAGTGCTCAGAAACATTGCTGGTACTCTGCTGTTGGTGCTGGGAGCAGGCCTGGAGCTGCAGGATCCCGAGATGACCCGCACACGGCAGCGAGATCCAGGTGCAAACAGAGGAGGAAAAGGCCAAGATGGTGGAGAGGCTCGGGAGGATGCAGCACGAGCTAATTCTGCATGTGCTAGAAGACAGACTGCAGCTGCTTGCCTGAAGAAGTTGATGAGAGAGGAGGAGGGGAGAGCAGACGCTGGAGGTATGGAGGGGGACACTGGAGCTGGGGCTGGAGCAGAGGTGGAGATGCAGGACAGTGACTTGGAGAGCCAGGAGCCTGACACCCAGGCTGCACAGCAGGCAGCAATTGCTGCTGACACACTGGATGAAATGGGCAGTGTGCAAGGAGAGACTTCACTAAGAGACATTTTTGCTGTGGTGTCATATTGCAAACACAGTTTAACTACACTGACTCACCAGGTCTCAGGGATTCATGCTGAGATTACTGGGATTAAGGCAGCTATGCAGAAGGCTGAGGTACGCACAGGAGAGGTGGAGGAACGTGTGGGCAATGCAGAAGATAACATAATGACTTTGCAGACGAATCAATCTAAATTTGACAAACAGCTTGCTGAGGTTCTGGCCAAGAATGATGATCTCGAGAATAGATCACGCCGGAACAATGTTAAGATTGTGGGGGTCCCTGAAAAGGCGGAAGGGGCCAATCCAACAGAATTTATTGAGCAGTGGATAATGTCTAAATTCGGAGCAAATGTTCTGTCCAAAGTCTTTGTGGTGGAGAGAGCCCATAGGATCCCACTGAGACCGCAGCCTCCGGGTGCTCCCCCCCGAGCCATGCTGGCTAGACTGTTGAATTACAGGGACAGAGACACTATACTCGCAAGGCTAGAGATGTCCACGATTTGACAATTGATGGACAACATATCTCCTTTTATTTGGATTACTCCCCTACGGTCCAAAAACTGCGGATGAGATTTTCTGATGTAAAGCGGAAGCTGAGAGACATGGGCCTGAAATATTCTATGATGTACCCAGCTAAACTCAGAATAGTTGCGCTGGGTAAAGTCCACTTCTTGCAGTCCCCTGAGGAGGCCATGGAGTGGATCGAAAAGAATAGCAGAAGAGTCCGGGACTATAAGGAGAGTTGAAATATTGGTGCATGGGTTCCTGTGTATTCTTGTTCTTTTATTTTTGCAGGTGTTATGGGACATTAGAAACTTATGCGGCCCGGTCACGGCAAAGAGTTGAGGAAAATGACTTTCTTTTCCATAGTTCAAAGCAAAAGGCGGGAGAGGCCTTGGTTGAGATAACGGTTACGTTTTAAACAATTGTTAGTTACAGTTGTGTTACATTGCATAACGTATTGGCTGGTGGTATTCCCCCACTCTCTGCTAGAGAGGGTGATAACGATAAACGAGGTTGAGGAGACGTGAGAGGGTAAAATGTTGGGTGGGGTGGCTCAATGGGATAGGGATTGGGGGGGGGATTGTTCTGAGATAGAGGGAGGGGAGGGGAGGGGAAAGGCTAGGGAGCGATGGTGTGTTTTTGATCTGCATGTTCCAAGTTGTGGGAAACTATTCGACCGAGAACAGGATGGCGGAGAAACTTAAAATATTGAGCTGGAATGTGAGAGGACTGGCGGACAGGGGTAAGAGGGCAGCTACTCTGCGCTATGCCATGACTTCTAAACCCTCCATGATATGTCTCATGGAAACTCATCTGACCAAAGGAAACACTGGGGTCCTGGCTAGAACATGGCTCCAGAGGACATATCATGCTACATACTCTACATATGCGAGAGGGGTGTCGATACTGGTGCATACTCTGGTACCGTTTGAGGAGGTGGAGGTTAAACTGGACAAAGAAGGGCAGTATGTCTTCTTGGTGTGTAAGGTGTATGGAATGCTGTTTTGTGTGGTGGCAGTTTACTTCCCGCCGCCGTACAACAGAGCAAAACTGCAGGAAATCATAGACCTGACCAGGCGCTGGGCTGGAGTTCCTATTCTCTTCATTGGAGACTTTAATAATGTCATGAATGTACGGTGGGACAGATGTGGCAGGACCCATAGTGGACACACGGGAGACGAGGAGACACAATTTGCTAGATTTATGGGAGAAATGGGATTGGTGGACCTGTGGAGAGTGAGGAATGTTGGGGTGAGGAGGTACTCTTGCTACTCCTCCTCGCACAGTTCTATGTCTCGAATAGATCTGGCTATAGGGAACACGCTGCTGGACTCTAGAGTTGTTGGGGTTGCGTACTTACCCCGGGTCATCTCTGATCATGGCCCTTTGCTGGTGGAGTTGCAGATGGGAGCGGGTGGAATGCGATCAGGTGGGGAATGGAAGGTACATCCCGTATGGTTGGATAAGATAGACATGCCCAAAATAGCTGAGGAGATGGAAGAATTTTTTCTACACAATGTGGGTAGTGCAGGGGCAGGAATGGTGTGGGACACTGCCAAGGCGTTCTTGCGTGGGTTATTGATAAGGGAAATATCAAGATGTAAGACCCGGAGTAGAGAAGCAGAAGCTGGAGCATTGGATACTCTGAGAAGAGCAAGGGAGGAGTTGATGGTGGGGCCCACCGCCGAGGCACAGCAGAAAATGAGGAAAGCTCAGGAGGAGGTGGACAGCTTGTTTTTGGCTAAGGCGGAGATGAAGAGAGAATTTCAAAAGACAACCTTTTTTGAGGAAGGCGAGAAGGTAGGACACCTGCTGTCCACTATAGTGGCGGCTCAGAGAACATCGAGCTATGTCTATGGGCTATCTCGTCCGGATGGTCCTCTGACAACGGACTCAGAGGGGATCCTGCAGATATTTGAGGAGTACTACCGCGACTTATACACATCCAAACTTGGGGTACCTAGTGACGCCATTGACAGTTTTCTGCTTAGCGCTGACCTGCCCAGGCTGAGTGCCCTGGACCGTGATAGTTTAGAGGGACCACTGACGTTGGAGGAACTAGAGGAAGCCATGGCATCCATGACTAATAACAAGGCTCCTGGGGCGGATGGGTTGCCGGTAGAAGTATATAAGCTTCTGGGGGAGGTGATGCTACCCAGACTGTGGGAGGTTCTACAGACGGCTATGGAGGAGGGACAATTGCCCCAGTCTATGAGGGAGGCGACCATAGTGATTATACCCAAAGAAAACAAGGATGTCACGAAGCCAGACTCGTACAGACCCATATCTCTACTGTCGACTGATGTCAAGTTGTTGGCCAAGGTACTGTCGGGCCGGCTGACTCGGGTGATTACTGGTGTGGTGCATCCGGACCAGACTGGGTTCATGCCGGACAGATCGACTGCCATTAACTTACGTCGGCTGTTTCTGAATATTCAGATGGCTGCTGATAATTCTGGCCACAGAGTGGTGGTGTCCCTTGATGCACACAAGGCCTTCGACAGTGTGGAGTGGGAGTATCTCTGGCGGGTCATGCATCATATGGGTTTTGGTCCGGTGTTCACAACATGGGTGCGGTTGCTGTACTCTTCCCCGCTGGCCCGGATTAGGGTGAACGGAGGTAGGACGGATAGATTCAGTCTGACGAGGGGGACCAGACAGGGCTGCCCTCTCTCCCCGTTACTGTTTGCCCTGGCCATTGAGCCGTTGGCGGCGGTATTGAGACAAACTAATTCGATTACTGGATTTAGATATGGTTCGGTGGAGGAGAGGGTAGCCCTGTATGCTGACGACATTCTACTATTCTTACAAGACTCGAAGGACTCTCTGACTAATGCCATGGACATAGTGGATAGCTTTGGACGTCTGTCTGGTCTCCAGATTAACTGGGGTAAGTCACATCTGATGGAGGTGGACAGTGTGGAGGATCAAAGTGTGGAGGAGGTGGCCCATACGCTTTTAAAAAGAGTGAAAGTGTTTAAATACCTAGGTATTCAGATTGCAGCACCGATTAAGGAATTTCTAGATCTTAATGTGCGGCCGATAATTGGGCTTCTGAAAGCTAAGGCGGACACGTGGAGTAGGCTGCCCCTATCGGCGGTGGGTCGCACCAATCTGATTAAGATGGTGTTAATGCCAAAGTTACTTTATGTTTTACACAACTCCCCTGTGTGGATTCCACAGGCAATGTTCCAGCGTATTACAGCAATTTTTAGGGATCTGGTTTGGGGAGGCAAACAACCGAGAATTAAATTGGAGACATTGCAGCGACCCAAGGAGGAGGGAGGTCTTGCCCTGCCCAACCCTTGGATTTATTTCCTAGCTGCTCAGGCCCAACATCTGAGGGGATGGGTGGACGGGGCGAGAGAAGGCTCGCTTCAGGCTATTCTGGAAAATTACATTAATAGACGCCTGTTGGTAAAGGGTTTAGAGATGGGTCTGTTTGGGAGGGCCGGTAGGAGGTGTCCGACGTTTGACCTGGTGCACAGACTGTGGACGAAGGTGAAGACTCTCAGGGGGGTCAACGGGGCGACGGTGTATACCCCAATCTGGAATAATATGCATCTTGGGGAATTCTATAAAATGGGAGAATTGAGGGAATGGACTTGCAGAGGGATAGTATGCTTTTTTTTTAAATCAAATACATTTTTATTGATATATTGTAATCAATCATCATAACAGATATAACATATGTAAATCACACAGTACAACACAATATATCCCACTGCACCTACAACAATGTTGAACACCCCCCTACCCTCCCACTCCCCACCCTCCCTGACAGCAGTACAGTCCTTTGCATTCTTGCACAGCAAAATGACACAGTTTACTCTCCTCTATACCTCTTCTCCAACCCATCAGAAGTCCACCAGGCAAAGCCATGTGTCCCAAGTGTTAACTAGTATCTTATAGTCCTTTAAATTGGATCCATGGCCCCCATATCATCTCATGCATGGACTGCGACCCTCTCTTCTCATAGATACCTCTTTCCAATTGCAGGATATACTCCACCCTATTAGAATATTCAGCAGTAGTCGGAGGATCAACCCCAGTCCAATGTCTCGCAATTAATTTCCTGGCACAGTACAGAAGTCTGGCTATGGCAAGTTTGGCACTGGACGTAGTTGAGATTTCCTCCACATATCCCAATAAGCACGTAATAGCATCCCCAGAGACCTCACACCCATACGCCCCTTCGATCATGCCTATTACTCCTGACCAGAATGATGATAGCCTGGAGCATTCCCACATCATGTGGAATATACCCGCTTCATCATTTCCACATCTCGGGCACGCAGAAGACTCCCGCAGTCCCATTTTATATAATCTTAGTGGCGATCTATACACCCTATGGACCACATAAATGTGTGATAATCTCGCAGGTTCGCTCATGGAAAGTTTCGGGATGTATTCCAGTATGGTCTCCCATACCTTCATCCTGTATGGGGCCTATGTCTTCCTCCCATTTTCCCCTGGCCTTCAGTGGGAACTGTAACAGAAATGTATGCATAAGATCTTTATACGTGCCCGAGATTACTCCTCTGGTATTCCCCTCTTGACAGACATAACTGAGAACCAGATCCGTCTCCACCACCATAGGCCGCGTAGCTCTCTGGGTTTTAATCGCATGCCTAACCTGTTCATAGTGTAACCATTCCGTGCTCGGCAGTAAAAACTCATTCTGCAACTGCAGGAATGGCTTAACGTCACCATTCTCCAATATGTGTGCCATACAGGTTATTCCTTTGTCTATCCACACTCTTATGGACCCTATTTTTTGTATCTCCGGGAGACTACTATTCCTCCATATGGGTGTGTGCATGGTCATTCCTTTCACTCCTCTCACCTTCTTCAATTTATCCCAAACTCTATGAATCAACTCAAGCGTGGGTCCTGTTTTCCCCATCTTTTTCATATCTCCCCCCTCCAAACCCTCCAGCACTGGTCTATCACTCATGAAGTGTCCCAACAGTCGCGTAATGGTGCCTCCATTCCCAGGGCTTGACCAACCCCTAAAGTGCTGGCTCTGAGCTGCTAAGAAGTACAGTTCCGGGTTTGGCAGTGCCAGCCCTCCCTCATCTTTGGGTCTCTGAAGGCTCTCCAGTCTTATTCTTGCCTGTTTCTTGCCCCATATTAGAGTCCTAATCAAGCCATTCAGAGATTTAAACCATTTTTTAGCAATCCAAACTGGTGCATTATGTAAGATGTAAAGCAATTTGGGCATTATGATCATTTTTAAAAGGTTTATCCTTCCTACCACTGTCAAATGTAATTTAATCCACACGTCTATTTTAGCTCTGTTTTTTAATTAGTGGCGCGAGGTTAATGGTAAGGTAGTTTGAGATGGGCAAGGACACCTGCACCCCCAGATACTTAAACTCCTCCGTACACTGCAGCTTGTTTGCCTCTAGATCCCTGTCCGTCCACTCCACTTCTCTGTCCACTTTAAATAGTATTGATTTGGACCAATTGATCTTCAACCCCGAAATGTTTCCGAACTTTTCGATGGTCTGCATGGCACAGCTCAACGACCCCTCAGGATCTCCTAGAAACAACAATAGGTCATCCGCATATAAAGCAACTTTCTCCTCTATACTCCCATATCGGAATCCCCGGATCTCCTGTGTTCTCCTGATAGTCGCGGCAAGTGGCTCAATTGCTATGGCAAAAAGGAGCGGCGACAGCGGACACCCCTGCCTGGTTCCCCTAGCAAGCCGGAACGACGTAGACATCGCCCCGTTCACTCTAATCCTTGCCGTGGGTTGTGAATACAGTAATTGTACCAAGTTTATAAATCGTGGCCCAAATCTCATTGTCTGCATAACCTTCCACAGATATTCCCACTGTATGCTATCAAACGCCTTATGGGCGTCCAATGAGGCTATTACTCTACGTCCCTTGTTGTCAGCCTGCAGTTGGAGATTAAGGAACAATCTACGAATATTTGTAGCCGTAGATCTGTTGGGCATGAACCCGGATTGATCCGGATGAATCAGAGAGGAGATGACCCCAGACAGCCGGTTAGCCAATACTTTTGCTAAGATTTTAACATCAGCTGTTAATAATGATATTGGTCTATATGACTCGGGTACTCTAGGGTCCTTCCCCTCTTTCGGGATCACCACTATCACCGCCTCCCTCATAGATTCCGGCAAAAGACACCTCTCACTGGCCTCCTCGAAGACTTCCAATAATTTGGGGAGCAAGAGATCCGCAAATCGCTTATATACTTCGGCTGTAGGCCGTCCATACCCGGTGCCTTCTCATTGGCCATGCCATGCAGAGCATGTATCATCTCCTCTTCAGTAATAGGTGCATCCAGTCGCTCTCTGCCCTCATCATCTAAACCAGGGAGCCCACCCAATCTCAGAAAGGCATCTATCTCCTCCTGTGCTCCTACCCCTTCCGAGGAGTAAAGTGTGCTGTAAAAGTCTCTGAAGACAGCCAGTATTCCTTCTAATTCCGTGACAATGCCATCCTGCTACCACTTCATGGATATGTGAGCTAGCAGTTTGTGCTGCCGCTATGACGGACAGCAGGTGTCCCACCTTCTCCCCCTCAGCATAAAACTCCACCTTCCTAAATGCCTGTTTCTTTGCCGTTTTTTCTAGCAGTATTTTATTCACCTTATCCTGTGCCGTCTTAAGATCTTGTTGTGCTTCCAGGGTATTAACATGTATAGCAGCTTCCTCCGCCCTCACCAATGCCTCCAGACCATCTGTTTCCTCTCGCTTAGTTTGTGTTTTACGTCTGCAGATGTCCCTGAATAATATTCCCCTGAGAAAGGCCTTCATGGCATCCCACACCATTAGTCTGTCCGTGCTACCTTCGTTATGTGTAAAATATTCTACCAGTTCCTCCTCTATCGTGTGGACATTAAGGTGTTGTAGCCATATCGGGTGCATCTTCCACCCTTCCCTGATCACTCCCTTTCGAGCTCCATAAACAATGTTTACCATAAGAGGACTATGGTCTGATATCACTCTAGGAAGATATTGGACCTCTCTGATCACAGCATCAGCCATCCCATCTGCCAGGGCCAGGTCTATGCGGGACAACGTACCATGCGAAGTCGAGTGGCAGGAGTAACATCGCCTCCCTTTATTTCTAATTCTCCAAGTATCAATCAGACCAAGTTCCGTAATGAAGTTGCCAAAGACTGTCACGGTACTGTCCCGTACATTGATCTGTCTCCTACTACGGTCCCAAAAAGCATCCACTACATTATTAAAGTCTCCCACCATCAGCAACGGTAGCACCCTGCCTTGTTCAGCATACTCTCGCATCACTCTAATTTGTGTGCTTGAATATGGGGGGGGGATGTAAAGCGCCACTATACACATCGGCTTTCCATAAAACATCCCTTTAACTGCCACCCCTTGTCCCTCAGGATCAATATAGACATCGATTTCTTCAAAGGGCGTGGTTCTACTAATTAGGAGTGACACCCCCCTGGCATAGTTAGAAAAGGTAGAGTGGTATGCCCTCTGGACCCACCGTCTATTTAGAACGTGAGTTGTTTCACTTTGTAAATGGGTCTCCAGGAGGCACACCACCGAGGCTCCATGGTCCTGCACACACTTAAGTACTGCTGCTCGCCTAGTTTTTTCAGACAGACCCCTGACGTTCCAGCTCACAACTTTAAAACCACTCATCGTATGTACTCCATATCAACGTCTGCATACGACTAGTTCCCATTCCTGCTGTCAGTACCCCCCTCCCCCCTCCTCCCCTCCCCCCCGCACCCCTCTCCCTGCCCTCCAACCTCCCCTCCACTCATGCTCTCTAGGAGCTATGGGTTCACCAATCCCGGCCCCGTCCACCAGATGAAATTCGTCATCCTTTCCTCCCATCGTAGAAACTTCTCGCTTATCCATCAGTCTTCTCCGCTCCCGTTATCTCCCCGTTTCCCCCCCCCCCGCCACACCTCAAGTCATTTTTAACTGTCTGTTACTCAGCAATATAAGGCAACCAATATACAGGCATATCTGCAACCCCATACAGTGCCCCAGAATTCAACAGTTCAATATCATATATTAGCCTCCACTGCCATGCCCTCTGAAGAGGGTCATTTAGTCAAGAAAGATGTGCTCGCAGTGGTTTCACCGAAGTCAGTCAAAGATCGTCCTCCTAGAAAGGGAAAAATACATGCAACAACAATATGCAATCATTAACCAGGCGCATATCATGTCAAATGCTAAGGGAGAAAGAAATTTAAGAAAAATGAAAAACGAAAGTAGGGGGCAAAAAATAAAAGCCCCCCCCTTCCTAGCGCACTCAGTGTCACCGCACAAGTACCGCCTAAATGTACTCCATACGGATCTCCCCTGCCATTCCGCTCTCCCAACGATCAAGTCAAATCAGATCAAATCAGCACCGCTAAGCAGCAAAGAGTCCTCAAAGATAATAATCTCAGCCGACCGATCCCGTTACGGATCTCTTCAGGCTCCTCCATTTGGTCTCAGTCTTTGGCTTGGAGAGCCTTCATATTAGTCTCGATCCACTGTGTGGCCTCCTCTGGACCACAAAAAAGAATACCTTGTCCATTGCTGCCACACGCAATTTAGCAGGGAATATCATTGAGTATAGTACCCCCAGTTCTCTTAGGCGTCTCTTTACTCCTCCAAACCTCATACGCTGCTTTTGCACAGCAACTGAGTAATCGGGGTAAATACCAATACGTTGGCCATTCTCTGTGATTTCTTCTCCGTCCCTCGCCTTGCGGAGGATTATGTCCCTATCTCTATAATGTAGCAATTTTGCAATCATCATTCGTGGCCCCTTGCCCGGGGGTTGCGGCTGCATCGGCACCCTGTGTGCCCGCTCCACGGCAAAGAATTTAGTGAGAGAGTCTGCGCCAATGTGTTTTTTCAACCATTTTTCAATAAAGTCAGTCGGGTCCCGTCCCTCAGTCTTTTCCGGAGAACCGACTATCCTAATATTGTTCCTTCTGGACCGGTTCTCTAAGTCGTCATTTTTTGCTATGACTTCGGCTATTTGTTGCTTAAATCTTTGCTCAGACTTTGTGAGGTTATTAATCCGGTCCTCAGCCACACCAACCCTCTCCTCCACCTCACCAGTCCTAGTAGTAACTTTGTGCAAGTCCTTTTTCACATTAGCCACCTCTGACTGGACTCCCAGGACTTGCTGTGTCAGAGTAGTTAGTGCCTGTTTACAGAAAGTCACCACTGCAAAGACATCCTTGATAGTGGGATTGTCCTGCTTGTCAGCCTCTGTTAGTATGGCTGCAGGGGGCTGCTCTCCATCATTACTGTCCTTTCCCGGGGTCTGATCATCCTCCCCCTCAGCCTGCAGCTTCATTACTTCCTCTCCCTCCTCCTCACCTCCATCCGAGGTCTGCTGATCCCCATCATCCACTGTTCGGGCAAACTTTCCCAGCTTTGCAGCTGCACTCATTCTTTGCTGGCAGGCTGCATTTGCTTTTGCCGCCTCCTCCCTCTTCTCTGGGCCATCTTGGGAGCTGCCTCCTTCTCCCCAGGCTGCATCTTTCTGTCTCCTGCGGGTCATACCTGCTCCCTGCTGCTCTTCCACAAGGCTCCCGGTGTTCCACAGTATCTCCTCAAGTGTCAGGTCGGCTGAGACTGGCAGTGGAGGTTGCAGAAACACTTAATTAGCCCAGGTGTCGACGGGAGAGCACAGAGACACTTCTGCTCACATGCCTGGCCAGGCTCCGCCCCCCGGGATAGTATGCTTACATCAGGTGATCCACCGACATGGCCTCAAATCATTTCAATCTTTGAAGTCAGAATTCAGTCTGACGGATAGGCATGGCTTTCAGTATGCACAGGTTAAACATGCATATCATAAACAGAGTAAAGTAAGGAATTTGTGCATACTGACCGATATTGTACTGGACTACATTTGCATGTCTGGAAGATCGAAGGGGGTGATTACCTCGACCTATGCTGACCTATTGCATACATTCCTTCTGCAACATCCTGTGAAAGCGAAGGTGAGGTGGGAAAGGGATGTGGGAGTTCTGTCTGAGGATAAATGGAACACAATTTTGGAGTACATCCCCAAATTATCGTTACGTGAACCAGGTAGAATGTCCCAGCTCTTGCTTGTTCACAGGGCATACCGGTCCCCAGTCTTTCTGCACAGGATTGGGCTGCGGTCAGACTCGGAATGTCCGAGATGTAGGCTAGAAGATGCGGGCATCCTGCACATGATCTGGGAGTGTCCACGCCTCGCATCCTTCTGGATTGTAATCCTCACCCTAATAGAAGGGAAATATCATTGTGTGATTCCGCGAGACCCGGTGGTCTGCATACTTGGGTATGTGGAGGAAATAGAGGTAGACTCTATGGGGAAGATGGCCATAGCTCGCCTCCTGTACATAGCCAGGAAACTCATTGCCAAATATTGGATCTTGGAGGAAACACCCTCCAGGCAGGAGTTTCTTAGACAAGTCTCTTATGTGATTAAACTGGAAGAAAAAATATACTTTAAGAGGAAAAATGCTAAATACCTGGACCGCCTCTGGGCACCGTGGAAATAATTGTGCTGTCTCTGGCAGACGCCAGTCTAATATGATAACTGATAAGTACGATATAACGGTACAGCTTGATACTAGTGAGAACACTGTCAACACTAAATGTATGGGAGCGTGTTAGTATTTGGAATAGATTGATTGTTGTCTAGCCTGGGTAAGGGAAAAGGGGGGGCTGTTGTTTTGTGGGGAGGGGGACAGTTTTTGGGAGGTTTATACAAGGGGGAAAAATTGACATTGTGAAGGATTGTATTATGCTTTGTTATTCCTTGCTGATTCTAATAAAATTTATCTGATTTAAAAAAAAAAAAAGACACATCCATTACACAGTACATAGCAGGGACACATATATAAGATTATCTCTGCATAGGAGATGCGGTATAATCAGACCATGTCCCTGTACGGTCAGACACATCCATTACACATTAGGTACACATATATAAGATTATCTTAGCACAGGAGATGTGGTATGATCAGACCATGTCCATGTACGATCAGACACTTCAATTACACAGTACATAGCAGGGACACATACTGTATATAAGATTATCTCAGCACAGGAGATGTGATCTGATCTGACTATGTTCCTGTACGGTTAGACACATCATTACACAGTACGTAGCAGGGACACACACAGATTATCTCAGCACAGGAGATGTGGTATGATCAGACCATGTCCCTGTACGGTCAGACACATCCATTACACAGTACATAGCAGGGACACATATATGAGATTATCTCAGCACAGGAGATGTGGTATGATCAGACCATGTCCCTGTACAGTCAGACACCTCCATTACACAATACACAGCAGGTACACATATATAAGATTATCTCAGCACAGGAACATTTTTATTAAACACGTCGAATTGTAGAAATTATTATTCCAAGATCTACTAGTATTGTTTAAAATCACCTTTGTTGGAGAAAAACCCTTTAGTTGCAGATGTCTGAATTTGGCCATAAGCAGGGCAGCCACACATTATAGAGTTTTCTTCTTGGCCTCTATTACTAACCAGATTTTTTTGGAGGACACCTTGTCCAAATGCTGAACCTGTTGGTTTATTCTCACATCAATCTTCTTTCTCAGCCGATATTCCTGAATGAAGTTCTGGTGGAGCTGCCCACAGACCCCTCGGGGGACAAGCCGATCTTCCACATCTCTCACATTGATCAGGTGTACACGCTCCGTGCAGAGAGCATCAATGAGAGGTAACAATTCTGGGCCCAATTCATTATTGCAGTTCTTCCTTTTATAGTTTTGGTGTCTTTTCATCAGGTTATGATTTACTCCATTTTTTTTTTTTTTTTTAATTTGCAACTTTATATGCTTTTGTGTTTTTGTTTTTTTCTTTTTGTTCGCCAATGTCTCATGTTCCAAGTTTTTTTACAACGGATTCATCCCTCTTTCACTCCCCACATCCGATCACTCACTCATGTCACCTACACCTCAAAAATATCTCTAGAATTCGACCTTTTCTTACTGCTGACTCTGAAAGAACTCTGTCGCCCTTTTTCATTCTCATCTGGATTATTGCAATTCTCTAGTAATCGGTCTCCCTCTTACTAAACTCTCTCCTCTCCAATCCATCCTGAATGCCGCAGCCAGGATCATATTCCGCTCCAACCGCTTCACCGATGCCTCTATCCTATGTCAGTCATTGCACTAGTTGCCAATTTGCTATAGAGTACAATATAATTATCACTCTCACCCACAAAGCCCTCCACAGTTCTCCACCGCCCTACATCTCCTCCCTCATCTCTGTCTATCACCCTACATGTTCCCTCCGTTCCACAAGTGACCTCAGTCTGACATCAGCTACAATCTGAACCTCCCACTCCCATCTCCAGGACTTCTCACGAGCTGCACCAATTCTCTGGAATGGATTACCAAGAACAGTTCAATTAATTTCAAATATCCATGGTTTTAAGCGAGTGTTAAAAACACATCTCTTTAAACTGGCCTATCACCTCACCTCACTTGTCTAACTATTCCTATCTTGGCCTTTTCCAAATCTGGCCCCTTGTGTCATCTGTCTACACTCCCCAGGCATTTTATAGCACTTTATCTGTACTTGTACTGATCCCGACTGGTGAACGGTTCATGCGGCATTATGTGAATCCCCTATTTATTATATTGATGAATGCACCATATATCACGGCATTATGTAAATCCCCTATTTATTATATTGATGGCTGGATCATATATGACTGCACTTTTTACCATATACCGTACATTTTGTTACCTCCCTATTCCCTCATAGACTGTAAGCTTGCTTGCAGGGACTTCACTACTCATCGTATCTGAGTATTTTTTTTTGTATTGTCTCATATTGTCTGTACGTGTCCAATCTTAATTGTAAAGTTCTGTGAAATATGTTGGCACTATATATAATTATATTGCCTCTAATAACAAATTATGCACATATGAGCTCCATTTGTCTCCTTGAGTAATTGTATGTATGCTCTAGGTTTTAGTTTGTTTTATCATCAGACAAAATATGCACCGCCTTTCCCTTTAAAAAAAAAAAAAAAAAGTGCATTAATAGAAAAGATTAAAAAGAATTTGTCAGCAGGTTTTTGCTATGTAAACTGAGGACAGCATGATGTAAGAGTTAAGAATCAAAAGGCAGCTGTGCTTCTCTTATCGGGGTCTGTGTATATACAGAGCTTGATGTGGGCAGGGGCAATCATACACTCATAGTGATGGAGGGGTGGTTGCTGTATACACCCATAGTGATGGAGGGGTGGTTGCTGTATACCCCATAGTGTATACTCCCATAGTGATGAAGAGGTGGTTGCTGTATACCCCATAGTGTATACACGCATAGTGATACAGGGGTGGTTGCTGTATACACCCCTAGTGATGGAGGGGTGGTTGCTGTATAGCCTATAGTGTATACACGCATAGTGATACAGGGGTGGTTACTGTATACACCCATAGTGATGGAGGGGTGGTTGCGGTATACCCCATAATTTATACACCCATAGTGATGGAGGGGTGGTTGCTGTATACCCCACAGTGTATACACCCATAGTGATGGAGGGATGGTTGCGGTATACCCCATAATTTATACACCCATAGTGATAGAGGGGTGGTTGCTGTATACACTCATAGTGATAGAGGGGTGGTTGCTGTATACACTCATAGTGATGGAGGGGTGGTGGTGGTATACCCCATAATTTATACACCCATAGCGATGGAGGGGTGGTTGCTGTATACCCCACAGTGTATACACCTATAGTGATGGAGGGGTGGTTGCGGTATAGCCCACAGTGTATACACCCATAGTGATGGAGGGGTGGTTGCGGTATACCCCATAGTGTATACACCCATAGTGATGGAGGGGTGGTTGCGGTATACACCATAGTGTATACACCCATAGTGATGGAGGGGTGGTTGCGGTATACACCATAGTGTATACACCCATAGTGATGATGGGGTGGTTGCGGTATACCCCATAGTGTATACACCCATAGTGATGGAGGGGTGGTTGCGGTGTGTGTTATAGCGGAGTCCATTGCTGACGATTCTGCTTTCTCCAGGACAGCGTGGGTGCAGAAAATTAAAGCGGCGTCTGAGTTGTACATAAAGACCGAGAAGAAGAGAGAGAAGGCGTACCTAGGTAAAACTCCTGCATTATAACCCATGCTGATAATATTATATACAGACCGTCCTTTTAAATCTCACACCTTGCCAGTGAGTATCACCAGGTGCTGATGACATAAGTGACCTGGACGGCTCTTGCCCCCAATAAACACCAGGATGATAAAGCCAATGAGCTTCTTTATGAAATAATGGAGCAGTCCCTACATATAAATCTTTTTTTCAGAATATTTTTACATCAGATTTTGTCAAAGAGAACTGGAAAAAACAAGAGGAATCGGCAGGCTGATTGTGAATATTGTGGAAGGCATCGAACTAAAACCCTGCAGATCACATGGTGAGTTCGAAATATTCTGCAACCGAGCCAGCAGATGACATGTCCGTGCAGGGTGAAAGGTGCGGAGTGGGCGAGGTATCACAGGGTAGGAAATCATTGTCTGATCATTCCTTACAAATGGGAAGCAGGTAATAATGACCCAAGGCAATAGTTAGCAGGGCCTCCTCCTTATATTAATGTGGTACAGGAGGAGGTGAGCTGTGATATCACCTATTGTGAATGGTGGATCCTGTGTTATCTACTGTATATAGAGGTGTTATCAGTCATTGTACAGAAGGAGGAGGTGAGCGGTGATATCACCTATTGTGAATGGTGGATCCTGTGTTATCTACTGTATATAGAGGTGTTATCAGTCATTGTACAGGAGGAGGAGGTGAGCTGTGATATCACCTATTGTGAATGGTGGATGCTGTGTTATCTACTGTATATAGAGGTGTTATCAGTCATTGTACAGGAGAAAGAGAGAGGTGAGCTGTGATATCACCTATTGTGAATGGTGGATCCTGTGTTATCTACTGTATATAGAGGTGTTATCAGTCATTGTACAGGAGGAGGTGAGCTGTGATATCACCTATTGTGAATGGTGGATCCTGTGTTATCTACTGTATATAGAGGTGTTATCAGTCATTGTACAGGAGGAGGTGATCTGTGATATCACCTATTGTGAATGGTGGATCCTGTGTTTATCTACTGTATATAGAGGTGTTATCAGTCATTGTACAGGAGGAGGTGAGCTGTGATATCACCTATTGTGAATGGTAGATCCTGTGTTATCTACTGTATATAGAGGTGTTACCTGTCATGTCGGGGTATTGCGCCTACTCCTGTCTTAACATTTCCTTTTTCCAACTGGTGCATACAAGCTGTCAGTAATTGTTGACAGGACAAATCTAGGTATAATCCTGCTATGTAAGTTATAGATATATAGGACCCTATGTCCACAGATTTACAGTTTATCCTTACACAGCAGGAAAGGTCAGCATGGAGTTTTAGGGCACGTTGCTGATTCTCATGTCCTTTTCATTTCAGAGAATGGGGGATTTTATACTGTGGATTTTTCTCTGTATAACACGAATGGCAAAATACTTAATAACACTGCAGTAAAACCCCAGTGTGACAATATCTGCTGCAGAAAATACCATGAATAATCACCTATTTCCTACAGGGAAGATTAATTCGTACTGCGAGATCACCATGGGCTTACAGTGTCGCACCACCAAGACCATACAGGACACCCTGAACCCCAAGTGGAACTTGAATTGTCAGTTCTTTATCAAGGACCTGGAGCAGGACGTCCTCTGCATCACTGTGTTTGAGAGGGACCAGTTTTCTCCAGACGGTCAGTACTCAGCACATACATATCCCATATACACAGAGACACTCATTGCTACAACTTACTGCAAGTCCACACAACATCTGCTAAAGTAAAGCTGTAACTTTGTGGAAACCATCAGTAAGGGCCCCTTTACACGCGGCTACATTTCTTGGGTGGCTACAGGTAACTTACTGGCTGCAGTGAAATCATGGAGACAAGGTTCTATCTTGTTGCTGTGTACAAATGGAATAATCTCTCCATGATTTCACTGCAACCAGTAAGTTACCTGTAGCCACCCTAGAAATGTAGCCGCGTGTAAAAGGGCCCTAAGCGGGTCACCTATTGACATTCAATCTCATCATGGCTTGTTTGAAATTTTGGCTCATTCACATGCAAATTCTGTGATTTACATAAGACTTTTTAATGTTTGCATTGACTAATGCAAAGGTTATTAGATGATTGAGAGAGTATACAGACATTACAGCTGAGGATCACAGAATATAAGAGTATGCAGGCATTATAGCTGGGGATCACAGAATATGAGAGTATACAGACATTACAGCTGGGGATCACAGAATATAAGAGTATACAGACATTACAGCCGGGGATCACAGAATATAAGAGTATACAGACATTACAGCCGGGGATCACAGAATATAAGAGTATACAGACATTACAGCCGGGGATCACAGAATATAAGGGTATACAGACATTACAGCTGGGGATCACAGAATATAAGAGTATACAGGCATTATAGCTGCGGATCACAGAATATGAGAGTATACAGACATTACAGCCGGGATCACAGAATATGAGAGTATATAGACATTACAGCCGGGGATCACAGAATATGAGAGTATACAGACATTACAACTGAGGATCACAGCTGATTCTTTCTGTAATTTAAAACATTTCTTTTATGCTTAAAAACTTGTTTTACATCACAGAAAGAATCAGCTGTGATTCCGGCTGTAATGTCTGTATACTCTTTTATATTCTGTGATCCCCAGCTGTAATGTCTGTATACTCTTATATTCTGTGATCCCCGGCTGTAATGTCTGTATACTCTTACAGTGCCTACAAGTAGTCTTCAACCCCCTGCAGATTTAGCTGGTTGACACATGCGGAATTAACTTGGCATTGTGACATTTGGACTGTAGATCAGGCTGGAAGTGGGAAATGCACTGCAGCCAAAAAGATTTTTTACATTTTTTTTTTTTTTTTTTTTTTTTTTTTAAAGCGTTAAAAGTTAATTCAGAGGGTCATTTATTATTCAACCCCTCAAACCACCAGCATTCTGTTTGGTCCCCCTAAAGTATTAAGAAGTAGTTCAGGCACAAATAACAATGAGCTTCACATGTGTGGATTAATTATTTCTTTTGCCAGCCTTTTCTGACTATTTAAGACCCTCCCCAAACTTGTGAACAGCACTCATACATGGTCAACATGGGAAAGACAAAGGAGCATTCCAAGGCCATCAGAGACAAGATCGTGGAGGGTCACAAGGCTGGCAAGGGGTACAAAACCCTTTCCAAGGAGTTGGCCCTACCTGTCTCCACTGTTGGGAGCATCATCCGGAAGTGGAAGGCTTATGGAACTACTGTTAGCCTTCCACGGCCTGGACAGCCTTTGAAAGTTTCCTCCCGTGCCGAGGCCAGGCTTGTCCGAAGAGTCAAGGCTAACCCAAGGACAACAAGGAAGGAGCTCCGGGAAGATCTCATGGCAGTGGGGACATTGGTTTCAGTCAATACCATAAGTAACGTACTCCACCGCAATGGTCTCCGTTCCAGACGAGCCCGTAAGGTTCCTTTACTTTCAAAGCGTCATGTCAAGGCTCGTCTACAGTTTGCTCATGATCACTTGGAGAACTCTGAGACAGACTGGTTCAAGGTTCTATGGTCTGATGAGACCAAGATCGAGATCTTTGGTGCCAACCACACACGTGACGTTTGGAGACTGGATGGCACTGCATACGACCCCAAGAATACCATCCCTACAGTCAAGCATGGTGGTGGCAGCATCATGCTGTGGGGCTGTTTCTCAGCCAAGGGGTCTGGCCATCTGGTCCGCATCCATGGGAAGATGGATAGCACAGCCTACCTGGAGATTTTGGCCAAGAACCTCCGCTCCTCCATCAAGGATCTTAAGATGGGTCGTAATTTCATCTTCCAACAAGACAACGACCCAAAGCACACAGCCAAGAAAACCAAGGCCTGGTTCAAGAGGGAAAAAATCAAGGTGATGGAGTAGTCAGTCTCCTGACCTTAACCCAATTGAAAACTTGTGGAAGGAGCTCAAGATTAAAGTCCACATGAGACACCCAAATAACCTAGATAACTTGGAGAAGATCTGCATGGAGGAGTGGGCCAAGATAACTCCAGAGACCTGTGCCGGCCTGATCAGGTCTTATAAAAGACGATTATTAGCTGTAATTGCAAACAAGGGTTATTCCACAAAATATTAAACCTAGGGGTTGAATAATAATTGACCCACACTTTTATGTTTAAAATTTTTTAAAATTCAACTGAGCAACATAACTTTTTTGGTTTGTAAGATTTATGCTTCTGTTAATAAATCCTACTCTCGTTTGCAGTTTGAAGGCTCTAACTTATTGGCATCTTATCAAACAACCTAAATCTGCGGGGGGTTGAATACTACTTGTAGGCACTGTATATTCTGTGATCCCTGGCTGTAATGTCTGTATACTTTTATATTCTGTGATCCCCGGCTGTAATGTCTGTATACTCTTATATTCTGTGATCCCCGGCTGTTATGTCTGCATACTTTTTTTTTTTTACTTCTGCCGAGTAGCTGTGGTATATACAATCTGTTCCTGCCTGGTCAGACACATCCATTACACAGGGACACATTTATAAGAATATGTCAGGACTGGTACATATATTTTTTT
This sequence comes from Allobates femoralis, assembly GCA_033576535.1. Taxonomy (NCBI): domain Eukaryota; kingdom Metazoa; phylum Chordata; class Amphibia; order Anura; family Aromobatidae; genus Allobates; species Allobates femoralis. The sequence goes on along the minus strand of JARQOC010000002.1, from coordinate 38,241,892 downwards.
AACACATCTAGTTGTGGAGCTTATTTTTTAGTCTAAGATCTATTAATGAAAATATACAGCAGTTTGTGGTACAGCCCCTGTAAAGGAATGAGCTTCCACCACTCATTGGCAGCTCTCTGACTATGCACAGCATACATGGAGTCAGGCAGAGCTCATCATTAAGGGTACCTTTACACGCGGCTACATTTCTAGGGTGGCTACAGGTAACTTACTGGTTGCAGTGAAATCATGGAGACAAGGTTCTATCTTGTTGCTGTGTACAAATGGAATAATCTCTCCATGATTTCACTGCAACCAGTAAGTTACCTGTAGCCACCCTAGAAATGTAGCCGCGTGTAAAGGTACCCTAAGTGTGGCAAAGTTGTAGCGGATAAATCATGTGAAAATGACAAACCTATGTTGGTGGAATTGTGCTAAATCTTAATAGTAATTTCGTTTATCTGTTTTATTTTGTTTATAGACTGTCTGGGTAGGACAGAAATCCGAGTTTCAGATATAAAGGGAGACCAAGGCTCCTTAGTGCCGGTCACCAAGTGTCTGCTGTTACTGAAGTCCCCACGGAAGATAGTCGTCCGCCTGTACTTACAGCTATTCGATGAAACCTAGGGAAAACGGCTCCATCCCACATCCCCTTCGTCAGTGTCTCCCGCCAGCCTTTCACGATGGTACATCGTCGCCAAACCGGATCTAACGTCTCCGTTTTACCATCATAAATTTTTAATTGAATCGACCATTTTCTAAGAAAATGTCTGTGTTTTATATGTGCGACTTTTAGATTTTAGGACGACCTTTGCTGTGATGAACACTCCGCTGCATCGCTCGCTCAGAAGGAACGGTTACATTCCCTGGAGTAAGGTTCTGTTCCAAGATGTGCAGAACTTCAAGTTCCAGCAAGTCCTACCAGCAGTTACGGAGCCACGCTGGGATTAGTAGTTCTATTAAGGCTAGGAATCATTTGAAATTTTCAATAGAAGATATTTGACCAAATTGCACCAGCGACCAAGGCCCGGAGCCGACCCATCAGAAATTACCCGCAGTAGATCCCTCAGTTACTGTGTTTCCTAATTTTTTTTTTTTGTCCATCTGTCCATGGGTAACAGCGCCACCTATCACTAATTTTATATCTACTTTCATTGCACATAAGTGACAGGACACCGCTAATATGTTATTGTTTGGTCACCGTAGGCAATGTGATTTAAAGGGGTCTACTAATGCATAGAATATGTCCTATTGAAAATAGTGCAGATGTCGTAGCCAGTCAGATGTAACCTTTAATATTTTTGCACTCCACTCAGCATCTGATTTGGTTGCGACTTTGGTACGAGACCTTTGGTACTATTAGTCTTTTTAGCATCCCGGTTGTGGTGTTGACCATTTGTCTTTGATTTCAGAGAACATTGAGGCATTTCAACATCACAGCATTTCCTAGGTTTAATGTACACTGTGCCTGGCCTTCAGCTGAAAAGGACTTGTAGGAGGAGCACCACCACTTGTCAGTCACCTGCTCTCAGCAAATCAGCACTGTGAAAACCACTCCCACTGACACTGATTGGCTGAAGCCATCTAACTGACCGTTTGCAATGCTGTTCCCAAAAGTCCTTTTCAGTTGGATGCTAGGCACAGTCTACAGCCTCCCAAGAAATGTATGATGGAGCTTATTTGAAGCTATATATAAGTATACAGCAGATAATGCCAGTGTTTTATGCAAATGTATGTGAACTGAATTTTTATTTATATGGACAGTCTTTTCCTTGTATTTTGGTACTAATATCGTGAACAACCTGTGTAGACGGTGCCATCGCCTTATATAGGTTTTTAATCCTCTTGTAAGTGGTAGCTGTACTTGCTAACCTTAGTGTAAAGAGTTATTTCTTTGGGGGTCTAATGTCTGGGACCTCCATCAGCTCTAAAAATGAAGAGGCTTTAGAGCTGAAATTGGCACTCATTTCAGGCTCAATGGAAATCAGTATATCCCTGTAATAAAGTCGTTAATAGAATAAGAATAGATGGCTGCTTCCTCTAGCAAACCGCGCCACTTGTGTCCATTGGCCGTACCAGGCATTGCTGCTCAGCCTCACTTATGTCAATAAAGCCAAGGACAAGGGTAGCGCCATTTCTGGGAAGAAGCAGCTAGGTTTTTGTTATCTTTTACGATCCCTCAAGTGTTTGAGTCTAAAATGTAACATCTTCAGTTCTTGAGTCCAGGTAAGGGTATGTGCACACGATCCGGAGACGCTGCGTCCTGGATCAGTGTCTCCTCTCCTCTACAGGTGAACGCAGCATCCTGTGCTCATGGTCAGTGATCGAGGCAGGGTGGTTTTTCCCTGTATTCACCTGCCAAGATCCCCTCTGACTATGCAGTGCTAAATTGACATACTGCGGACAAGCGGCGGCACGGAAAGCCATCTGGCATATCCGTTAACGCTGCGGAGGGAAGGAGCACAGTGGGCATGGGATTTCTATAAATCTCATCTCATCTCTGTGCGTTATGGATGCAGCGCAAACACACTGCTAATACTGATCGTGTGAACACAGCCTAATATTCAGCCATCATGGCCACCATAACACCTTGCATAGACCGTGGAACCCAGCTATCTAACCCTCCTGAATATCCTAGTGAGAAAAGACTAGTGGGATCTGTCATTAAGGCATTTGTGATCGCTAATTAATAATGGTGAGAAAAGAATGGAATAGAACAACTAATAATTTGATGGAGGGAACAATTGAAGATCTCAGCAAAACAATTTACTGATACCCCTAAAGGTGTTTGAGAACTGTAAGTCCCAGCTAGGCCTGGAAATCAGGACCTTTTATTATGCATTTGACCCAAGGAAATGGAAAATAGGCCTCGTTACCCATAGCAACCAATCACAGCTCAGCTTCCATTTCTCAAACTGCTCTGGCAGAATGAGAGGGGCACTGTGATTGGTTGCTTTTAGCAAGATGGTCTGTATTCTTGTTTGAGGCCTACTGTGTACTTTTCCACCTGTTCGACTTGTATGCTGAAGAAATATATATACAGTTTTATAGACTATTCCACTTTCTGTTCAAAAATACTCTGAGTATATTCATACATAGAGGTTATGATGCAGGTTATTGAGCTGACTGCAGCGATAGGTTAGAATCAACTGGCTGCTTCTGTGTTCTTTTTTAAGTGTTATTACCTAGTCCAGGGTTGTGTCTGGTTTGTGTGCTCGGCTTAAGTGGGTTATTCCCGTCTCCCAAGATCCCAGCCCAATATGTAGTAGGTGTAATAATAATATTAGGAAATACTTTCAATTAGTAATGTAGTATAGTTCTCCTGATTAGCTGTCACCTCCCTCATGTGCAGTTTAGGTATCCATGGTTACGACCACTCATATAGTGAGTTGCTTATGGTCGTAACCATGGATACCTAAACGGCACATGAGGGAAGTGACAGCTAATCAGGAGAATTATACTACATTGCTAATTGGAGGGATTTCCAAATAGTATTATTATTACATTTACTACATATTGGGATAGGTTCTTTGAGGTGGGAGTACTTCTTTAAGGCTTGGTCCTGTGGCCATAACTGACGGTATGCATACAGGCCACAATGCCTGGGGTCTCGGAACCCAAACATACAGCCTCATAGGTGTATATAAGGCTTGTAAACTTAAAGTGGGGGACTCTTGAACAGTCCAGACATTGATGTCTTTGCACGGACTGCGAAATATGCCCGTCTGGATGCACCTTTGACCGCAACACAGGTCCTGGAGCCACAGATTGCTGTATAATGGAGTCTCACTGCAATTCACAAGGTCCCGAAACAAATAAAAAATCCAAATCATCCTGACTTTTTGTAACTTCATTGTAGATCTCAATCTTTGGCCACACGACCTCTATTGCGGACAAGATGGACGTGTAGACCCAATCTTACGGAAATGAATAAAGCAAGGCTGCAATACCACATAAAACCTAAAATATAAGCAGCCATGTTTTTCTAATTCTGAACACCATCTTAAGATAAGCTTACTTACCGGCCAATAATTATTTATTTTTCTTCTGTTACAGTAGCATTGTTTCTAATCCATGCCATCAACATAATAATCTACAACCCCCAATCTAATCCATTATAAATTGCAAAATATTTGCCCCGGATAGTATTGATTGGGCCCTATCTTGCCATTTTGGTCAGCCTACAAAACCCACTGCCAAAATATCCTGTATCGCTCGTCATGTTTTCTATGGATATTGTATATTTTTCTTGACGCCGTCCTCTTTTACAGTAAGGAGGCGGCCATTTTGAACACTCCGGAGATATGACAGATTTATCAAATACTTTGGTAGAGACAAGTCCCAATTTCAGTTTGAACAATGGTTGTGTGAAATATGTTTGTCTTCAGGTGAAATGTTCTATGAGAAACGTGAAAAACTATAGTTGGCCATCGCAAAACGAGGTCATAATCCTCAAAAATGGCTGCCAGCGACAAATATTAAAAGTTTCCAGTTTTGAATGTTAGAGATTATGAAATCAAAAGAAAAATGTATATTTTTTTCCTCTTCTAATCTTTGGCAGCCCAGTTTTTCTAATCTTATATAAAAGTAGGAATGGATTTTTTGTTATTATCTTTGTTGTGGTGCCATTGCTCAGGATCCTTAGTTACAATGACCGCTTGATCCCGGCAGTGCCCACAGATGAGACTACTGAACATTGCCGTAGAGTCTGTGTGTATAAATAAGGTACATGTGCCACTATGGCAATCCCATGCTTTAGCCGCCTTAAGGGGAATGCGGTGAATGTGTCGTAAATGGACACCGCCTGTCGTGCAAGTCCGGTGCCCGGGTTCTCGCGGCTCTCCAGATGTTGTCAAACTACATGGATCGCAGCCAATAGCTTCTGATAATTAAATATTTATGTAACTAGTATGACTATTAGTTACATAACACTAACTGAAAATTAAATATATGCCCCCCCCCACAAAAAAAAAATGGAAGTAAAAAACAATGCAAGGTAAGCAAGTACTTTTATAAGACTGATCAAACTTGGCTTAAATTTAATTATGCTGATGAAAATAATAGTGCAGACCCATCATAACTCAAGGCACTAAAAGGCATACAAAAATATATAAGTATAGACACAATTACGTGCTCAGACGCAGTTTTTTTAAATTAGCATGGGCAGTAACAAAAATGGCCACATATTAAAGGAAGCCTGTCGTGTCCTTTTTTGTTTTCAAAAGCCCCCCCCCCAGGGTATTTAGATCATGCACTGTGTATCAGTGACCTGGTATAAAAAAAACTATATATTATCATAAAAAGTACTTTAGATGCTTAGGTGTTTGCATTGTGAACCTTATCATTCAGTCATCAGGGTGGATACTTCAGCTGGTATCACTCACTTCAATCCACTTAAGTCATGCTATGTTTACACGTACTCACCCCCACCCACTGTAATATATTGCTATCACGGCAGATGCTTAGTACAGTAGAGCAGAAATGGGTTAAGAACCTGTGGTGATGTCACTATCATGTAACTGTAATGGACGGAGCTAAGCAGGCCTGAAGTGAAGGACTTGTTGGTTTAGATCCGCCCATTAAGGTCATATAGTCGTGACATTACTACGGGTCCTTAACCCATTTCTGCTATACTTAGCATCTTCAGTGATGGCAATTTATTAGAGTATAGTAAAAATGGGTTAAGGACCTGTGGTGATGACACAACCATGTAACTATAATGGGTGGAGCTAAAAATGCCTGAAGTGAAGGCCATGTTTTCGTAGCTCCGCCCATTAAGGTCACATAGTCGTGACATCACCTCAGGTCCTTATCCCATTTCTTCTATAAGAAGATTAAGGTCACATAGTCGTGACATCACCTCAGGTCCTTATCCCATTTCTTCTATAAGAAGATTAAGGTCACATAGTCGTGACATCACCTCAGGTCCTTATCCCATTTCTTCTATAAGAAGATTAAGGTCACATAGTCGTGACATCACCTCAGGTCCTTATCCCATTTCTTCTATAAGAAGATTATGGTCACATAGTCGTGCCATCACCTTAGGTCCTTATCCCATTTTTTCTATAAGAAGATTAAGGTCACATAGTCGTGACATCACCTCAGGTCCTTATCCCATTTCTTCTGTAAGACGATTAAGGTCACATAGTCACCTCACTTCAGGTTCTTATCCCATTTCTTCTATAATTAGCACCTGCAGCAATATATTACATGGTGAAGGGAGGGAGGGGGTGACTACATTTAAAAAAAATAGCATGACTAAAGTGGATTGATGTGACTGATGCCAACTGAAGTATCCACCCCGATGACTGAACGTGAAGGTAAATAATGTAAAGACCTAAGCATCTAAAGTGCTTTTTTATGACAAATACATGGATTTTTTTATTTATTTACTTTTAATTCAGGTTACTGATGCACAGCACATGACCTAAATAACATTGGGGGGGTGGATTAAAAATAAAAATGGACTTGACAAGTTCCTTTTAAGTAGTGCTGGTATCCAATACAATGATTGAATGAATCCAAGTGGACAAACAATACTATTAATACCAACTGTAACCAAACACTAGTTCAGGGCAGTCAGGGGCTGAAGGCACCCGACTCTCGTTTCGCATTAGCTTCTTCACGGGGAGGGAGAGTGTTTCACAACATCTGGAAAAGCCGCAGACACTGCACAAATCGTACGACATGAAAAATTCCTCGTGGCTCCCAATGTAAGAAGAGCCAAGGGTGACCCACCGGTGGTATATATATGTAGACGGGTGGCGGGGGGCATTCCTACAGACCACTGTAATATAAATGTATTTTGAAACATAGGAAAGTTTCAGAAGCGTCAGAGTTTACATTTCATACATTAATATTTTAGCAATTATTTATTAGAGACAGTGTTGATTTATTTTTTTATCCTTTTTGTTTCTCCTGTCACATTAAGGGAATTATTTTGAGTAAAATCGAGCATGTATTTGTTGCCAATTTTAGGCTTTTACCTTTTAAAAGTATTTTGTTTCATCGTTAAAGTTCCAGTTCTGCTGTCTTGGTTAATATTTTTCCGGTGTTGGTTGTTCCCGGCAGCCAAATGTGATAGGAAGGAGGGGGAATTTTTTTTCCTTAAATTGTGGGTAGGAAACTAGTGGTTACCTGTGATGATCAGATCAGGTTGTTGTGGGTAACGCTGTATTTGCACTTTTTGATTGCCCCGTAAGATGTTGTTGTTTTTTTTTTTTTTTTATTATGCGGGTTCATTTGTCATGTATCTGCTCCCAAGAGATGTGCACTATGCCACATGGGCATCTTCAGGAAAATGCCAAGGCAGCCGTACTGCAACTTCTAGACATATCAGACCTTTTTATCGCCTCTTCTGTGGTGTATGAATTTCATGTTTTGGTGCGAGGGCAGAGGGGGGGATAAGAGTTTATTAAAACTATTAGTGAAGTAATTAAAAGTTGTGTTTTGCTTTTATTATATTCTTGGGTTGACCCAGGTTCACACTGGCTCAGGTGCCCAAACACAAGGTACAGTATTGAATGAGCATGAAAGGGGGGGGGGGGGGGGTTGTGCAATTTTTTATTTGACTGCATCAACACGAATAACCACTGACTTAAAAGGAAAAGCAAATCCATTTTGTCTTCATTTTATTAGAAACTAGATTGGAGCCCGGTGGGCGGTGAAATGATGATGGGGGCGTGCTCTATAGCGCTGGGGGCAACGGCCATTTCCCCACTGTGTGCCCCCCAGATGCACTCTCTTTGCCCTCCCCGTGTGTGTGTGCTGTGCCCACTCTGTGTACACTCTGGCCACCCCTGTACGCGCTCTGTGCCACCACATTGTGTGTGCTACCCCCCATGCGCACTCTCTACTCCCCTGTGGTTGCTTTCTGGCACGCAGTGGTAACACTGGACAGAGGGGAGACTGGGGAACTTCTGGGAGCAGGCGTGGCAGGAGCGTGCAGCGAGCTGCAGGGCCCGGATGAGGGGTGATCAGGCTGCAGAGGTGGGTGTGTCGGCCAGGAGTGCCGTGATCGCCTTACTGGGTTACCCATCAGTTCTAATATGGCGTCCGGCGTACTTCCGGTTGGCACGGTGGATTGTGGGAATCGACCTCATCCTGACGGAAGTGAGTGACAGATAAAATCAGGCAATTATGCTTTAGATTCATTATAGCTGCATGGACAGAAGTTGGTTGACATGACAATGACTGACTCCTTTCTAGCACAAGGTATTTGCCTTTGCCAGAAATGCATCATTATTGTGATTATATAAACCAACTTTTGTTCATGTGGTTTTGATTAAATTCTTATAAAATTAAGATTTTTGGATCTTGCACTACATGGATGTGCGGCTCTTGTTTATGTCTAAATTGTGAAGTTGTTTGCAACAAAATTGTCGCCCAATTATCCCACGAGCAATATTTGGTTTTGTGCTACAGACGTCATAATCCTTATCTACGTGTTCATTGTAATGTACCCAAGAGCTGAGAGACTAGGACAAGATCCAGAAACAATGCAACGATGGCAAAGGAGACCTCAAAAGTGGGTAGAAATAAAGGGATGTTCACCTGCAGTATATGACGGACTTGCTGGACAATGACTTCAAGGACAATGAGGCGGATCTGTTGCTTACTAGCGAGACCTGGGGCCTAAACCTGATTCTTCCTGAACAGAAGCTGAATCCTGAGGTTGGGTTCACACGAAGATAATCTGAGAAAAACGGTCCAATCATACTAATCAGGCTCTGATTGGAGAGGGATCTGTTCTTCTTGGTGGTTGAGAATATTTTTTTTAAGGCTGGTGACACATGGTGTAAAATGCATGTGAGATACCCACACAAGTCTCGCATGCCTCTCCAAGCAAGGCCGCCGGCTATCTTGACAGGAGCGTGTCAGCTACATAGTCACACATGCTGCTCCACGCTCCTGTCCATAGAGCCAGTGGCCGTGCCGGGAGAGGCATGCGAGACTCGTGTGAGTGTCTCACATACATCTTGTATCGTGCGTCTCCAGCCTAATGGTGAAGGCACACTGGCATGACATTCGCGTGAGTGCAATGCGAGAAAAACTTGCATTGCACTCGGACCGATGTTAAACAATCTGTCAGGACAGATTGTTGCGTTTCTCCAGCACTGAACTCGCATTTCCAGTGCAATCACAGCATGCTGTGATTGTATGCGAGTGTCACGTGCGTGAGGCCAATGAAAATATATACTCGCAACCAGACAGCACACTCTGCGAGTTTGTAGCATGGACTTTTCATGCTGGTTAAAGTTAGAATGGATACAATACCTAGATTGGGCTCATTAGTCTCCTGGGGCCGCCTATTAAGCTAATTGCATATTAACTGCACTGTCAAACAAACAGCCAATCACAGAAGCTCACACTCTGTGAGAGCCTCTGTGATTGGCTGTTGTAGTCAGACTGGATTTCCTCAATCTGGACAGTGATTCGGCTTGATTACCATACACAGTAGTGTATGGCAACCAACCTGCTGTCATAGGGTGTTGATTAATTAAAGAAAAAAAATGTGTAGGGCTTTGCAGCATTTTAAGGCTAGCCCAATGAAAGCAGATAAAATGCTGCTGCCACCCTCGGCTGCCTAATTTACACTTGGCTGGTAAAAAAAAAAATGTGTGCGCTCCGCCCTATTTTTAATTGCCAGCCAAGGTAAAACTAGACAGCTGAGGGCTGGTAATCTCAGCCGGGTGAGGCCCATTACTTTAGGGCCCCTCCACACTAAAGAATAGCCGCCCACAGCTGCCTCTTAAAATGGCGCATTAATAATCCGCGCCATTTCCAGGCGCCTTACTAGGCTCTTCCAGCGGCCCTGGTGGCATGCTGGGTAATGAAGGGGTTAATACCAGTTTTGTTTGACCAGCTGGTATTAATCCCGAGATTCTTAATGTTGGGCTAAGTTTGACCCGGCCATTAAAGAGGACCTGTCACCAACCATCCACAGTGATCTATTTACAGCACTGAATGCAGCATGTCTGCTGCATTCAGCAAGGGGTCCCCCATCCCTCGACCCCCCCCCCTGTACCCCGAGATATATTTGGTGGTCTTCTTTAAGAATCTCCAATTAAGTGTTAAAAAAAAAAAAGACACCACACAGAGTAAAAAAACTGAATTAGTCCTTACCAGTAATTCCTTTTCTTGGAGCCTTCCACGACAGCATTGAAGGATGTCGTCCATGCCCTATTGGGGGACAGGTCCCTCTCCTTCCTCAGTACTCCAGTGTTTACCAAGATCACCGTTAGCCATGGATTACATGATACAAACCGGATCCAAACACCAACAAGGGGGAGAACTGATGGTGTCGTGGAAGGCTCCAAGAAAAGGAATTACCTGTAAGGACTAATTCAGTTTTCTCCCTTCGCCTTCCACGACAACATTGGAGGAATACAACCGATACTCCTCAGGGTGGGACTATTGCCTGTAGGTAAGTACTAAGAGACAATGTCACTGATCTATGGAGCGGACAGGTTGTAGATGGCTTTGTATGTCATCGTTAGGGTTTTGATCTTGAGTTTCAGGGCAATGGGGATCCAGTGAAGGGCTTGGCAGAGAGCAGAGGTTGGGAAATAGCGGGAGAGACAGGTGGATGAGTCGGGCAACAGAGTTTAGGATAGATCGAAAGTATGTAAGAGTGTTAAAGGGGAGGCCAGAGAGTAGAGGATTGTAGTAGTCCAGGTGGGAGATGATGAGGGCATGCACTGGTGTTTTTTGAGACTCTTTGTTAAGGAATGTATGCATCTAGGAAATATTTTTGAGTTGAGATTGGCAGGAGGTAGAAAGGTCTTGGATATGTAATTTGAAAGAGCAGATAGAGGATTACCCGAAGGCACTGAGCATTCTGGACTGGGGAAAATGATCAGTCATTGACCTTGAGGGTTAGATTTGGTGGAGGGATTGAGGACGATGATGGAAAGATGATGAATTCTGTTTTGTCCATATTCCGTTCTAGAAACTGAAAAGAAAAGGATGATGATCTAGTGGATATTGTGAGATTTTGGTTAATAAGGAAGGGATGTCTGTGCCTCAGCAGTGTGGAGATGATACTGAAAACCACAAAGCTCCCTACTAAGATGGCATAGCAATCATCCAGAACTCCTTAGGCAAGGGATACCGAAAAACCAGTTACCTAAGGCCGGTTTACACGCTACGATGTTCCAGCGACCTGACCAACAATCGGGTCGCTGGGACATCGTCATCTGATCGCTGGTGAGCTGTCACACAGGCAGACTCACCATTGACCCATGTAACAACCTCGATATCGTGGAAAAGAATATGAAATATTCTTTTCCACGATGTGGAGGTCCTGCTACGCTGGGGTAAGTGGGAGAATGCTGGTAACCACTGTACACATCGGGTTACTAAGCAGAGCACTGCGCTTAGTAACCCAATGTTTACCATGGTTACCAGTGTTCTCCTGCTAAGTAACCTGTGTTCCCTGGTTACCAGGGAACACATTGGGTAGAAGGGCGTCACACACGCCAATGTGTGGTGCCCAGTGGCCGACAAACGGAAAAACGGCCCTGGCCATTCACCAATGATCAGCAAACTGATCGCTGGTCGTTGGTACGTCAAATGCAGTGACATCGCTACGAGGTTGCTGCAACGATATTGTTAGCGATATTGTTGCGTGTAAACCAGCCTTTACTCCTTCCTGCAAATCACAGATAACATTACAAGATTTCATCATTACCTATCATAATGGAGCCCAAGAAGCTCAATTATAGAAAGATGCTGGCCAATCCTTGAGATAGATAATTATATTAGGAATACACTATGCTGGTATCCACGTTACATATAGGAGGGGTAAATCTGTACTACACAGGCATTTCTACACCCCACACCAATTCCCACCACTTGGCTCCACATTAAAGGTTGTTGTAAATGTGGCACATGTAGGGTCTATCCCTTTATAACCACTGGTGATCACTTTAAGGGGAAAATCACACAAAAGGTATTGCCAATAACTGGATCCATCAATTGTTGTACACGGGGTGTAACGTGTAAAGATATTTCTATGTGTGGTCTTGAATATGTTAAAAAAAAAAAAATCTCTAAGAGAATTGAGATTGAGTTTGGTAATGACAATGGAGATTTAGAACATGAGACCCCTCTGGCTAAACATATCAATGACATGAATGGAGGGGGTAAGACATTGCTGAAATGCATCAGTGTGGAGAAACCATCAAGAGGAGGTAGTTTGGACTATCTGGTCCTATGGAGGGAGACCCAATGGGTTTTTGTCTCAGCACTGTGTCACCCCAATAATAAATAAGCAGCTTAACTTTGACATACACATACTGACTAAAGAACGCAGCCAACCAACATACATACAGCACTTTCTGCACAAATCTAACTCGCCGATCAAAACCCAATTTCTTTCATCTGCCTGGACAGCTTTTCCCCTCCTGGTATTTGATCGGTGGGCTTGTTGTTTAATTTCATATGTACATGATAACCATCATTGATTGTGGGATGTGGCAAATAACTCATCTATTTACAGCTGCTATCTCAGTCTGTGTTGAGATAGACTATTATTGATGTCAACAACGAGATCTGAGGGCGGAGAAGATAACCTCAGTGTTTAATCTCACAGAAACTGGAAATGAGAGGACATTTGTGGGATGTTAAATGGATGAAACTATTGGGCTAGAGGCGTTAATGTGGCTGGGACCTGTGCATTCCACATGGCGGGATGTGACGTACAACACATGATCCATTTGAGCCACGCTTGGGACAGTCGAGCTGGATATGTCTGGAGACAAGCAGTGACCAGGGTCAAGCATATGATAACCAGATGATGGGTACATGCACATCGTTGGACTGGAAGAGATGTAACCACCTCTTATTGTATGATATGATATGATGATGCTCTTTGTGTGTTGACTGAAACAGAAGTGGGGCAAACCAGGCATATGGTGGGTTTACACGCTTCAATTTCGTTGCAATATCGCAACTCAATGGCGCGGGAGCGCGCAATTAGTGCACGTTCCTCCCGCATCGCATTGAATGTTTAGACGCTGCGATATCGGAATACAACGTCCGTGCGATGTCTACGCCCCCCAATCCAGGATCGCATACTTAACATGGGAGTGAATGGGTGACGTTTCAAATCGCATCGTAGTTGTGCGTTTACACAGCACGATCCGAGTTGAATCTTCCTTCAATATCGGGGCATTGAATAGCACGCTCATTCAATCCCCGATATCGCATTGACATCGTTCCTGCATCGTATTGGACGTTCAGACCATACAACGCAGGCACGATGTCGGGTCCAACGATTGAACCACGTGACGTTTGATTGAAATCGTACTACGATATCGCAACGTGTAAACCCGCCAATACACAGTGCTTAGATGCAAACATGAGACTGGGAGTGTTCTACATCTGAACAACATTGATCCTAAAGAAGATGGCAAATGATCAAAGTCTCTTAAGGTATCGTCACATGCGGCAATTTTGCTAGCAATTTCACTGGCAATTTGCTGGTTGCAGTGAAATCATGGACACATTGTTTTATTTTGTTGCTGTATACAAATAGAACAATGTGTCCATGATTTCACTACAACCAGCAAATTGCCAGTGAAATTGCCGCGTGTGACCGTACCTTTAGGGCCACGTCACACACACAGATATCTGTGCAGAGATTGTTCGCAGATCTCTGGTTGCAGTGAAATCACTGACACATTGTTACATTTTGTAGCCATGTACAAAATGTAACAATGTGTCCATGATTTCACTGCAACCAGAGATCTGCGAACAATCTCTGCACAGATATCTGTGCGTGTGACGTGGCCATTAAGGTTGGGTTACACATACCGATGTTCCAGCGATCCGCTTGGGATCGCTGGTGAGATGCCACACAGGCAGACTTACCAGCAATTCCCCAGCGATGCACCGACCCCCGACGGTCACAGGAATCTGTTGGGTGTCTCAGGTGTAGCATGGGGATCGCTGGCCGTTGCCCCTGTCACACATGCTGATGCATGCGGGGCACTGGGAGACCAGCGATCAAAAAATGGTCCCGGCCATTCTGCAGCAACCAGCGAGCTCATCGCTGGTTGTTGCGGAATGTCACACGCAGCGACTTCGCTAGCGAGGTCGCTGCAATCACAAACCCTGTGACATTGCAGCGAAATTGCTACGTGTAACCTGGCCTTTAGTTATATGGACCACCTAGTCTACACTGCCCACAATCTAAGCCATCTATCATCCATATACACCATCGGAGATACAGGGGCATCTCAATGAATTAAAATATCAAGAAGTTAATTTATTTCAGAAATTCAATATAAAAAGTAAAACCTATATAGAGTCATTACAAACGATGATCTATTTCAAGTGTTTATTTCTGTAAATGTTGATGGCTTACAGCCAATGAAAACCCAAAGGTCATTAGCTCAGAAAATTAAAGTAGGGAGGATTAAGGGTCTGAGAGAGAAAGTATTCCCTAAATAGGTATCAGTGGCAATTTTACACAAAAGTCCAAAAATGGACCTAACCAAATTGTTAGCACTTTTCCAAAATTGTGAATAAACAACGTTGCTTCAAGCATGTGATGCTCGTTCAAACTCACCTGTGACAAGTAACAGGTGTGGGTAATATGAAAATCACATCCGAAACCAGATAAAAAGGGAGACGTTGTGCCTCAATCTTTGCATTGTGTGTGCTGCACTAAGCATGGAGCACAGAAAGGGAGGAACTGTCTGAAGCCTTAAGAACCAAATTTCTTAATGCCTTCAGTTATAACCTGGGCAAAGATGCACACAGCACTGAGTGTAATGGTTGTCTGACCTGAATCTGCTGTGGTAAGAAAATGTATTTTCTATTTGTGTCCTTTGCTCACTTGAGATGAGAATTTAGTGGATAGGACTTGTGACATGTGGGGAGCCGTGTAGGGGCTCACAAGCTTACGTGTTTTGGACCAAAAGACAAACCAATACCCCACAATGTGCTATAGTTTAAAACTAACTAATTTTCCACAATTTCAGCACCTGTCATTGTGGTTTTTTCTTGCACTCTTTTGTTGCAGTGTGTAGCTGGGCCATATGGGTGCGTTTGTTCTGGCGCAGGTAGCCGTGTTGAATGGCGTAACAGCCCGCCTACTGAGATGGGGGCTATGTAAGAGGCTGGGCATACACTGTGCAAACATGTGTGAACTGCGCCCTATATGGAACCCATTGTGTTTGCAGGACAACCAGTGGTCACTCCCTCTGTGAGAAAGGAGGTTGTTAGTGATTGGGGCTGGTGTCTTGCATTCATAATGCCTTCAGTTATAACCTGGGCAAAGCTGCACTCAGCACTGAGTGTAATGGTTGTCTGACCTGAATCTGCTGGGTAAGAAAATTTATTTTCTATTTGTGCCTTTGCTCACTTTAGATGAGAATTTAGTTGATAGGACTTGTGACATGTGGGGAGCCGTGTAGGGGCTCACAAGCTTACATGTTTTGGACCAAAAGACAAACCAATACCCCACAATTTGCTATAGTTTAAGAACCAAATTTGTTGAAAAATATCAACAATCTCAAGGTTACAAGACCAGATGCGCTACGTAATCAAGAAATTTACAACTCATGGCACTGTAGCTAATCTGCCTGGATGTGAACAGCAGAGAAAAATTGATAAAAGGTATCAAGGCAGCATAGTCTGGATGGTGAATAAGTTCCAAAAAAAATGTCATCTGTCCGGCAGGCTCGGGGGACAATCTATATATGAATGATATGGAACACTATAGAGGAGACCCAGGAGGACCCTACTAGACATGACATAAAGCTATGCTGTATGCCAAAATGTACATAAGTATCCAAAATCCTTTTGGGAAAGCGTCTTGTGGACAGATGAGACCAAGATAGTAGAATAATTTGCTTTATCAAAAAGTTCCGTTTAGTGAATACAGAATGAGGCTAAGGAAAAGAGCACAGGACCTACAGTCACATATGGGAGAGGTCAGAGAAAAGAGCACAGGACCTACAGTCACAGATGGGTGAGGTCAGAGAAAAAAAGAGAGTTTTGTTTACTTACCGTAAATTCTTTTTCTTCTAGCTCCTAATTGGGAGACCCAGACAATTGGGTGTATAGCTTCCGCCTCTGGAGGACACACAAAGTACTACACTTAAAACAAAAAGTGTAGCCCCTCCCATACTGCCTATACACCCCCTTCAGGAGAAATCCCATCAGTTCGTTGCACAAGCAGGAAGGAGGAGAGAAACCCACACCAAAAACCGGAAGGTCCGTCCAGAACGTATCGGCCAACCGATGAACATAAGTGACATGTCTAACACCAGCCATTGAACAGCAAACAAAGCCCGAAAGGCAACAGGGTGGGTGCTGGGTCTCCCAATTAGGAGCTAGAAGAAAAAGAATTTACGGTAAGTAAACAAAATTATCTTTTGCTTATTCGCTCCATTGTGAGACCCAGACAATTGGGATGTCCAAAAGCAATCCGTGGGTGGGAAAAGACCCTAAACGTGGCAGCTCCTATCATAGGTGAGCAACTGCCGCCTGAAGGATCCGTCTGCCCACACTAGCATCTGCAGAAGCGTTCGCCTGAACTTGATAATGCTTCATGAAGGTGTGTAGGCTGGACCAAGTTGCTGCCTGACACACCTGTTGCGCTGTAGCCTGGTGACGTAAAGCCCACGAGGCACCCACAGCTCTTGTTGAATGCGCCTTAATACCCGAAGGGAGAGGCGTTCCAGAGGAAAGGTAGGCCTCCTGGATAGGGGCCTTGATCCACCGAGCCAAGGAAGAATTGGAGGCCGGTGATCCTCTTTTCTGGCCTCTCGTGAGAACGAACAGGGAATCCGTGCGGCGGAAGGAGGCTGTGCGGGAGAGATAAATCCTGACAGCCCTGACCAGATCCAAAGTCTGCAGAGACTTCTCATACTGGTGAACAGGCTTAAGACAAAAAGACGGCAGGACAATGTCTTGATTAAGGTGGAATGGAGAAACCACCTTAGGTAAGAACTCAGCCACAGGTCGGAGCACCACCTTGTCCTGGTGAGCCACCAGAAATGGGGACTTGCACGACAGGGCTGCAGCTCTGAAACCCTCCGAAGAGAGGTAAAAGCTACCAGAAAGGTAACTATCTGGGAAAGCCTAGAGAGGGGCACCACCCGAAGTGGTTCGAAGGGCGGCTTCTGTAACGCCGCAAGGACCAGGTTAAGGTCCCAGGGGTCCAGAGGGCGTCTGTAGTGGGGAACAATGTGACTTGCCCCATGCACAAATGTCTTCACCTGAGAAAGGTTAGTCAGACGTTTATTGAACAGCACGGAAAGTGCGGAGATTTGCTCCTTGAGGGAGCTGATTGCCAAACCCTTGTCCAATCCTGATTGCAGGAAGGCAAGAAGGGTCTGCAGGAAGGCAAGAAGGGTCGGCAGGGAGAAAGGTCAAGGAGAAACTCCCTTGAGACGGCACCAGAAAAAGAAGATCTTCCAAACCCTGCGGTATATCTTTGCCGACGCAGGTTTCCTGGCTTGTCTCATGCTGGCGGCGACTTCAGGAGAAAACCCGAAGGATGTCCGCAACCAGTCTTCAAGGGCCACAAAGTCAAGCTGAGTGCCGCGGAATTATGGTGGAAGAACGGACCTTGAGACAAGAGGTCTGGACGATCCAGAAGCTTCCACGGCTCCCCCGCCATGAGCTGTAGCAGGTCCGGATACCAGGCCCGCCTGGGCCAGTCTGGAGCGATGAGCAGGGCTTGTCGACCTTCCGCCTTGAGTTTCCGCAGGACCCTGGGCAACAGTGGCAAGGGAGGAAACACATAGGGGAGGCGAAACTGGGACCAATCTTGGACCAGAGCGTCCGCAGTCAAAGCCTGGCGATCTCGGGAGCGAGCCATGAAGGCAGGAACCTTGTGGTTCAACTGAGAGGCCGTCAAATCCACATCCGGTGTTCCCCATCGGTGGCAGATGTCCAGAAAGACGTTTGGGTGGAGGGCCCATTCGCCCGCGTCCATTCCTCGTCGAATCAGGTAGTCGGACTCCCAATTGTCCACCCCGGGGATGTGGACCGCTGAGATGGAAGAGCCATTGTCCTCGTCCCACTGAAGGATACGTTGGACCTCTAACAATGCGTGAGAGCTTCGAGTTCCCCCCCCTAGTGGTTGATATAAGCGCCCGCGGTCGCGTTCTCGGACTGGATCCGAATATGTTTTCCCACCAGGAACCTCTGAAAGGCCAGCAATGCCAAGTATATGGCCCGTATCTCCAGGACATTGATCTGCAGAGAGGATTCCTCCTCCGTCCAAGTGCCCTGTGCCCTATGGTGAAGGAACACGGCGCCCCAGCCCAGGAGACTGGCGTCCGTGGTCACTACTAACCATGAGGGGGGGAGAAAGGATCTGCCACGTGACAGAGACATGGGGAGCCGCCACCAGAGGAGCGAGTCCTTTGTTGACGGTGAAAGAGAGATCTGCCATTCAAGAGACGAGGAAGCCTTGTTCCAACAGCGAGGTATCTGCCATTGCAGGGGACGCAGGTGAAATAGCGCAAGTGGTACTGCTTCTATGGCAACCACCATCTTTTCCAGAGTGTGCATCAGACGTCTGATGGAGACTGGACCCGACTGAAGAAGGAACTGAACTTCCTCTTGAATCGACACCTGCTTGCTCGCGGGCAGAATGACTAGAGCCGGGGCGGTGTGAAACTCCATGCCCAGATACGTTAGCGTCTGTGCAGGCAGGAGTGAGGACTTCGGTACGTTGATTAGCCAACCGAATCGCTGAAGAGTGTCGAGAGTTACCGAGAGACTCTGTTGACACTGTTCCAGAGAGGGAGCCCTGATCAGCAGGTCGTCCAAGTATGGTATTACTGCGTGGCCCTGGGAATGCAGGACGGCCACCATCGCTGCCATCACCTTGGTGAAGACTCTGGGGGCTGAGGCCAGGTCGAAGGGCAGAGCCACAAATTGGAAGTGCTCTTCCCCCACCGCGAATCTCAGCCAACGCTGATGAACAGGAGCAATGGGGACATGCAGGTAGGCATCCTTGACAACCACCGAGGCTAGAAAGTCCCCCTGTTATAGTGAGGCCATCACGGACCGCAGTGATTCCATCCTGAAAGTCCTGACTCTCACATGCCGGTTGAGCAGCTTGAGATCCAAAACTGGCCTCACCGATCCGTCCTTCTTGGGGACCGTGAAGGGGTTCGAATAGAACCCTTGGAAGCGTTCCGCGTAGGGAACCGGTACCACGACCCCGTCTTGTCTCAGGACGAACAGCGCCTGAAAAAAGGCCGGAGCCTTTACCGGCGGGGGCGAGGAAAGACAGAAGCGAGTCGGCGGACGCAAAGTCAGCTCTATCCTGTAGCCGTGAGAAATAACATCCGTCGCCCATCGGTCTAGGATGTTGCTGTGCCAGGCATCCCCAAAGCGGGAGAGCCTGCCACCGACCGAGGATGCTGCTGGGGGAGGCGGTGAGTCATGCGGAGGCTGGCTTGGCAGCCGAGGCTCGGGCTGGCTTTTTCTGGTGTGACTTAGTACGCCATGTACAATTTGGCTTCTGATCCTTGTCTGAACGGGTGGACGAGGAGGGCTTTGAAGAGGGACGAAAGGCCCGAAATTTGGCATGCATCTGACGCTGGCCAGACTTCTGCACCCTTGATTGAGGCAAGGAGGTGGTCTTTCCACCTGTAGACTCCTTTATGACATCATCCAATTGCTCTCCAAAAAGCCTGTTCCCCATGAACGGGAGTCCCTGGAGGAACTTCTTAGAAGTGGCGTCAGCCTTCCAATCCCGCAGCCACAACATCCTGCGGGCTGCGAGCTAGTTAGCCGATGCCACTGCAGTACGACTGGCAGATTCCATGACAGCCGTCCTGGCATAGTCTGTGAACGCGGTGGCCTGAGATGTCAAGGAAGCCACCTCAGGAATGTCCTGTGCTACTACGTTGAGCTCCGCCAAGCAGGCAGAAACTGCCTGCAGAGCCCAAACTGCCGCGAAGGCAGGGGCAAACGAGGCTCCTGTAGCTTCGTAAATTGACTTCTGCAGAAGTTCAATTTGGCGGTCGGTGGAGTCCTGTAGAGACAAGCCATCCGCAACTGACATCACAGTATTGGCAGACAGTCTAGAAACAGGTGGGTCCACCCTGGGTGAGACCAACCAACCCTTTACAACATCTGGAGGAAAAGGATAACGAGAATCCTTCTGTTTCCTGGTGAAGCGCTTGTCAGGGCAAGCCCTGGGCGTCTGCACAGTTGATCTGAAATTAGAGTGATCAAAAAATAAGCCGTGACCTGGAAGAAGGGAGAAACTGATAGGGCCACTTTACACACACCAACTTTTCTGTCCAACTTCTGAACAACTTACTGGTTGCAGTGAAATCATGGACACATTGTTCTATTTTGTGGCTGTGTACAAATGGAACTATGTGTCCATGATTTCACTGCAACCAGAGATCTGTTCAGAAGTTGGACACATAAGTTGGTGTGTGTAAAGTGGCCTTTACAGTTCTTCCGAAAGAGAAGCCTCCACAGGTGGAGGGGGTGCAGTCAGGTCCAGCACGGTATTAATGGATGATACGAAATCATCCAAGAAAAGATCCTCCTCAGATGCCTCGTCTGGAGGCATCACAGAGCTCCTTCCATTCCTCATCCCCATCAATCTGAGATCCCTCAGCGTGAGACCCAGAGTGATGAAAGGAGGCAGGAGAGGGATCACTGCGAGGTTGTTTGAGAGGCTGAGGAGAGGGAGCTGGATAAGATATCCCAGCAGTCTCCCCGGAGTCCATGCCCCTGGAAGGGGAAGACTCGCTGGAGCGCCTGCGGCGTGCACCAAAGGGTCCGGGGGCACTTCCCCACTGACTGGCCTGCAAGGTCTGCGGTACCCTGGTCAGTGCTATCATAGACTGGGCGAAGGAGTCCAAGAAGGACTAGTGAAAGCCGCTGTCCAGGGAGGAGGCATTGCAGAGTCCTCTGGGACGGTGGAAGGCTCCACAGCAGCAGAGCTGGGGAAGCCCTGTGTTCTACATCAGCTGGTGCCTCATGAGTAGTGCAGGCAGAGCAGTGAGGGAAGACAGATCCAGCAGGCAGCATAATCCTGCAGGCAGTGCAAGAAGAATAGAATGTCTGCACCTTAGGGGCTTTGCTCCTGGTGGAAGACATGTCACCTCATGAGAGGATCCTCCAAGAGGAATCTCACCAGAGGAAAAACAGGCGAAGAAGCCCACAGTTGGGAGTACCGGAGTGGCTCACCGGCCGCTAAGCGGTTTGTGTGTCCTTTAGATACCACACTCTCCCCCTGAAGCAGCAGAATCTCAGGAGATGCTGCTGCTTCATAGGCAGCCAAGAATGGTATAAAATGGCCGCTGGAGCAGAAAGAGGGACGTACTATGCAAACGCGGGAATCTGAAGGACAGAATGCACAGACCAGGGGGCGGTCCTCCTACAGTGATGGGAGTGCCCAGGGTCTCGTGTCTGCCTGTAATGGCGGACGATCCCGCCGGCCTCACTGCACAGCCGCAGTGAGTAAAGTAGGCCGCAGCCAAGCCGGGGACTAAATTTTAATGGCCGCCCGGAGCGCCGTGGTGGGAAAATGCGGAGAGCCGGTAAACCGGTGTGCCCGCAGCATGGCAGTGACCGGGCTGACTGATTAGCAGTATGCCGGTATGCCCCAGCGTGTCAGCAATGTAATCACCCCCAGTGTACCTCACATGTGGATAGATCCGAGCCCGGGCTGCAGCAGCAGCAGTGCATAGATACAGAATACCTCATTTGGTGCAGGGCCCAGTCCCTGGGGGCAACGCAACTCCGGCCCAGCAGGTCCGCCAGGGGCTGTGGATGGAGTTAGGGCTCCAGAGTGTATGGAAACCCGTGATGACTCCCACTTCCCCAGAGCCCCTAAGGGATGGGGAAGGAGAACGGCATGAGGGCTCCAGCCCGTTTTACCAACAAA